>VNJM01001719.1:0-59918 GCA_008042475.1 Drosophila kanapiae
TGGTTAGTGTGCCTTAAGGGCCGCTAACAACGGAGACAGTCTCTCCCATCGTAATCTTCCTAAATAGGAAGGCTGAGAGAGCTAGCGGCAACCGCCCAGCTCGAACGTAATAGCAGCCAGCCACGGCTGGATCCTCACCCCCTTCACCGGAACCAACAGACAGCGGCGAGGGATAGTGCGGGGAAGATACTTAAATATAATTTGTATGCGGTAGCCGCTAACAAGAGTAAAAATCTACTCCGTCAATATATGATGCTCATTATTGGCACCGCATACGAAACAGAGACAAAACAAATGAGTAAAAAAACACCGCATCATTTTTTGACTCTGTCTTTTAATACTCAAGAAATACTGTGAAAAGAACAGAGTATGTATGCGGTGTACTTGTAGTTGCGGTGCACCGCTGCCGGTCTCTGCTGCGGACCAAACTGGGCAAAAAGAGCCACTGCGTGCCCTTCCATGCTTTAAGGATGACGAACAATTCGAATATAAGATTGCATAGTATATAACATACTATTACTATATAAAGCACAGTTTCAGTGCCTTGTAACACAGTTTTTCCTATAGTTGCTAGTGGATGTGGCTAAGTATTATAACCTCTTACCATGTTTAAACTGCCCACGGCCACTTTTTCAATGAAAACCACAAGACTACACTTCTCACGCTCTTATATTTCAGGGAATATTCCATCTAAAAATGTTCGCAACAAAACGAAACAAAATAAATCAACGACAACCACTAGATGATGCCTGAAATGAGAAAAGGATTGGGCAGGATTTCGTGGACACTGATCGATCTCACACTCACCCTGCATCTCGGCCAGCTGCTCGGTGGTCATGATGATAGGCAGCTCTTCGCCGAGATCTCCGCCGGAGGCAGTCACCAAGCTGCGATCGGCAATCGGTCCCATATAACACTTGCGCATTTTGAGGTACTTCATCCAGACATTCGAAATGCTTTCCTCCGAGTAGACATCGCCGCTGCCACCACCGGCAGTATTGCGAACACTGAGGTGTCCCTCGTTAATAAACACTTGACGCGTTACGTGAAAATGTGTGTTGGTAATAAAGATGTTCGACGGAATGGTCGGCAGAGTCTGCGTACAAAATAAACAACAAAATATGGTTATGACCTTAGAGAAACAAGCGTATAACTTGAATAGCTACGATGAGAGTTATCATAAATGGAACCATTAGGTCAATAGCCAGCCTAATAGGCCTCATCCAGGCCTTCTAAGGCCCACCTAATGGTTCGAGTGATCATGGATTCTAAGCTCTAAAATGCAATATTAATATTGTGTTTTATATAAAAACCTTATTCAGCTGCACAGAGCGCATAAAATTCGCTTTTATCAGAAGTAAGTTGCAGTTGCGCAGCTCGGCCAGCACACCCACTAGCTGGACGTTCTTGTCACTCAAAATCACCACCTCGGCGTTCAGACGGAGCTTGTCCGTATCGCACAGCTGCAGAGTCTCCTCCCACTCGCGGCTCATCGTCCGGATCTCGTTGAGATGGTTATGGCAGCACAGCAAGTGCTGGCCGATATAGCGCTCCGAGAACATTACTAGCTTGCTCACACCGTACAAGAAGATAAAGAGATACACGAAACTGGCGAAGACGCCAAAGATGCCACAATCAGAGCCATCGGCTTCCTCCTCGAATCCGAGAAGTGCAACCATCGATGAGGCGCCCCACTGCAACGCGGTCGCGGTTGCGTTCGAATTCTCCATTGTCTTCCTATCGTTCTTGTCTGTTTCTTGAGTTTTTTTATGTGATGGGAGTGATGTGGAAAGGACTTCTGAATTTGAACAAGTTAGAAGTAGATGTCAACTGACTGACTACACTTCCGGCTTTCTTGGATTGATTGAAAGCGCCAAGTTTGGGGAGAACTTTAGGTAGGGTTGACCTTTTTAATATTTATCGATACATTTGCTTTGCCCAATATTTCCATTTGAGCTGCATTTGAAGGGAAATGCAGCGTTCCAATTAGCCACATCACGAAAAGCTATTCCATATTAATAACCCGATATTGAGCTATTTGTCTTACCAGATCAACATGTTTGCTGATAGGGTTTACTACCAAATTCCCAAAATTAGATAAAAAAGGTTATTTCTGCCCTTTGCAGATATTCCTAGGTTCTGACTGATCGTTTCTATTAAACCTGCCATATAGAAAATACAAAAATTTAAAATAACATCTTAAAATCGTTAATAATATTTTTATATCAGGTTTTATGCTAACGAACATTTTTTTCTCATGAAAACACAAAATTAAAGCCTTGTACTAACATCGAACAAAAAATAGGTTATGAAATTTCGTGAGCCAAATTTATATACATTTTTTCGGGAACCAATGGGAACAAATGCCTCTTGTGTGTTAAATCTCCTATAATGAATCTCGCCTTTGCGGCATTTATTAAAGCCATTTTGACCTTCAATCTTCAATATATTTATTCCGCTTACGGAAGCAAAGCTGTTTTTTTTGTGATCAGGCAACGCTCTACATACTTCGATCACAAAATTACGTTTATGTTAGTCGTGTACCAAACGAAAACTCAGAAACTTCTTGTTTCCTATCGTTTCCTATTATATGAAGTTTTTCGCATACGCAATTTTTATATAAATATTGGTACAAGGCTTAAGGAGGAGGAAAGGTCACTTTAGAACCGGAAAAAAGAAAAGAGGGTCGCGAAAACATTTAAAAAAAACACACGAAAATAAAAGCTTTTCAGAGTTACGAATCGGAAAAGACGAGACTTGAAACTGCTTACTAAAATTATATTCAAGCAAAATGCAAGAATGAAGATGCGGCATCTTTACAAATTTGAAAGCTTAACGATAACTTCTTAAAAATATTATTGTACTTGAGTTCTTGCAAAAATTTCTGGGCTTCTTTTAGAAAGGAATATACGTTACCATTTATATAATACATTACCCTTACGTTCAAGATGCTGTAAATCCACTCCGAAGATGTTCAAGCCAATAAAGTATGTACCCAAAATAATTGCGCTTTTAATAAAAATCCAACATATTTTTCACTTACGATAAAGATAACTCAAAGTCATGTCTATTGAGTTATTGATGCAGATACTATATGTATATATATATACACATACATATATATGTATATATATATATGTAGGTATATTCGCTAAATTAAACTAAAATTGTAGCATTACCATGATCATAGCCTAAGACCATATCTCCGCATGAGTAGAGGATGGTTTGCGTAAAATGAGAACATTGAATGCTATTTCGTTTTATTTTATGTTCTTTTCTAATTTGCGATCTAGTATGAAGTAGGGGCCGTCTTCTTGTTTGAATGCTAATATTAAAGTTTGACATGAAATCCATTTTACTTCAGGACTAGCCATCAACTAGCCATAGACTTTGTAATGTTCAAGATACGTACGAAAAAATTCAAGGCAACACAAATTGTATGGCGGTACGTATCTAAAAGGTTATACTGTCTTTGTTAAATGTACCAGGGCGCACAATTTCATTTAATTTGATTTTTGTAGAGGTATATTTTGATGGTAACTGACATGTTAACCTTATTTGTGGTCAGTAAATGAGAAGGAATTAGCATAAACATGACAAAATGGCCCCCACTTAGCGACCCAACGATACATTCTGATTTCTATTAGTGTTGATGTCGATTTATATGCTTATATAAGATGCATGTCAATGTGACATAATATTCATATAATTCCATTACATCGAATTATTTTCATCAGTTTATTCTTTTGGCTTTAATTTCGCAACCAATATTGGTAAGTGATCGTTTTTGATATATGTATGTATTTATGTATGCCTTTGTTAGATCAAATTGAATTGAAAAGCGTACGATAGAAGGGCAAAGCAAAAAAATATATATGTATTTATGTATATATATGTACTATATGCAGCCATGTATCAATTCCACTCATGCAAGAGTTCTCCAAAAGTTACATTGTACGGTCCATGAAAGTCTTGCAAAAGTCTGGCGGAAGTTAATTACATATACGCATGACTGATAACTCTCTAGTTAGCTGCTAATAGATATACCGCTATGATTTCCTAACGCAGTTCGACCCCCTGAACATCGTCTACACGAAATAAAACATTTGATTGTGGAATAAATTTGTTTTTAATTTTTGAATATTTTTTTTTGGTTTTTTTTTTTTTTTGCTTGTTTGTTCGAGGTATTTACAAGTTTTATTTTATTGCATACATCCTTTTCTGATCAATTTCTTCATCTAAACACGGACCAAGTGTATTTTATAGGTTAATTAGCGTATTTGGTTCAGATTCTAGAGGTTAACTGTGTGTTAAAATGGCTAATTCTCTGAAACACATCTAAACTAAGCATTAGCTATAGTCCTGCGCAAGTGAACAACCACTTTATCTACCTCATATATGCTTTCTTATTAAGTCTCTCTCCATTTCATTCTGTTTCTTTTCTTATTCATTGTATAAAGATTATTACAGAGCTTTGCCTCATATGTTGTGCTCAGATGTTCTTCCATTTTTATCAAGCAAATAAATAAATTATATTATATAAATTATATATAGGCAGCTAAATAAAGAGTATACCCAAAACAAAGGATTTATCAATTTGAATGTTCAAATAGTTTAACTTCTTGCTAACTAATCTGCTTTTTGACGCCTTTTATTTTCTTGTATCTAGTCAGTATACGTTTCTTAAACTTGTTTTATTATTATTATAAGACTAACAAAAAAACGAATGGCATCGCTCCACATTTTCCTCGTTTGACACTTTACTGTGAAATATGATATGTAATAATAAACCATTAGGTGGCCACACTAAGACTGATTTGAACCCCTTTCACTACGTTGTTTTTTCTTAACAAATTACAAGCTGTACTCGGGCAGGACTCTAGCGCTCTAAGCTAAAGGCCAATTGAGGGAATCAAGTCTAAGAGATGATGTTGCTCTCGAAGCTGTAGAGTGGAATCAGACTAGCGCTCATTTGGCAGGAAGACAAGGGGCCATAATAAGCGTTTCGGGCAGTGACACGGTCTTGACTACAATCTTCTATTTTCCATATACCATAATATAATAATAGAAATGAGAGGCATGTTGTACGAAAACTGATTACCTAATTTGTTCCTATAGCAAACGCCCTTCGAAATGCATCAGATACCTGTTTTTAATATTCAAAATCTATCCTGATTTTAAGAAACCACACTTTAATATTTGTTTGTTTTTTTTTTAAATAATATTGTTAGTATGTTAGCTTCAAAAACGTTTGATTACAAATTGAAATTAGTATTTTGGCACATGCTGGAAAATGTGCAGGAAAATAGTGTACGTGTGAGAAGGGTAACGCCTCAATAAAAGCCTGTTAAGGGGGAATTTTTGTTGGTTGTGTAGATTCTACTACCTATAAAATGAGTCCTTGCTTAGTTGAGGTAGTTGATCAGATCTCGGCACATAAAGCATGTAAATCTCTTTGGAGTCCAACTGGATCAGAAAATAATAATGGTACGCTCTCGTATATATATATCAACGAATAAATTTTCAAAAACTTTGTAAATTAACATTGAAATTTACTGTTTTTGCTTTGGGGATTTCGTTTTTCCCTTTTTTAGTTTTTAGGTTTTGAATTAATTTCTTTTTTTTTTTTTTGTTTCTTTTTTAGGGGCAATGTCTCAGCAGCGCTATCTAAAATCTAAGACCTCTTATTGTTTTCAGTTTTCTTTCGCATTTGTTTTAAAATCTCGTGACTAACTTTTACGCTTGTTTTACGCTAATCATGAATTCTCTGTTAACTTTTTGCTGTTCATTTAATTGTAGTTTAAAAATTCGTTACATCTAACTTTTGTATTCAACTTGCACGCGTTTTGTTCTGTAACTTCGGAGATAGTTAAATATTTGTTTTCGTATGCGTTTTGAGTGTATATCTTCTGACTACCCATTGGTTTTCTATGCTTGCTCCTAATGTTAATATTGATTTGATTTTTTTGTTTTTATTTAATTAGCAGTACGTTATAATCGGGTTTCGTTGCCACTGCATTTCTTGTTGTTTTTTTTTTTTGCTTTCTTTTTAATTTAAAAATAGTTAACTTTATACTTTGTTTTACACATTCTCATTGAAGCTTTTATTTGTTGCTTTGCTCTTGCTCTTGACCTTGCTTTGTTTGTGTTTCTTTCCAAATAACGTTTGCATTTGATTTAGATATAAGGATTGCTTGCTCGTTTTTAACGTCGACACTGCATCTGTATCTGTATCTGTTTCTGTTTCTGTTTATGTATCTGTATCTGTATCTGTATCTTCGCGAATCGCCGCAAGCTTGTTTATAGATAACATTAGGCTTGTGTGTGTATTATGTTGCTCGTGGAGTAGGATTGAATTCTTGTAATTGTCATTTCGACTTTGACTTATATTTTGATTGTGTTCTTAGGTATCAATGAATGCCTTGTGCGATTTCATTTCAGATTAACATTCGTTCTTGTGGTTTTGAGTTGTAAGTTTTAAGTATAAGTGCCATCCGTCAGTATCCACTATCCACTATCCATTATCCACCATCACTTTTGCTATTTTTTGACCACTTGGAATTGGTGTTGTGACTGGATTACGTATTGTTATAATTTTTTTTCTATCACAGCAACATATTTGTATACACTATTTCATATATCAAAATTGAACAGTATGGGGATCAAAAGTATGGCAAAAGTACAATATTTTATACAATACAATGTTGGGGAAGGAGGTTGGGTAGGAACTGAGGGAGTGGAAACAAACATTCAAAAACTGCTCAAATGTTGCATACAGACTATTTCGAGTACTTAATATATTTCATTATTGTGTGAAGCCGTATATATGTATATGTATGTCCTTAAACCTTCTCCTGTCGCGATCTCAAGTTGAGGCTGGGAGGCTGGGAGCTAAGGAGCTAAGGAGCTATGGAGAAGCTGGGGAGCTAGGGAGCTTGGTAGCCTTGGGGGCCCTTCACGAGCTCTTTTCGAGTAAGAAACCTCAGCTTGGGTGTCGCATGGGGCAACTTATGTATGTATGTATGTACAGACAATTATTGTACCAGCTTGATTTTATTATTTATACAAAATGCATTCACATACGTACATACGCAATTATCTGAACTGATCATAATACTCTTGATAACCATCAGACACATCTTCGAAAATATGAAATTATAAAGAGCAAAACTGATAGACCCTCTATACTCTCTCTCTGTCCTTCAGCTTTCTTCGCTTTCGTTTGGCTTACGCACTTGTCTTGATTAATTTCTTATGATTTTTTTGATTTGCGTCATATATATATTTCACAAAAGTACGACCCATGCGAGTTATTCCTTCCTCCACTTCCTGTAGTCGTCGTCGTATGTAGTAGTCACCTCCGTCACCTCCTTCTGGGCTCATTGTCCCTTTCGCTGTACTTCCGCTTCCCCTTACGGGAACTGCAACGAAATCACCGACTTAGAAACCGATCCAACAGCATTATCTCACAATTAGCGACTTACAATGAAATGTGGTGCTGAGAAGAGAACCGCTAAGGTTGCAATAATAGTAAATAACGTGAAAATAATAAGGCACAGGCGGTCGACGACCATGGCTGCAAACTTCCAATCTCGTGTTATGTCGCCCGTCTCGTCCTCCTTTTTAAGCTGTGGGAATAAGATAGAAAAAGATTAGGATATATATTGAATACGATCACAGTAGATTTTTGCAAATAAGATGTAACCTGATTTTTCCTAATTACATTTTCGCTCTGAACGAATTTACGTTCCATAAATTGAGAATTTTTGAGAAAATAAGGTCGCAACTTACTCCCATAAAAGGATATATTTATTTTTTAAACAGTGACCTTTTTTATTAAGAGAAAGATAGATGCCAACCTTAACTATGGCTTTTCAGGGACCTTAAGTCCTACCTGGTCCGTTATCCAGCGGAGCTCCTTAAGTATCAGCGCCAGCTCGTACTCAGCTGAGGAGCTTAGACAGGTGTGGGAGATGGCTTCGTGCATCCGCGCCTCGGCGACAGGTCCAACGGGTCCCACCGGTCCCACGCTGCCGTCATCCCCCTGCCTGTGTGTGGTATATTAACTCACATTACAGTTCTTTTTAGCCATAGATGGGCGCTTAAAGATGAATGTCGGAGCCCGACAGCATAAGCGAGCAGGGCAATTCGATTTTGGTCTTATAAACTCGTTAGCTGGACCAATGGGACCGCATATTGCGCCTCCACGATCATTAACAACCTTTTTTTCTTCTTACAAAGTTATGGGTTGCGGAGCGATGGTACTTAATGTGACAAGCTGTGTTGGGACTTGTGTATTAAGTGAGAACCAGCTGATTGTGCAAGGCTTTACAATCAATAGTAGTAGTATCATGCGAGTATTAAATGCTCTCATTTATGTATAACTAATTCTACATAAGGCCTCACCTGTACAACGTCCTGAAATATGTTGGCTGGTGCGGCAAAGTGGCGCTGGCACAGCGATGGTTGCACCGAAAATCATCGTCTATATCTAAGACATTTGCCAGCAGCGACTTCGAGGATCTTCAGAATTAGGAATTTGGAATTCAGAACGCAGAGCGCAGAACGCAGAACGCAGAATGCGACAGGAGAATGTGATAGATAGAAATATGTATAGAGTCAGAGAGCAGGCAGAACTTGGACGGTTGGAAAGACTAGAGACATAGAAATACTAGAGAGAGACTGTCGTCTGCGGTTACCTCTCCTTGAGCTCAACGTTCTGAATCTGTTGCTTTTTGTCGCCGGCATTCGATGAACTCGACGACGAGGGCGGTGGCGGGCATTCATAGCCAACCTGTCCGGGTCTTTGCATGCGCAATATGCAAGGTAACCAATAAAGGAATATTACTCTTATCTGTGTGTGCGAGTTCGATAGAGAGACGGAGTGTGGTTGGGTAATGCGGTTAAAAATAATAGCAATAAGTATTTTTTAGAGTTTTTTTTAATTTGAAGGCAGTTTATGTCATCATTTTTTTTTAGTTTCGTTTCATTTATGTTAAATGTTCGTAGGTTTTTATTAATGGATTTTTGATCATTTTATTATTAGTTGTTGTTGAAGCGACACGATTGTTGTTGGATATATATATATTCGCATGACATCGAGGATGAGCAGAATGAGAGGTATTTTAGTTTGGGGATTATTTATCGGTTTATCGTCAGATATTTATCGATTATTCGTTAGCACATTGGTTGTTGTTGGGAGTGGTGGTGAATTTTGGTGAGTTTGTTGGTGTATCATGAGTAATTCGGATGTTGAAAGTTGAGTGTTTCGTTGGTGTTTATGTGATCGACTCGTGCATTGGCCGTCGTTGTTGTTGTTTAATTGGTTTTGTGTTTTTTTTTTTTTTTTTTTGTGTACGAAGATTGTTAATTTTGTTGTTATTTTGTTTGGTAAAAATTGTTCAAGTGGCAGGGAGAGACAGAAAGATACACATATGTAGAAATAGAAAGAGAGATATATATAGAGAGAGAGTTGAAGAGGCAGTTGGCAGAGTTTGCGTTGGAAGAAGAGTTGAGTTGCCGGTTTGCGTAGTTGTTGTTGTAGTTGTCGGCCAGAGTTTTGGTTGAAAAATAAAAATTGTTGTGTGAGATTATTGGTGCTGTTGTTGGCAGAGACGCTTTTTCATAAGTAAGTAAAGTAAGTAGTATGCGCATATTAATTACGTACAAAACACAAAAGGAAATAATTGAACAACTAGGAGCTTTGAAGGAGGTCTAAATTTAACAAAAATCATACAAATCATTGAAAAAATAAGAGCATGTTTTTTGAATTTCATTCAAGGAGCTACTGGAGTTGAAAATTCTCTTGGGGATTATGGCCGAGATTGATGCTCATCGAATGTCAATTTCTATATAATCTGATAGACATCTTATCAATTTTCGTTCATCTTTTGCATTATAAAAGAAAACATTGCATATTTTGCTTATAGTTAATTTTATGAAGAATTATATGTATTGAAGAATTAAACAATATATATCAATATCAATTTCCTTGAGTTTTAGTAGATGCCAAAGTTCTATATTCGCGAAAAGACCATGCATACTCTTGAAATAATACAAAAGAGGAGGTTAGCTTCGGTAAGCCGAAGTTTTTATACCCTTGCAGGCATAAAAAAATAAATGCTATGGCATTTTTATAAATATTTTTTGAATATTTCAAATATATTTTAAAAACATTATATTTATTACTGCTATGACAGTTTGAATCTTTAGAAGACAATTGGAAAGTTTTTTAACTGAACAATTAACGAGGACGGATCGACAAATATGTCTAAAATGTTTTTTAATACGATCGATAATATATCTTTCACTGTGTTATCCTTTTCAAGAATAAGTATCAGTTATCAAACAAGAATTCCGATCTGATCATAATCGATTTCATTTGTTATGCTCGGGAAAACATACATATATTCAAATTGAGATGCATTTGCACAAAAAAATTATGTCAGACAGGTTCCGGCTTGCACTTTATGAGTTTCTGCGTTTTACTGTTCAAATGCGCGAAAATTATGCTCCCGTTTTTACTTTCACGAGTTGTACAATTTTTTTTTTTGTTGTCATACTGTTGGTGAAAGTACACAGCCAGCTTTAAATACTTATAAAATGAAAAGGTGAGCAGAAATATTGTTAAAGAAGTTCACAAACGTTTTTTAATTAATAAATCTGTTTAATTAAATTACTTAAATGCCGAAAGAGCACTAAATAGGTAATTTAAACGAACGGAATTGGAACTGTTAACAAGTTTCTTTATTTTATTTTATTTTGCTTAAAAACAAACTATTGAGCAAATACAAGACATCGAAAGGGAAAACCGGAGCCTGCCTGTATAAGTTAATATTCCAGTTATTTTTTTCAACAAAGACTTGAGTAATTCGTGTTCTGTGTACATTAAAAGGCGACAGTGCATAGGGTAAATCGAATGGATATATTCGGAAATTTACTGCTCTTTAATACCAAGATGATATTTGTTGATAAAATCTTTTGAAGGAAAAGAAATTAAAAAAAATTCCATCGAATGGTTAATCGTATATGGACAATATTGGTTATTGGATTATTGTATTTTCTGTGCCTGCAATATATATTTAGTATAAGTTTTTGTGTTTTGATATTTGTATGAGAACGCATTAGTAAATCAGTTTCCGTATTTAAGTTGAATATTGTAACAAGTTGGCGTTTCTTAATTTGGTTTTTTCGTTCGCAGAACACTTGTAAACAGATGGGAGGAGGATTCGTTGTAGTCTCTCATGCTTTTCTCGGGTATATCTTCTTGCAAGTCCGTGGGTGAGTTGGTGTAGTTGAGGTTGGGTGACTTATGAGCGAAATGTATAGGTTTTGTATGCGTACTTATGTTTTTGTTTTTTTATTTTTATTAAAAGTATCCTAGCTATTTACAAACAAATAGGTTTAAAGTGATTCGTTTAGTTTGATAAAATAAATATGTTTAGCAATGGAACAAGAAATTAATTTCAAAAGAAAAGATCTGTATGTCTTGAAAAATATGGGTAGAAAATTGGTTTGATGTTTTTTGTATATATAGATTTTTTTGCTTTTTTTTCTTTTGTACAATGTAAGAAAGTAGTTAAGTTAATTTGAATGTAAAAATATTACCCATTCACTCATTTCATGCGTATCTGGATTTCTATGATGATAATTGAGGATAAGTATGGTTGACACAACTGATGAGGCCACCATAAACATAATGCAATTGAAATAAGTTCCTAGAAGGACACAAAAATTACACAAACTTGTAGTAATTGTTCGATTCGTTTCAGTTTTTTTTTTCTTAGCCTAGCCCTCGGATCGATCACACGGATCAAGTAGATATATTCTGGCCTATATTCAATATTCATTGATTAATTCGGGTCGGTATTAAGTGTGCTTGTATTCGGTGTGTATTTGTAGTTGTATTTCGTGTTGTTTCAAAAAACCTGTTCTCATTTCCGATTACTCAGAGCTCATTGTTTAATTCCAATAGGATGAGTTACCAAATTTTTGTATTTTCGCTTAATTGCTGAAGTTTGACCAAGTTCTCAGGTTTTCACTTCATTTGGTAAGGAATTTGCTTCAGACTTTGAAATACTTTTTATTTATTTATGTACAAGTATCCCGAATATAATCGGGTAGAGTAAAAAAAATGGATCGTGCTTATAAAGAAAATGCCAAACTTATTATTTGACTTTATTTTGTATGTACAAGTATCAGGACAAATATCTTTCGGAAACGGGAACTGGGCTATAAGTACGTTGTAGTGTGTTGTAAACAAAAAACAAAGCTTCCGATTTTGTTTCAAAATTACCTTAAGCACAGTTAGTCTTAAGTATGTATTAGTTTACAGTTAATTTTGGAAAAAAGACGAAAATAGATATATTCCTATAATGTTACCTAGACGTAAGCTTGCTTATGTGTGTGCATACCAACTCTGCAAACCATTTTAATAATAAACACATATACATACAAATATGTATAAGCAGGGATGCTCAGACTTGGCGCCCACGTGGCGCCGATAGAAAATGTTTGCAGGGAAGGCAGAGATGGCTCAGACTTAACTTGTAGGCTTAGGTGTGTTTTGTTATTTACTTGTGAAAAATGTCAAATTAGTAGAGAAAACACAAAGTGAAAGCAAGAGTATTAGAGGAAAAGTTAAAAATAAGGCAAAGCTGTTGTGTTTTTGGTACGAATTTGATTATTGTACACGTCATTACTGGTACTGCTCAAGCCTAAATTTTACCAATGCCCAGCCAAAAACCCAACCCGTTGGTGGCCTGTCCTCTAGTCCTAACTCTAGATATGCTACATCTGGAGTTGTAGCCCAATTCAAAGCATCCTCCAACTGCAAATCGGCTTAAATATCATATAAATCCAAATGGCTGGAGACGGAGTCTGGATTTTGAACTGGACTACGCGTTAACTGAGATTTCCTGAATACTTGGCCGTTTTCGCCTTCGTTTTTAGTCGGTTTAGTGCACAACCAATTATCCGCAATCATCATTTTTGGTTAAAAATCGAGATCTAATTGGTAATTTTCTCAATTGTTGTTGGTCTAGACTTATGACTATATATATATATATACATATATATTTGGACATTGTCTGTTTTCATTATAGTTTCACTATGGTCTGTTGTTGTTTTGTTGTTTCTTGTTTTGACGTTGTTGTTCGTTGTTAAGTTGGGAGTTTAGATTTGTATGAGACACGGCTTTAATGATGTTCAATCAAATGATATTTATATAATTTAACAGTTTAAATTTAGGCGTTTGGTTTATAGTTAATATTAGATGTCATTTATTTATATATTATGCGCAGCGAATGACGAACGAAAAGTATATGTTTTTTTGATCAGAAATGAAAATGATGCGATGGCAATTTGAAGGCTCTACGAATTCCTCGCCTAATGATATCCAAAATATGTTTTTTCGGCTATATAATATATATTTTTGATTTGTTTATACTAGATATAACTAACATTAAACAAGTTATAATCATGACCAACTTTATCAATTGATTAGGATTGAGAATTCCAAAACCGAAAAAAATCATAGAATAATGTGGCTGATTCTCGTGGTAGCTTGGCGACCGTGACAACTTTTTTGAAATCCATGGTGTCGTGGTTTTTTGGGGCATGGATGTAAACGGTTTTGGCGAATGTGTTTCTTGGGGCACACACGTTCCATAATCGATGTAAAAACAACATGGGGCAAAGGGCATTGAGCATTAGCGTGATATTCATATACATATCGGTCCTAAGAACTCCAAAAGGTCATCGTTGATCGTTACGGAAATGCGTTGTAATAACATTACCATCAAATCGATATGGATTCGAAATCAATTTGAAAAAGTATCCGAAAGTATGCGGTAACAAAATGTAATTCGTTTCTTGTAACACACTTTTGGGCAGCATTTTTTCTTGATTTTTGATAGAAAGTTGGACTGTTCAGTACCGATTAGTTTAGTGAAACGACAAACAACACATAGGTATATACGCGTATATAGATTTTCTTACATATTTGCTCCCTGATGCGAAATGGTTTTTGTTTATTGATTCTGATTTTTTTTTGTGACAACAAATATGTATATATAGTTCTACTATGGAAACGGCTGGCAGGTTTACCAATTTTACCAATCAATATAGGACAAGCAATACCAAAAAGTATATCTTAATTATATATCATGGTACCGATCGAATTTTTGGATTCTTTTGGGGGGATTTATATGGTACGAGTCTCGGGCAGCGTGTTTAATTTACAAGTGTGGAAGGAGGAGATTCTGCTAGTGGCTGGGTGTATGATACTGTGTACGAACTTATTCGGTGGGAGGAACAGCACAATCACATTGTAAATAACACAATAACAATAATAGTATTATTGTTCTACCACACTACATAGCGATTAATTAAAAAATCAAGTTAACTAAACTGTCTCTTTTAGAACGAAACTGAGAAACCAAAAAACAAACACAATCATTCAGTAAAACGTTCTTACCAAGCTGGAAAATATGTATAGTATATAAAATATTGGCAAGAGGTGGAACTGGATCTAGATCGAGAGGTCGGTATAATCTGATATATGATCAAATGTCCTATCGGTGGCATTTATAATGTTTAATGCTTGGAAAAGGCTTCGTAAAAGGAAGTATCGCTCATCTAAGAACTAAAGCGAGGCCTACCCATATTCTTCGTGTTTGGAAGATGCATTTTTCAAACTATGCCTCACACTTCCATTGTATATTTGGGTATTCCTAAAGTTTACTTTTATGAGAGTCTTGGAGGTGGATCTAGGAGGTTTTAAGCATTATTGATATGCGAAAGCTACGTATCCATGACTGATAAAGTAAATTGATCAATGACATGTACATAAGTGAATTTCACCAATGACTTTTCCAATTCACCAATGATTTCATTGGAAACGTCACTGGCTGTCTTCTTCCCAGTGTATTTGCCTATTTATATTTGGAAAATGGGTAATTTTATAAACATATATCGTTGAGACCCAACATTTCTCAATATAAATCTCTCTAAATATATATATATATCTAAAATCGATCAATAACTAGGATTGGGAGAAAATGTATATTTTAAAATGCGTTCCGAGAAAGATGTTACCAATTCATGAACATTGTAATATACATTTCACATTTTTTAATATTTTGTGGTAGAACAACATAAAAATTGTATCTGTAACGCGTATCACGTGGATATTATGCGGAAAACAAACCTTCTTGAAAGCGAAATGTCTTATTCTTTGCGATATGTTCGATGATAATATTTTAACTCGTAAGAAACATATCTCACATTGATGGCCAATTCCGGGTAAAGAATTATATCTAGTATATCTTTGTGCACTCACGTGTTAGGCGTTCAAAAAAAGCGGAAGTAATTAGATAAAGTAAAGTTGGAAAAGTGTGGGAAAGTGGGTTTTTAAGAAGAAGCGCACACATTAATCGGTTTTTGTATGCAAAAACGAGCAGAGTTGAGCCGAGTTCTTTCTTGGTTCTAAGTGTGACCGTTCCGGTGTAAGCAGAGTTCTTTCTTGGTTCTAAGTGGGACCGTTCTCGTGTTGGTTTGTACATTCTATGTTGAGAACTATTGGTTGGGCCTAGTATATATACCGATTTACACACCTAGCTAATGTACTATTATCTCGTACCAGGTATGCGCAGTGGTGTAAGCGTGGTGTTGTTGGTGAAACTTGTGGTGTGTTTGTTGTTGTTGTGGAGTGTTGTGGAGTTGCATTTGTGAACTGTGAACTGTGGGCTGTGTGTGGGGACGGAAGGGATCAAACTGGCTCGGCTGGTTTGGCTGCGACCAGGAACAGCTTGGACCCGCTCAGTCCTTCGTCCTGGTGCCTGGTGGGCGGGACATTTGTGCTCCTGCATGCCGACAAGAACATTTTTTCGCTTACATTATGTGGTAGTGGTCCTTGGCAAAAGCTCACTGGCACAAACACAAAGGAACAATGGAAATTAAGACGAAATCAGATACAAATCAAATAAATCAACGAAAATTCACATACTCGAAATATTGCAAATGAGTTCACACGACAATATATATATCTATGTACATTATATATACGTATAGCAATTTGAGTATATGAGTTCTCTTTACAAAAAAAAAACAAAACAAGGGAAATAAAAGCCCTTTTTGGGACTGCCAAATCAGCCCTCATCGGATATACTTTACTACGGCTACAGTATATGAATATAGTTATAAGAATACTTGATGGTTCATAGATGTATGTATATCTAAAACAATATTTCAGTGGGCTGTGACTGTAGTTTATTTTGTTAATGTTCCGTTTTACATACACTACTCTATAGAATAGTTACTGATAAAATTGAAGAAAAAGTGTGCAGTGGGAAGACGGAAGAGGACAAGTAACAAAATGTGCAGGAGCAAGACTTTCTCGTGTGGTTAGGTGGGCATGCAAAATGTAATTAGAAAAACTAGTGTGTGTATTTATCTCTATCCGTTCTCTAGGATCTATACATTAAAGATCCGATGGGGTAGATATGCGAAATGGTTCTACTTAAGAGGAGTGCAACAGACAAGAATATAAATGCCCCGATTATGTGAAATGAAATCTATTGATAACAAAGTTTGTTATAGGTTATATAGGTTCTTATAGGAACAAAAGCTAGTAGGCAGGATTGGGTATATAGCTGTTTCTGATATTGCCAGGATCGTTATCAGTACCGGATTGCTGGCTGACTTCAACATTCAGTGTCGATATCACAAGTTTTCAGCTATAGCCGGAAGAGAATTCTAGTGCAATGCAAGCAATTAAGTTCACAGATGCTGAGGAGGCCCCTTAAGTGCTTAAGTGCCTACTCTTTTTACTTTAAAAAATATGCTATAGTAGCCTTAAATGCATAATTGCAGTAGCACATTTGTACATACATATGTGGTAAGTTCACTGATACTTCTTATAGAATAGTTTGCTTCTTTTTCATTTTTAAGAGCCCCGATATTCGAATTATAGAACCAAAAAATGGATGTTAACAAAAGTATTACTCTTGATCCAAAGCTACGATTCACCCACAGAACAAGGTCACTTTGCATGCCCCTCCCAATACTAGACCAACATGCAACTTTACTATCCTTCTCGAAGGATACTATATTTCGAGGGCATGCCTATAGGTTATGGTTTATATGCACTGACTGGACTAACTAACCTACTTGTATGAGTGTATGTACTTATGTAAGTGCTCGGCAAAAGGAGGACAGCGATGATGGCGGGCCAAATGATTTAATTCAATTTGATTATCCATCTATGTATATAATTGCATTGGTGATATACCCTATTTTAGGCACCTAATTTTCAGGCCTTCTTCATGTGTGCCCCAAATTCACAAAGACGAACAAATTTTGCAATGGCAACAGAGAGAGAGAGACAAAAAGACAAAGACGACAAAAACGACAACGAAAAAGCGAATGCGATGCTCCTGGACGACTGGGCGACACTGTCTCGGGGGCTGTGCGAGAAGTAGAATGTGGCAAGTTGTAGATGGATTTGCTGAATGCGTTGAGAGTGCGTTAGTTAAGTAGCGTATTTTTAGACGTAAAGTATGTTAGGAATTTTTTTATTCGGTGGCATGGATTCACATTGGCCACGGGCTGTACTTACCGAGCAGCGGCACTGCATCGGAGGTCGCCGGCATCGTTTCCGCCACCATGTTGAGGAAGACTGTAAGCGATAGTAAAATAGTAACTCCTGTTTTTTTTTTTTGGATCGACGATGACAGTCGGCGGCGGTGGCATGGAATAAGATCAAATTGAGATCGTTAGTTGGGTTTTTTCTTTTTTCTGTTTTTTGTGTTCCAAACTGGCGCGAAATAAACACAGACACACACACTAAATATACACAATTACGATTACGATTACGATTACGATTACAGCAAGACAATATACTATATGGAACAAGAATCCTTCTGAGCGCTCTTTCCTGCAGCTTGGCATGGCAGATGTGTTTAGTGAGGTTGTTGTCGCTTCCATGATCACGTACGTTGGCCTTCAATAAAAAACTACTACCATATTCTCTGCTCTGAACCTCAAATCCCTAAGCGAGGTGGGAACAAGCTCAAGGTTCTCGGTTCTCGCACTTCAGTCCGTGTCAGAGATCCTTATCTGAACTACTCAAAGTCTCGCTGTGGAACATGCACTTGCACCTGCCATCGGTCTTAAACCAATCTACGATTAAAAAATTATACAAAAAAAATAAAATAACAAAATTTGCTCTCACCCAAGCCCTAATCTTTATTAAAAATAAATAAACCTTCTACGCAGCCCTGAATCTCAGAGTATTTTAACAGAGTATTTAATAGTGGCGGTTTTAACTCTGGGCACATGGATTCCTTTGACTAAAAGAGCTACAGCAACCAAAGTTGGCAACCAAAACTATAAATATAACCATGAAAAGTGTAAACAATTGCGAGTTGCAAACAGCAATTGCCAATAGGTTTCAATAGTAGCAAACACGGCTGTAGTCGAAGAATACAAGAAGGGTTATATAGCATATAGAGTATTCGAACTTCATCTTGTGTCATGGGAAATAATTCATCTGAGAGAACTATTTTTTATAATGCCTTGAAATTCTATTGAAGTCTAATATGTATCTGGTTTGGGTTGTCTGTTTATATAAGTTTCTCTGTTATTAAGTCTTAGATGTGATCTTTATGTTTTAAAGGAGTACTTGAAGATAAGTGTGCATGTTAAGAGCGAAAATTAAACGTTCTATGAGGGCGCCGAACGGAGAAGTTTTCTCGTTTTGCGGTCAACCGACAATTGGTTGACTTTGAAGGATATGGGAACCAAATTTGAAAGTTCTGCTTTTGAGTCAGATCCTTGTAACGATTCCAACTCAAGGGCACAATCAACCGTAGCTCTCATAACTTGTATATCTATTCTTTATTAGTTAATGTCTTTTTCATTACTTATTTTCCTAACATTTTCTTCTATAAACTTAGCAACGTGTTCCTTCTATGTCAAGTTTCAGGCTAGCCGACTCTTCCCAAGACCTACTCAGAAAGAAGAGTCCTTAGGACTCCGGTGAACAACTGTGGGAAGGATTTGTTGTTGTTTTGGTGACTAGCAGCGTAACTTGCCGGACATGCAAAAGTTGTAAATTAATTAATCAATAGATACTCGAGATGCAGTAGCAAAAGGCAAAACTAAATAAAAAAAAACTAAATGGAAAGAAAACAGTAACGGATAGTTGGCATTCATTCTGTTAGTTTTGACATCAACAACTGGTTTTACTATATAGAGAATAACGAGTCGGTTTTGGTTTTGGTAACTCCTCTAGCGGGGTTCGTATTTAGGGGGTTATGTATGTTGTAGAGTCGGGAGGTAGAATAGAAATAGAGCGAAGTTGAGTGACGGAAGGGCGGAAAAGGGGTTGTTGTTGGGGACAACACTTACCAAGCGATAGCTTTTCACCAGAATCTGGTGGTAGTGTAAACCCTAGCAGTGCCATGGAGGCGATCAGTACGCACGGCACAATCAGATTGAAAAAATAGTACAAAGTTTTGCGTCTTATCAAAATGGCGAATGTTATGTCAATATAAGGTTCTGGGCAGCAATTATAGTAGATTTCATTTCGTTTACCGGGCACACCTGATGGGTTGATTGATTCGATAGGATTTCGGATTGGATTGAGTTCGAGCATGTGCGTGGGGAGATGGGGTTTCGGTGGATTCGGTGAATACGGTGGAGGGTCAGAATGACAGATGACCAGTGGATGGAGTAGAGAAGAAGAGATTAAATACGAGATTAATACAGACATTTACTGCAAACGCAAAACATATAAGTTGGATCACGACGTCTCGCCTGTCACGACCATTAATTACTTACCTAACAGGTCCCACTCGCCATTGGTTATAAAGCTTGAAATGTCGCCTCCGGCCTCGTCCTGCAACTGCAGGTCCAACTACCCAGGATATAAATTATTTCTCATCAGTCCCATAAACAAATTGTGGTTTATACAAAATTTTAAACTATTTTGAAGGAACATATATGTGTAAAATAAGGAATAAACACTGTTTTTTGTACATACTTAAATATTCTAGGTATTAATCAAGAGCAATGAGTATATCTAGGGTGCTCCAGAAATCACGGGGCCCTTTAAAACCCTTAAAAATGTGTCTCAAAGTATGCAACGAAAATTTGGAGGTATCAAATTAATTTGGCTTTTCTATACCCTTACAGGGTGTTATAATTTCGATCAGAAGCTTGTAACGCAGTGGCAAAAAGACATCTTCGACGCCATAAAGTATATACATACATATGTATAAACTTGATTAGCATCACCAGCCGAGTCGATCTGTCCGCTTCTACGCAAACTAGTCTCTCATCTGAATAACATTTCGCAGACTTATTTCTATTCTCATTAGTATTTAATTAGTATTAGTATTCTCATTAGTATTTGAAATGATCCACTTTCACACTGAAATGGAATACAAACTTCGGTGTTATCTACTTTTCTTATTTGCATGTAAAATGTTGTAACACTTGGACACCTTTTGAAAGGATTCAAACTGTGTTTTAGCTCTAGTGTTTTTTGTAGCACTCTCGTATCATTTGAAAAATAAATTTAAAGAAATCTGGATAACCAAAGTTTCTGTATCGAATAGGATATTAATACTTATTTGCAATATCTCGTATATTAAAAAACCGACTAAAATAATAATATCCCCTGTTGGGAGAGCCTCTATATTTACCTGAAAACCATCGTAGGTCCACGAGCCAAACTTCATTTCACATCTCTGATCGTCGAATGGAAACCATGTGATGTCTATCTTGCATGTGGATTTGAATATGCCCGGTGGCACGTACAGGCAGCTCCCATTATTGCGGACCACTACATTTGTTGCATATGTACCGTCAAAGCCCTCATCCGCGCTAAAAACAGAAAAAAACATTGATTAATATTTATGAAATATAATTATATAATAGTGAATATTATATTAAAAGGAAGGCAAGCTAGCTTAGGCAATCCGACGTTTATATACCCTTGCAGATAGCAATACAAATATTTGCTCATCTAGAACAGCGAAATGAAAATGAAAACAAATTAACAAATAAAGTTAATTTTCCATGCCACCTAAATGAAAAATTGTTTCCAATTTGCTCCGATTATTCCTATGGCATCTATAAGATACAGTGGCCCGATTTCGGTGCAATTTACAACTTATCGCTCATTTCAAATTAAAAGATCATATATTACGTTGTAATCCGATATCTATTTGGCCAATTTTACCCAAATATTCTATGGCATCTATAAGGTCGTCCGAAACACTTGCTGAACAGAATAAAGTTGAAAGTTTCAAGCTGTTAGCCCAAAAAGTGAGTTTGTTTAGTAACGTACCGACAGGCGGACATGGCTAGATCGACTCGTCTTGTGATATATATATATAATTTATGTAGTCAGAAATGCTTCCCTCTTTGCTTTGCAAACTTCTCGTAAAATTAAATAGAAGAAACCTTTGTTCATAGCGGTTGATAAACGAATTTCTCTATTTCTCGTGTACGTGAGACCTCATACCCTTGACAAATTCAGGTCTGATGCAAGCTCTTCTACTCTTCCTAAATTGTGTAAAATTATACTAACCTGTTGTACATAAGCACGTCCGGCTTCCATAAACGATGTGGCGGAATCCGCAGGTCCCGTACGCCTCCAAATTCGCTGGAATTCCATCGCAGATTCATGTCATTCCATTCCTAAAACAAAAATGCCAATGAAAAATTGTATGTGTGTCATCAAAGCTTCAATTCCATTATTATGATTTTATACCGCTGAATAGCAGTAGAACAATTCAATATTTTTCTAACTCCTATTATTTTAGGGAAAGAAATCTATAATAAAAAAATGCCTACGTTTTCTTGAAAATTAAATAAAACGATTTATAGGAATCCTCAAAACGCATGTGGCTTTTCTTCTTAGTCACTTTTTGGTGGCGCCTCCTGCCTTCTGTAAAATAACTTCTTTATGTAAAATATCCTTAAGGACTGACACTCTGTAGAATAACCACGGACAAGTGCTTACATTTCCAGAAATCGTGTCATGTCATGTCAAGCTTGCACTTAAACTAAGATTGTTATGCTAAATGTCAATCATATTTCAGATACCTTTTCCAAAATAGTAAAATATTATTCATATTGATAGTTATGGATAAATAAACTATCTAAGAACGCTACTTACCAGTTTCAGCCAAATATTTGTTATTAGCAATTGATTCTTTTCGTCCTGTAAAAAAAAACAATGTAAGTGAATGTTAGGGAATTTACAAATAATATAGGAGAAATCCAGTTTGAAATGAAAATGGCTAGAGGCTAATTTAAACTAACAAATCAAAAAGCGACATAATTCCAAATACCCACATCAGCTGTGTTTCTCAGCTAACAGGATCGTTCGTCATCAGTACTATCGGTGGTATTATCGATAATATCGATGAAGTGGTGTTCGACTGGTACAAGAGTTATCTCTTAGAGATATGAAAATTTCGCTTCTTTGAAGTTAATCAACTACTTCTTATTAACAAATGGGATACACAAGGATAACAAAATAACAAACACCGAAGTATTATTTAATGTTAATATATTTTATTTTAATTTAATAATAATAAATTTAATATTTGTATTAAGAAATGATACAATTATTTAAATTATTGCAGTAACATTAATATATTAGAGAAGTGCTTTTATATATTGAACACTATATACCAATTTTAATAGAAGCGATAGTATCGTGATAGTATCGATGACCCTAAAAAAAGATTGCGCGACAATCGATGCACTCATAGGCTCTAAACAGTACTGCCAGCAGCTAAAACCCGTCGGGCATTCTTGGGCAATGACGCTAAGTGGCTTCCCTTGTGCGCTTTGGTCTTTGTGGCTTAACATTCGAATTCAAGTGTAAGTCTTTTCGAAATCAATTATTAAGGTGGAAGTAACTCTTACAAGGAAAAAAAATTACTTTCTGTGCGAATTTATTTATTAAATATGGATTGAGGTATTTTATTCCGACCTTTTGTACATTATTGAGCACACTTTTGACCATATAGGCTAGTTTTCATTCTGTAATATTGGAGGATAAACCGGTAAAAGAGCTTCCAATTAAACATCAAAACTATGTAATTAGTCAAAATTAAACTTAAATCCTCCCACATAAGTTCTCTGATAGTTTGATTTTCAAATAGCACTTTCATAAAACAATTTATCTAAAGTGAAAACGTTTATTTTTCACCAAAAATTCTGTCATTTTGCGGCTGAAAAACACCCTTAATGTAAAAAAATCTTTTACTAAACGCGGGGAGAATGTATTTTATATGTAAAAAATGAAAAACTTTGAAAAAGTTGTTTTGAGAAAATCGCCTCTTAAGACCGTTCAAGGGCAGGAAATTAATAAGACATTAACTTTAAAAATACTGCTTCTAACGACGTTAAATTTGGTGAACATATTCGTAGGACTAGCTCAGACTCACCACATCGATTATCTGCATGAGAGTTAATCCGAAGCTCAGTTGCAGTGGATCGGATTCATTGACTACCGGCCGTTCCAAGCTATTGTAGTTGTCCAGAAGGGCGTGCAGCAAACGTTTTTCATGGGGGCCAGCCGTGCAAGCTGTAAAATGTAGAACGAAACGAATTACAAACGAAATTAATTACATTTAAAGTTAGAGCAAAAAAGGACCCGAAAAAGGGACAAACGAACCCCTTTACTCTCTTCATACTATAAGGGTTAATTAAACGTATTTATTGCATCTATTACATTGCCTTTAGAGGTCCTTTGATTTTATTGACTGAATTGGTCTTCAAACTTCCTTGCTATAAAAGTTAATTTTATTAAGGTACAGGCTTTAGAACTAGATTGATTTTACAGATTAGGAAACGTAATGCCACTCGAACTTATCTTTTATGTTATTCCAAGTATGTACGCCTAAGAAATTATACCTAAGCACCAAAGTACTTTGTAAACTATTATCTAACTTGTTCTTTATATCAGTTGTTATTAAACAAAAATAATACTACTACTTAATGAGATGAAAAAATGCTCTGGGCAAAATTCAGACTTTCAAGGTTTTGGTATGCCTAGTGATGATATCGATATATATCAAGGATACCTATCGGAATTTTACGTGTATGCCAATATATAAACTTCTATTTTAAAGTTGCGATATATTCCGTTTGATATATCGAACTCTACCAAAGAAAGAACCTAAACTTACCAGGACCCATTATTCTGGAAAATAAATATGAATAGTTCAACTAAAATGTAGTTTAAATACATATAATCGGTTTGGAAATACAAATAAATACATTTTTTCTAAAATATCGCTATTTCAACGCTAACAATATCTTCGTTATGAGATTAAGCGCGAAATTGATGTCGTTATATCATATTGGATTTTTCTCCCCCGTAATTTGCACATCTCTAGATGGAAAACTGCTTTTTTGCTTTCTTGTTTGTATTTATCCAGTCCTGTTTCTGTTTCTGTTTCTATTTCAGCTAGAACACACACTCACCTGGCAGCATAATTAGAAGCCCCAGGCCGTAGACGAGCATTGTGCCGCCGACAGCAGGGACTCTCACTCTCGACAATGTGTGCTGTGGCTGCAGGAAGCTCATTGTGGTTTTGTGACTGAAGCTGAGATTAGATTGTCCTAACGATTCATCGACTGCTCCTAGCGTCGGCCTTGGCTTTAGCGCATAACTCCTCCGGCTGCTGCTGCTGTGGTGCCCGATATCCAGTAATAGTTTAAGTTGAAATTGATATTGATATTGGCAGCGACATAGTCTACTTCCGTGGCGTCGACTTCGCCTTACGCTGCATTTTTGCTCCGGCGAGGATTCGGGTTTGCTGTCGATATTGTGTGTGCCATTGGCAGCATGGCCCCAGCCATGGTCGTTAATCTTGCCTCCGTAGCGCCGTCGTAACTTGTCCCAACTGCTAGAGCTGCTGCAGTCCTGCTTCGCATCCGAGCAACTTTGAGCGGACTTGAGTTTCGCACTCCCTCCTCCTTTGCCTCACGCCTCGGGTTATTCGCCGTTGCTTCCGGAGATTTCTTTCGACCCTTGATTGATTTGGTTTTCGTCTTTCCGTCTCGCAAGTGGTATCGGACTAACATCTTTTCCCAGGTGCCATATTCTCAGGCCTTCCGTGTCGGACGCATTTCAAATGGTTATGATTCTACATCCATTTGATTCTCCTTGATTAATTTTAAACAACTATTTGCTTTGTAGAGAGCTGCAAGAAGAGAGAGGTTTCAAAATAATAGGAAATATATAAAAATTTGTAAAACGAAACGTATTTTGGGATATTGCATTTTAGTGCGACTTTTGCAACAGAGAACAGGTATCATTTCCAAACTCTAATAAAGCTATATATACCAACTGCTTTTAATACACGTAAGCAGACGAATCGATTTAGCTGTCCGCTTCAACGGAGACTACTGCTTCCGAGCCTTCTGAATGAAACATTCCAATATGTAATCTTCTATCTAATAAGCGGTAGTATTTAAGTTAAAAACAAATATAACATATAGACGCCATTGAGAGAGAGGAAAATTAAAATAGAAAAATAAGTCAGAGACCTCGAGTATTGCAAGAATTACAAGAATCAGAATTAACTGTCACTGGAACAAAAGGGAACGGAATACAAGAAATTAACTTATTTTTAAAAATTTATAATATGATATGTTAACAGCTGATACCTCGTGATTTAGAGACTGATTTTAAATTTTATAAAAATCTTTTAGCTTTATCAACTAAACCTGCTAAAACCTTTGCAATATAAATAAACCTCTAGTAATTTTTAAAAATTTAATTTGAAAAATATCTACTATACAGTTGTCATAAGAATGATGATTGCCTCCTGCAAGCAAGTGTATACAAATTTCGACTCCCCCGAGTTAGCATCCTTGTTTTATCCTTTGTTGAACAAAAATAAAATCAAAGTAAAGAGGGTTAGCTGGCAGTTGGCGCATGTGGTCAAAGTTTCGATTTATTTTAAACAAAAGAGGAAAATACGTTTGGAAACAAAATAAACCGCGTTTCTATACAAAGAAAACAACTGGTACCTACAAATAAAAAAAAAAACACAAACAACAATTTGAACCCTTCAGAGTTTTGTTGTTAGTCATAAATCGAGCTGAATTCTAAACAATTCTGAACGAAATTGGTATGAATAACATATTGGCTTTAAGTGTTACCTTTTATTTCCCTTAGGCCTTATTCAAGAGGGACAAAGAAAAGGAGTTTTTTAATTTTAACTTTATAAAGATCCACAACAAGACAGGTTATGTTGTCGTGTTTTCCCCGAAGGATTACAACCTTTTTTTCTTCGCTCTGTTTCCTAAAATCTATTTATCTTTTTCGCTTTGGCTGGTCGTTCCTTCCGCAATCAGCTTACATAATTTTCTAACAATATAAAACAATATTCATAAGCTACATTAAGGTCACATGGCTTTCATAGGTTGAAAAATTATATAACATTTTAATATATATATTAATTTATATATATAATAATATAATAATATAATATATATAATAACATTTTAAGTTGTTTCGGGTAGATCTTTGAAAATACAGTATTTTTAAAGACGGCTTTCAAATATTCCCGAAAACTAAACCGATCTTTATTCAATTTCAGACAGTCTTTTGTAATAACACAATTTTATTTATTAATTATTATTTTATTGTACAAGCCTCTGCTCAAAATTCATATTTATTTTTGTTGTTTCTGTGTCCAAGTTCGAGTTCTAGTTTAAAGTCTTAACTAAATATATTTATCTTCCTTTACTTTACCTTTTTACCGAGGACAAATCAAATGTGACGTCACAATGGGCATGTTTTAAATGTGTTTCTTTAAAACTTTCAGTAATATCTCATTAAATGTGTATCAATTAAACATTAAGAAGTTTCGAACTAAATATTAATCCGTTCAAATGAAAAAATTATTAAAAATGTGCCTTTTCCTCAGAGGAAATCCATGAATCTTAAAGGATATATGAAATATATCAGTTCGTTTTGGGAGCTCTTTTACCTGGATTTGCTTACTGCTTAAAAGCGAAAAAGTAAGTCCCATAGAGACCGATAGGCATGTGTATCCGGACTCTAATTAACAATACGTATATTTTCTTTATAGGGTCGGCCGTGTTTCCTTCCCTCTGACATGAGTGCCATATACCCTTCTACAATACGAGATAAAGGAAGAAAAAAACGCAAAAAGTATAACTGCCGAGGTTGGTTGGAGCTGCGGCTGGGGTCTTCAGTGTGTTATGCTCTTCATTTATTAATAAAAACGAGGTTTTATATGCACAGACCCTTGTAACCCACGCAAATAAGGTTTGCTTCAAATTTTCGGCACCGCAACAAAAAAATAAGCAAAAAAAACGGAGTGGAGATTAGAGATTCCTTACATTTCTGTAAGGTCCTCATACACTCACGCATTTTAAAACGATTTGGCCTGAAATTGGGAACGCGCTGGAGAGATATTAATTTATTTATAGAATATTCCCTGTACGCAGCCGCCGAGAAGTAGGCAATGTTGCGCAAATTGCAATGTTTACGCACCGAATGCAGGGTATTTTTGTAATGGGCATATCCGTTTTTTATATCTTTTCCTCTCCCTTATGACAGTAACTATTATATGATATTTATAAGGTTTAGTGCTTTTGAGAGTTTACTTCGCAATTTCAAACTTTATATTTTATAATTTCTAATATGCTTTATGTATACTGTTCATAATTTTATATGTTATTGTAATACAAAATGAGCTGTTTCTATATATTATCCAACCCTCTTTGTTGGTTTAATTTATGCCAGTTTTTAGATGTTAGCGAGCAAAGTAGACGTAGTACGTACTCTATATGTATATGCTTATCTAAGAGAACCCCGCTACCATTAATTATATTATTTCTTTTGTATCTGAGTATCTGAGCCAATTCTCTGTTCTTAACGAGTAAAGTTAAACGAGAGATTGCAGATGATAAATTATTGCCGAAAGTTATTTCGCAACGCGAAGGCGAGCGCGATGGATGTGCCAGCAGATACTCCTCCTCCTCGTCCTGCTCCTCGTCCTGCTCAGCTGTGCCTGCTCCTAGCTGGGTTATTTGTTGAAATTTGCGCTTTTTGAATGGAACGCAGGAGTCGGAGTTGGGGCCACTTTAATCTTATGCTCCAACTGGAGCGCGCTAGCCACCTGGTCCATGTCAGCAACAACTACTCCCTGGAGTGCCTGGTCTCTGCTGCTCTCATTTAAGACTCCTGGTTTTTATGGGATCCGCGCACTCATCAAAGCGGCTATTTATTGAGGGAATGAGCATGGGAGAAGGAGAAACGGAGAAGGAGAAACGGAGACAGGGGTCTCGATGCGGACTGCGGGCTGCGGGCTCCGGACGCATCATACGGAAAAGCAGGGGCACGAGCTGGGGCAGGACCACGTTTCACATTGGCCACAGAAGTTTCCGGGGCGAAGCCATAATTTAAACGTGTGTTAGCAAACAGCGGGGCGATAGTGGCGGTTTGTTTACGTTGTCTCCCCGTGCTCGGGTGGAGCGGCGAAATGCTCGGGAAAGCGTGGGAATAATAATATCCCCGGAATACAAAAAAAAGAAAGCGAAAATAATATTTTGCTAACTGCTCTTAATAGCAGGAATTTGAGCTTGTTTGGAGAGGTAATTTTTCACTTGGCGAATAAATAAATAACATTAATTTGCGCTCATAGCTGCTGGCAGGACGAGGACAGACGCTAAATGTTGTTTTCTCATTAAAAAGAACTCAAGCAATTTCCACTTGCTGGATATTTAATTAAATTACTAAGGTTGCATATATTTCTTTTACAAAAATGAGGAGTGCCAGAATGTCTTCTCTCAAAGCCGTATTTGTAATTAGTTAGGATTAAGACTTTCATCGCTGATTACCTGTAAACACATGGAAAACTTTCAGGTTTGCGGGGCTCAACTTAGGTTTAAATATTATATCTGCTTCCATTATCTATACATATCTGTATGTAAATGAAGAGGTTTGAATAAAAGCCAATGCTACCATCAAATTGTGAATAGAACTCATTCATGCCCCATAATTCCAGCTGCAAACTGAATACTAACGAGGCAGTGGCGTCGTGGCTTCCTTCCATACCTATATCGGGCTTTGATTTATGCATGTTTCCAAGTCATAAGTACCAACCATTTAATAAAGCTACAGCCACAGGACATTCACAATTTCTCGGCAAGGCAATCACTCGTCATTGGCATTCATCAGCGTTCGTGTTTTGCCATAAAGTTAAAAGTGCAAACTCTGATGCTGCTGCGGTTCCTGCTGCTTCTGCTTCTGCTGCCTCCGCTGCTGTGCGGGATTTTGTTTTTCATCTCCTTTTCGGGATGCTGGGATTGGTTTTTTATTTGCGCATTTCCCACGGTCCATCAACCGCCCAGCGGACCGAGAAATATAGAAATATGTGCTAGCAAGACACCAGCAAGCAAGCCCGTTGAGTCGCATTTTGTGCTGAGCTTGCCAAGGCTAAGGTATTAAAGTGAAAAATTCTATAAATAACGCTCCCTAAATAGGTCTCAGAAATCACTAAGTCCCCTTATAAAAGACGCCCCCAAGAGGTATGCAACGAGATGTTGGGCTACCAAATTCAGTACAGAATCTTCACTTATTAAAAGATATTTTCTTCACTTAATAGTACAAAAAATATAAGATATATGGTGTTGCAGCAAAAAGCAACATTAATAAAATTAGGGTAGCCCAAGCTAAAATACTAAGCAAACTTTGTACTTGCGAAACAGGGATATAGAAAGGGACTTAAAGTATTTTGTTAATATTGTAAATTTTAATTAAGTAACAGCATCAACCTGTGACGAATTTTTGTTTTTTTCCCCAATGTACAAACAGATTAAGTTGCCATTTAGGTAGCAGTACCCTAGTTTAAATAAATAAAATATACATCGTTTAAAAAAATTATAATAAAGTCCATTTTGTTATATTTCTTTATTTTGTAGAATATTATTTTGTAGCATTCTTTTACACGCACTTTTTTGTATGCATTTTAAGCGCCTTGTGATAAATGAATAAATGCTTCCAAGGCGTTTTACGAGTCTTTAAAAAATTTAAACTTTTAAGTTACGGAATTCTGTTTCTATGTTATTCTTTCTTAGATTTTGTACAAATATATCTATCTAAGGGCTTTAAAAGCCCTAGTGATTGCTGTAGCCCCGCCGTATATATAATTTATACCAATAACATTTCACGATCCAGAGAGCCTTCTCTCATATTAATAAAAATCAAACGTGGGACAACTTTAAAAACTGAGCTTACAAAGAAATTCGAGACATTGACTAAGCAACCTTTTTTTATAAAAGAAATATTCATATTTAATTTAACTTTTAAAGCACAAGAAAATCACTAGTAAAGCACAAGAAGACCCTTTTTTATATTAGAAAAGAAAACTATTTTTAATTGTAGTTTTTAAGCACAATTCACATGATTAAATTTTGTGTAAAATAGAAAACAAAATGGCAAGTGCATTCATAAATTATTCCGAAATTTCACCACACATTACACATTCTATTTTTTAAGACGTTTCTCCAAAGCCAAAACCATTTTAATTTCAATTAAAAACACGAAAGAATATTTAAGTCGAATCCAATCTAATCACGAGAGTTTCTCTCTACTTAATTATAGTAACAAAAGCACGTTTTTGCAAGGGCAAAGCCTTTGAAATAATTGTGAACGAAACAATTAATATTAGGCCATTAATACTTTTTGTAATCCTATTAAATTTTATAGAATAAATTACATTTTGTAATTTACGAGCATAAATCCGGGCAAAATCACACAAGTTAAGCTCGTCAAAATTTGGTTTCAACTTGCACATCATTTTGCTGCTCGTCTGATTTGCTTATTTGAAGTTATCATCCGGCTTAAGCCACAGCGGAGTCTGGAGTTTCCCATTCAACACGGCACTCGGACTGGAGTGGAGCCTGGCCTGGGCGGCTTGCTTTTCATTTTCGCGCCACTGGAGCGAGCTGGGGCCTGGCGCTGGCATATTCTCCGGGACTCGCCGGACACTGTGTTGCACCTTTTGAATTGTGCGGGTTTTTTGTTCGGGCTCACAGGAATCAACGCAACCAAATTGTTGCTCTGACTGATAAAAGATGATGATGATGATGATGGGCACGACGACGCAGATGGCGGTGATGATGATGAGGCCGATGAAGCACCGTAACACACCGTAAAAAACCAACAAAAAAAAAGAAATACAGGTCGCATTGCCGGCAGGTGTTTACGATACCGACCCGCGGAGTTGGAAGGAGGGAGACTGGGAGGAAGTTGATGGAGGAGCTGAACTTCAACTTCTTACTTACACGACTGCACTGCGTACGTATATGTACGGCCACGGGGATTCACTGCATCCGCCGGCGATATTGCCACTAAACAACAAGAAAAAAAATGTGAGTAGCCAACGAAACGCAGCTGCAACTCGAACACGTTTTATCGCTTCAGTCTTTTGGAGCTGCCCCTGGAGCTGGAGCTGTGCCACTGATTAGGGCTCACTGAGTGGAGCAGCTGCCCGAGACCGAGACCGAGACCAAGACCAAGCCAAGTCCAAGACCGAGACCAAGACCAAGAGCAAGACCTCGACCGTATCGCACCACACCGCGTACTCGACTGAGCGACGCGACTCTGCTGCTGATAGCGCCCATTGACGCAGGTCCCCGCCGAGCACACGAGCAGCGGCACAACTGCAACGCACGCTGGACACGACAACGACAGCGACAACGACAACGATGGCAACTGGCAACTGGCAACTGGCAACTGGCAACACTGGGAAGTGGAGAACAAGTGCAGCAGCAGGCGACGCGACGCGCAACGTGCTCGACTTTCCAGCTTCGACTGAGCGACGGAGCCTGAGCCTGCTCTGCTGACACCGAGCCAGCACGGCGGCGGCGGCGGCACGTGGCCCGATGTGAAGAAAATGGAGAAATGGAGAGGCTTCGGGCCCGGTCCTGTGACCTCCTACGACTGCTTACATCGCACACTCGGCCCGCTGTTAGCGTGTCGGCCGTGCGGAATGTTGCGGAAAGTAAACAAATAAGGTGACGACAAGCTGAGCGGTGCTGGTGTTGGCCTTCCTAACGAGCAGGGTCCCCACCACGTGGTGTCCATGTCCGCATCCGCTGTGCCGCCTTATTGTTGTTGTTGTCCTCGGCAGAGCCATTGTTAGAGCGGCTTTGTGGCGGCTCAAGGTTGCCTTTTCGGCATTTCGAAGCCAGTTCCAGGCAGGGCTGCCGCTGATGCTGCTGCCGCTGCTGTGGGGTAAATGAGCTCATTAAATGAACAGTAGGCGGATAATTAATTAATCTGCTGTCAGGATTGTAAGGATTTTTGGGGTGGGTGCGATAAGGCAGCAGCAGCGGCAGCGGGAGCAGCACATGCCATCCCTAACCCCGCCTGCCGCCGCCATCCAATGCACTTCCGTCATGTGTCACGACCACGACGTCGTCGTCGGCGACGATGCCAGCGACAACGACAGTTCTCTGTTAAGTGCTCGTCCCGAAGAGCAACTCCCCTCAATGCCGGACTCCAGGGTAACCCCTTCCAACTGTTATACTCACCGGTTCCCCAGCATTACCCCTAGGTTAGCACGGATTCCACATGGATTCCAAGCGTTTCAAGCTCCATTCGACCAATTGTTCATAATTTTGAACTTTTGGGGCGAGCACAAGGAGTCAGACTAGGCTGACAGAGAGCTTTAAGGGTTCGGTATTGGTCGAAAATTGTGACACAATGGGTTATAGCAACAGTTGTTACAAGAACTATGTACATCCCATAAGAATAACATCAAATTAGGGTTAAAATAAGCTTTGAGATATATATTGGCCGAACTTGTGTCGCAAAGGTTTAGAAACCAGCTCGTTATGGCAAACGCAGTCCCAACAAAAGATGCTTGCTATAAAAAAGGGAAGCAGAAAAATTACTCGTCTCTACCTGTCCTCTGCTCACACCGGTAGTACGCGCTTGTTTGGTATCGGTACAGCACTGTCTTATACGTTAAGATCAAATATTAAAATTTTAATTGGAATCATCGGGTTCTGGGTCCTGCCATAAAATGATAAATAAAGGCATAAGAAAGTCATCTTTATCATTTTATGACAGGACCATAACTTGCTTCCCATAAAACTATAAATAAAAATGTCATAATAGCTCACATTGCGGTTAAAAAACAATATTGGTCAAAGCTTGTGTCCCAAAAGTAGTGAAAACAGAGTTATGGCAAAAGTATTTCCCATAAATATGAGCTTGCCCTAAAAGCGTAAGGTTTATAGAACCATAACCTGTGATTTAGTTTAATGGAAACTTTAAATCATCACATCAATATTGATCAAACAACTTACCTCAAAGTACAAATGGAAAGATTTTATAGCAAAAGCTGCGCCTAGAAAAAAGTGCCTGCCATAAGAATATAAGCAAGCTTGCTATAATACAGGCCATACCCTCACATTGAGCTTAAAAAAAGCATTCATATATCAATATTTCTCGAAACTAGTGTCCAAAAAGTACTGAAAGTAAAAGGGTTGTGGCAATAATCTTAACAAGGTGCTTGCTATAAAAAGATTAGTGTCAGAGACCACAACCCAAGGGGTTGTTAAAAGGTAGTTTTTATGGATTCATAATGGTCGAAACCATTGTCCCAAAAGTATAGAAAGCTTATTCCCAGCTTATCCCAAAGTTAGCGCTTCAAGAAAAACAAGTGGCATATAACAATTTGAGGATTCATAGCCAACTCACAAGCTTAAATAGGTCAAAGCCATATTTTACGTAAATACATATATCTAAAATTGGATTATGTTAATCCTAATATTGGAAACATAAAAACAAATTATAGGAGCTGATCCCTAAATAACTAGGCTCTTAAAACCCCAAAAAAATGTGTTACAAAATGGTAATGTAACAGTTTACATCATAGAAAAACATACCGCTTACTAAGATTTATAAAAAATTTTGTGATTTCTGGAGCACTCTAGAAAAAACATATTTGTAAGAATTGTAAGAATAAGGCGAACTTACTTCGCCTGTAAATAATAATTACAAAATTACAATTTTTCTTTGCCAGAAACTATCCCTACAAACTTGCAAAAATTTGTCTCAATTAATTTTACATTTATTATGAAGTATGGAAAATCACACCGTTTCAAAAAGAATATTATCCCTCTCAAAGTCATACTAAACAAACATTAAAAAAGGAATTTTAATAAATTTGAATTTGTATTTTAAAACGCATTCAGTGCCTGACAAGGCCAGCTTAAAACAGTCGTTTCCATCCAATTAGCAAGTCGTTTGTGGTAGTTGTGTTTGTATCGATAAAAAGATGAACAAAAGAGTAAGAAGGCCATATGTCTAAAAATTCAATTAACATTATTCTTTAGTAAACAAAAGAAATTAAAAACGTATTTAGCCGCTTTTTCAAAAGAAGAATTTTAAGTTTCCCTGCCAACTATTTGGAAAGATTTCAGACTTCATGAAGTCTTTTTTTAAATTATTTTGCAAACATTTTTTTCTACTTTTCTAGATTTCATCATTTGTGATTAGCATTACATAGCCAATTTGTGCCAAAAAGTTCCCAATCCTGGACAGGACTAAATCAAATATGCTTGCCCTGTAATTCTATTATAAGCTTCAAAAGGCTAAAATAACATCATTTTGATCAACCAAATTACAATAATATAATGTATTTCCATGAAATGTATGATTTATACAATTGGCAAACCTGGCTAAACTCTAAGCCGAAAATAAATTAAAAAAAAAAGCATCTCGGTGATGCTAAAATTCAAAATTATTATTTGGCTTCCGAATATCTAAATGTATTAATAACATACAAGTTTGTAGGAACAAACAAGGGACTACTGGACGAATCCGTAACTTACATTGAGGAAATAAGCTGCATTTGTAATTACCTAGCTAGACAACAAACGTTTTTTAAACGCTCAGCGTAAAATACGCATTAAGGATATGTGAACTCTAGTAGTATGGCGTTTTCTCTCGCATGTAAGTCATGGATTCGTCAAATACTCCTTTCGATTTCGTTGAAATCCTACAAGCTTTACTATTATTAATATATTTGTCTTCTAAATCTTTTGTGTATCTTTTTATCGATGCAAATACAACTACCCAACTCGTCTTTCTAAGTAGACGACTGTACTGCAGAAATACCAGGAGACCAAGGATTTCGGAATCTGTTTAGAAAGACAGACGGCAGCTATACCTACTATCTGGTAAACAGAGTTTGATATCTCTAGCAGAGAGAACATGATAATTAAAAAGCTGTCTTCATCGCGCATATGCATATGCTCTAGGGTTGGTACTTTTACCAAAGACAATCAATCAAAACATTAAGATAAGTAACGCCAAACGCCTCTAGGCTTGGAATTGTTTTCTAAAGCCAGAGAGAGGGAGAAAAAACGCTCAGAGAGGCTCCCTTATACATCTATACCGGAGCATTCTAGATCTTTACTTACACAAACGCATTACATTTTTAGATTTTTACGCTCTCAACTTTGTGCGAGTGAAGAGAAAAATTGCTTGCATATTGCAATTCAGATGTATGATCGTTACTCATCTTAATATGATCATCTTTTGCTTTTAGTTTTCGCTCTTTAAAATTAGCTAAAATTATTAGAACATTTTTAACTAAAAATGGGAGAAAGTTAATCAATTCGAACTTGTAATTTGACAAAGTAAAATCAGACTATATATGCAGATTAGGAACACTAGGGGCTATCCCTACATTACGTAATCACATTTTTGATGAATTAATTTCCCATAAAATAATAAAGAAAAAATGTTTTTAAAGATTTCTTCATATTATTGCATTCATTGACACGTTAGACGAGGATTTGCGTGCGTAACGACGGCGTACAAACGCTTACACTGTATGTGTGGGCAGAGCTCGGGCAGCGAAACTTGCAGACTTACGAGCCTACATATCTGTATGGCATCACTGTTCCAGACCACGCCACTCCACTCCCCCAATGATCAAATATCCTCCCCCTAGGTGATTACGTAATATACGGAGAGCAGAAGCCTTGGAACCTGTTAAGAGAGACAGACGCCCCTTAACCCGATCTCATCTGGGACTTTCTGTTGAAAGCGAAGGAACAGAGAAAGAGGTAGAGATAGAGAGAGGGCAGAGGGGTATTTGCAATTTAGAAACATAGTACATGTATATAGGTAGCATATGCATATGGTGTGCTTTACATGTGAGTGTGTGTGGTCTGTCTTTACAAATTAGGGCATCGAATTGCTTCATACTTAATTACGACTTTATATGTACAAACAATGCTTTCGTTAAATAATATAAAAAAAAAGTAAAATATTTATATGTATGTGTGTATGTGGGTGTATGTATGTGTTATATATATATATATATATATCAAAAACAGAAGCAAGCCAATGTTGCCAACATATATTGTGTCGCTTCACTTGTTCCATTTCATGTATGCATATATGTATATAGTTATATATAGATATATCAAAATCCTACTACTAGCGGGACTTCCGAGGCTTCCTCCGAGGACGGACGCAAGGCTGTCACATATTTTCTTTCTCTTTTGATTTGGTATTGGTCACCCCGCCTTCGAATCGAACCTTCTGATCGATCAGCCTCTTGATCTCATCCAGCACTCTGCTTGTGGCTCTTTGCTGTTGCTGTTTTGTTAATAGTGATTTTTTATTGTGGTTTGCCGTTGTTTATAGAGTTAAGCTTATTCCTGGGTTCAAATGGTTTTTGTTAGTTTAGGTTTTATCGCTTCTCGTTATTGTTGTTTGCCGCAGTATCTGTTCTTGCTGTCATTGCTGTTCCTAAAGTTGTTGCTGTTACTGTTGCTCTTGCTGTTGCTGTTGCTGTTGATTTGGATGTGGATTTGTAGCAGTCTCAATGTGTCCTAAGAGGCTGCCGCAGCCGTTGCCAGAACAGGCACCGATTGTTCACTGGAATCAACGTGATTCAACTGCTGCCGCTCCTCCTCGGCGCGCAGCTTGGCCGCCTCCTTTGCCTGCAGCTGGGCCTCCAGCTCCTCGACATTGCGGAAGATGCGGGCATACTGGAAGCGTTCGTGGCAGGCCTGCTGATAGGCCGACGCCTCATCCTCGCAATCGCCGAACACATCGCCGTCCCTCAACGCCGTATAGACCTTGATGGCCTCCTGCAGGTAACCATAAGTATAAGTTAAGCCCCTTAGTTTCGATCTAGGACAAGACTTACCTCCAGCCGCATCTTGCTCAGATTGAAGCTGGTGACCAGCTTGATGGCCGCCTCCTTTTTACTGGCGTCCAGCTCGTACAGGCTGCGGGCGCCCTCGTATAAATGCAGTATGGAAGCGTTGTGCTTGGCTATGAACTCGTCGTTGAGCTGCTGGGGCGTCTTGCTGCCTATCAGTTCGCCGGTGGCCTTGTCCAGCACCTGCTGCACATGCTCATTGAGCGGCGGCTGTTGCCTGGCAGCGTTGGCCAGGGACTTGACGAAGCGTATAACGCAGCTGTGCACCTCGGGGTGCTTCGGATCGACGGCCCGGGCACGCTGGATGGACTGCAGCATGAGGAGAAGCTTTTGCTTGCGATAGTACACCTCGAAGGCCAGCAGATGCGTCTCGATGCGCTCCTTGGCCAGCAGCTGCAGCGGCTTTAAGAAATCGATGGCCTTCTCCAGCGGCTCCTCCGTGCGCTCCAGCTTCTCCGCCACCAGTTCATCCAATTGCGGGGCATCGGGATCGGTCTCTTGGTTGGCCTGCTGCTTGGACTTTTGGTGCTGTTCCCGCTTCACCTGCGCCTGCGCGGCCTGCGCACTCTCCAGCTCGGCTTTCTTTTTGGCCTTGCGCTGTTTGCTGCGCAGCTTCTTCAGTTCCGGAGGGGGCAGGTTCTCTGTGGGATTAGCAATGAGCAATAAGCCTCCGGCAAGGACCAGCAACTGCGAACTACGAACTACGAACTGTACATACCAATGTCAATCTCCTCGATGGTCGCCTCCAACTTGAGCGGCTTGTCGTACAGGCGAATATACACCTCGATGGCGCACTTGGCCGCCTTAAAGTAGAAGGGATGCTGGCGCAGGACATCCTCGAGCCGGAGCAGGCCGACGTAGGCGCGCAACGTCATTTTGCGCATACAGTACGTATGGAAATCGAACTGGTCCTCCACAATCTCGGCAAAGTGCCGCTCCACCTCGTGACACTTCTTCAGCGACTCGCCCCAGCGACCCATGCGCTGATAGGCTAAGGCACACTCCGTCTGGAACCACATGCACTGCATCTCATTCAGATTGTCCATGGCGGAAACGCCCTCTCGGGTGAACTTGGCGCATATCTCCTCGGCCTCCTGCACCATATTGCCGCGCAGCATATACTTGGCGCACTTCGAGTTGATGTAGCTGTGGGTGGGGGGAGGAATTATAGAGTTATTAGCGAATATATGAATAGAGAAGTAAGGCAACTATTTACCGATCCGCCGTGTCCATACTCTGGGCCTCCTCCAGCCAGACGTAGGCCTCCACCGGGTCGCCGGCATGCTTAAATATCCTTCCCTTCGTTATGAGCAGCTCGATCAGCGTGGGCGTATGATCGATGGCCATGTTGATGTACTCGAGGGCGGAGTCCGTATCGCGCATATAGTCATAGTGCTGGGCCAGGAACAGAGCCGTCCACACCAGTGCCGAGGCCGGCTCGACGGGCGTTCCGGCGTCGGCATCCTCGCGCGAAAAGTGACCGGAACGGGTCAGATTCTCGTAGTACTGCACCATCAGCTTCTCGATAATCGCCGCCTTCTCCGGCACCTGATGCAGCGTCCGAACGTTGACAAACAGCGGCGGTATGCCCTTGCGGAGACCGCGACGCAGATACTCATCGGCCACGATTTGGAACTCAGCGCCGCTGGCAATATCCAGCGGCAGGCGGCGGGGGCAGAGGGCTCGGGGATATTGCTCCTGGAACACACGATAAATGGCCACCACAGCGCTGGGCTCGGTGACCTGGCGGGCAGCGATATACTGCGCGTAATAGAACACATTCTCCGGATTGCGTCGGATCAGCGACTCGAAGATGGGCACAGCCCGCTCATGCTGCTGCAGCTTGATGTACAGGTCACCCATTGACTCGCGCACCGCCAGCTTGTCCACGATCTGACCCTGGTACTTGGTCAGATGATCGAGGGCCTGCTGGAGGCGCTCCGACTCGACGAGTATCTGGTTCTGGTAGAGTAGCAGCTCCGAGTGCCGGTAATCGTGCGGCTCCTGCGATAGAAGGGGAGAGAGCAAAGGGGGATACTCTAGAACGCAGGCTAGGATGACTATGCGGTGTTATGTACATACAATCGAGGTCTGCGACTGGCTGAACGTCTCCAGGATGCTATTGGCCATCGCATAGTCCCGCAGCAGATGGTAGCTCATGGCGAAGCCAATCCAGGAGGCGTGCTGCGAGGGGCGCAGCGTGAACAGGTGGTGCCGTGTCTCCTTGTAGCCCTCGAGGTCGCGCATCTGGATCTGCAGCAGCGACAGGTCCTTGAGGATCTGCAGGTTGTCCTTCTCCCACTTGAGCGCGTTCCGATAGCACTTGATGGCCTCATCGTACTTTTTGTCGCTGCGCTGCAGCAGCCCGTAGACGTGCCAGCAGACATGGGAGCGCAGATCGTTGCGCAGCCCCAACCGCACGTACTTGTAGGCCTCCTCGCGCCGCCCCAGCCCGTTCAGGGTGAGCCCCTTCATGGCCAGCGTCTCGCCGTGCTCCGTGTACTTCGGATTGGAGAGGATCTGCTTGGCCAGCTTGAGGCCATTTTTGTACTGCTTCAGTTCGTAGCATTTCTGTGAAAGGAAAGAGAGTCGAGGTTCTAGCTTCGCACATAAACACAGCCCGCACAGCCCTCCCGACCAATGCAACATTTTGAGGTTATGCGACCGTCGGCGACCGTTTGGCGGCCGTTCGTCGGGCTGCGAGCAGTCGAGGGCAGGCCAGCCAGTGTGGCACAGCCCCGGGGCCTGGAATCACCTTGCATCCCGGTGCCGCCAACGTTTGTGCCAAAAATAGGCGTATTGGCCACCAAAAAAAAAAAAAAAAAAGCACATGGATGCCGCCTGGCCGCTTGCTGTGCGCGGGCTTCGGAAGCCGGCATTCGGGGCATTGGCAGGATGCACGGGGACTCGATATAAACAGGATTTAATGCTTACAAGTAGCTTGCGGAAGAGCGCACCCTCCTTGGGCGGCAGGGGATTGCTGGAAGGCATTTCGGCAATGCTGCTGCTGCTGCTGCTGATGCTGCTGCTTCTTCTTCTTCGCCGTCCGTCTTGTTCTTCTTCAGCTGCTGACTGTCGTTGGTCGTTCGGTCTCTCGCCCTGCCGTGAATTGCACCGGACAGCGGTAGATGTTTAGTGTAGGCCGTATTCGGGTTGCGCCTGTCTCTCCTGCGGCACCTAGGTGAAAATATGACGGCTTCTAAGGCTTTCTAGAAGTTGCACACACAACACACGAAAACGGCGTACTGCGAGCACGAGCAAATTTCTAACTCGACGTGCGACGGCAACACCACCACACCATGGAGGAACCAGAACTATATACACACATGCACATTCCGCACGCACACATTGGCGCGAGCGGTTGGCGTCCGCGTTACGTGCGGAATGGCAGTATTCTTTTTTTTTTTTGAGAGGTCGGATTCGATTACTGGTTGAAGGCGCCAGTATCGAATCGATTTGAATTACAATTTCGATGGTGCGATTGTCGTATGTCAGGTTTGCAATTAGCACATTAGCCGTCACCAAAATAGACTCACCGTCCCGTAGACTCTCGGACTGCCAAAATAGTCAAACGTGTGGAATGCCGATCGCCAGTAAGAAGAAGAAATCGGAGCGGCACTTGTTATGTAAAGCGATTGGTCATTAATTAAAACTGTATTGTTGCGCATATAGGTAGTACGCAGCCGGGTTATTTCCACACACAATTTGTAACCAATTGTTTAGCTGACGCACCTGATTTAAAACTAGGCTACTATTCAGTTAATAAATCCCATTTCCTAATTTGCCATTCACATGGATGTAACAACAGCTGTCAGGCAGTCGCTGTTATCGAAAACACACACCAATCGATAATAACCCAATTGGAAAGCGAAGAAGAAGCAGCGGTGAAGGAACACCAGGAGGAGCAACAGCAGCAATATGAATTCCTTGGCTAGGATCGGAAGCTTCGTTTGCCAATCGGTGCAGATAGCCGGCTGCGGAGTAAGTGGAATATCCCCCTCCCCCATATAAACTAATCAGGCCAATCTCCCTTACACAGATGCAGCAGGTGCGCACCAAGTACGCCGATTGGAAGATGATACGCGATGTCAAGCGACGCAAGTGCGTCCGGGAGAACGCCGTGGAGCGGTTACGCGTTAACTCGCTCCGCAAGAACGACATCCTGCCCGCGGAGCTGCGTGAAGTTGCCGACGCCGAAATAGCTGCCTTTCCCCGCGACTCATCGCTCGTCCGTGTACGGGAACGCTGTGCGCTTACGTCACGCCCCCGCGGAGTCGTCCACAAGTACCGGCTGAGTCGCATAGTCTGGAGGCACCTGGCGGACTACAACAAGCTGTCCGGCGTGCAGCGCGCCATGTGGTAGTGTCTCCTTTTAGCCATCTAAGCAAAAATAAACCATTCTTAGTTCAATCTATTCCGGCGCCTTGCGTTGTTATCGACTTCTCGGGGCCCCTTACCAGTGGTGTAATTTCCTGACCATCACAAGCTGATCAACGAAATAAAAGCTAGAAAAAGCGGAATACCAGGGGAAAAAGTTAAGAAAAAGCTGATTTTTATAAATAAATGTGTTGTTTTTTCCATTAATAAAAGATGATTTTATGAAGATATATATCTGTTATACAGTAAAACAGTAAAGTTTTTGAGTCAATACCGAATTTTCAAATGCATTATTAGCATCAACATGATATGTAGATTAAATAGTTATTATTATTATTATTATATAGAAATAAATAGTTAAATTGAAAAATAAAGAGAAACCTATACATTATATATTTTTAACATTTTAATTTGTATCTTTAAAACTATATTTTATTATATAAAATGAAACTTTTACGACTACTGTGTATGTGCGCGGCAGAAAAAGTCGTGGTCGAATTTTAAAATCTACAGAAATAAAAATATATAAGCAAGATATTAAACCCTCATCTGAAAAAATGATTAAAATTCCCGCTGCCCATTATTTTCAAAATTTAACCGCAATCACACGTAAAAAATGCATTATCTGACGGGGAAAATGCAGAACTGATACCACTGCCCTCACAGCTGACTGCTATCGATAACAGTTTGTTTATGCATCGAAAACAAACAGTTCGGTTCGTCGTTATCTCCTGGCCGCAATGTCCAGGAAGTCGGGAAGCTCCGGTCGTGACGGCCAGGCGCCGCTTAGCCTGGTCAACTTCAGCTTCCTGGATCACAAAGCGGAGCTGTCCGGCCAGCTTCTGGCCCGCGGCCGTCAGCGGGCGAGGAATCTGGTCGAGAACGAATCGGATTTCTGGAAGTTTGTCGGCAAATTCGAGGCCGTGATGCGGTCCAGTGGGCAGCCAATGCTGCCGCCGCTACTTACGGATGCACAGCTGTCCACGGCGCAGCCGTATCATCGCAGCAAGCACCTGGCATTGCGCCTGAATGGCGAGGCATTCCTGCAAGACGCCCGCAGCGAGATGCAGAAGCAATTCCGGCATCTGCTGCTTGTGTACCTGGACTTTCGGCAGAAGGAGAAGTTTGAGCGCATCCGGAAGCTGAGGCAAGCGCAGAGCAACCTGCCCATTGCCCGCTTCCGCAAGGATTTCGGCGAGGCCCTCGACGCGACCCGCGTTGTCATCGTGGCCGGGGACACGGGCTGCGGCAAGTCGACGCAGGTGCCGCAGTTCCTGTACGACCTCGGTTACCGGAGCATTGCCTGCACCCAGCCCCGGCGCCTGGCCTGCGTTTCGCTATCGAAGCGCGTGGCCCACGAACTGCTGGACGACTACGGCAGCCAGGTGGGCTTCCAGATTCGCTTCGAGCGCAGCCGGACGCAGCGCACCAATATCCTGTTCATCACCGAGGGGCTTCTGTTGCGGCAGCTGGCGATGGCTGCCAATCTCGATCAGTACGACGCCTTGATTCTGGACGAGATCCACGAGCGCAACCTCTTCGGCGACATCCTGCTGGGCGTAACCAAGTGCCTGCTGCGAGCGCGGCCGCAGCTGAAGCTGATCCTTATGTCCGCCACCATCAATGTGGAGCTCTTTCACGGCTACTTCCGCGAGGAGGGGGCCCGGCTGGTGCAGGTCCCAGGGCGGCTGTATCCCATCAAGCTGCGCTACATGCCGCCACCGGCGTTGGAGCTGAAGGCGGGCCAGGCAGCCGCTGCCTCCAAGCGCTCGCAGCGCTCCAATCGCATGGATCCGGCGCCATTTGTCCAGGTGCTCAGCCTGATAGACCAGCAGTACCCCAGTTAGTATTCCCTTCATCTGTGGCAGCTCCTTAATAAGCATCTCTCTCTCTCTCATTGCCTTCCATGGGGCAGTCAGCGAGCGCGGCGATGTGCTGATCTTCGTGAGCGGCGTGAACGAAATCGACTCTGTGGTGGCGGCCATCCGGGAGTATGCCACACAGCAGACCCACTGGCTGGTGCTGCCGCTGCACAGCGGCCTGGCACTCCCCGAACAGGACAAGGTCTTTGATTATGCGCCCGATGGCAGCCGCAAGTGCATCGTGTCCACAAACATAGCCGAGACCTCGCTGACGGTGGACGGTGTGCGGTTCGTTGTCGACTCGGGCAAGGTCAAGGAGATGAGCTACGATGCCGCCTGCAAGGGCCAGCGCCTCAAGGAGTTCTGGGTGTCCAAGTCGTCGGCGGAGCAGCGCAAGGGCCGCGCTGGCCGCACAGGACCAGGTGTAAGCTTTAATCCTTGTCCAACCAGCCTGTGCGCCTTCCTTGATTCTCTCCCTGTTCCCCCCGTACAGGTTTGCTTCCGGCTATATACCAAGGCGCAGTTCGATGCCTTTGAAGCGTATCCTGCACCGGAAATCTACCGCGTTCCCCTCGACACGATGCTGCTGCAGATGGTGTCCATGGGCCTGCCCGATGTCCGGGCCTTTCCCTTCATTGAGGCCCCGGAAGCGGAGCGCCTCGAGCAGACCATACTGGCGCTCAAGCAGCATGTAAGTGGAGCCAAAGACAATACAAGTCTCAAGATAAGTAGCACCACACGATTTTTTTTTGCTTTAAAGCCACAGAGAGCAGGAAAGCAGTCCTTACTCCAGAGCAGTGTTGCCAATCTAGCTATTTTCCCACTATATGCTGGGTATTTTAACTTCCAAATGCTCGATAAGTTGTAAATATCGGCGTTATTTTAGCTTTTTAAAAATATCTGTGATCTTTATGTAATTCTTTTAAAAAGTTAAGGGGAATAATGGGCGATCCCGCGTTGTGTTACTGGTAAATGTAATAATTAGATATCGTGCTATCTTTATTCAGTAATTTCTCGTTGGTTGAATGTATGTTTGCCAATTGTTTATATTTTAAAAAGTTACTGTATGGTGAAACACTTAAATACAATTTTAAAGCACGTTTCCTGGTTTTTGTAAAGCTAGGCTTAAATTTGTGTAGAACGGTCGTCTTTGAGCTGGTTAAAGTAATAATTCCACCAAATGATTCCATTATTTTCTAAGTAGAAGTAATCTCTTACTAGTATCGAGTACAAAAACACTTAAATTGTGATACTTTGTCGATAGTATTGGAATTAAAGAAATAAATAAGCCACCAGCCACCACTGGAATATCATACGAGGTCTTTTTAATAATTTTGCACAATTCTTTGGTATTTTGAAACGTATATTGTGCACAAATACGAAGTTTCTGGTATCCCCATAAGTGTACAGCTGGCTTCAAATCCCTAAACTAACTTGATCACCTTAAATCGTTTACCTTCTTCTCTCTGCATAATGCCTGAACGTATTTTTATATTAAAATTCGGTCATAGTATCAAATATAACAAAATTCCTCAGCGTTCTTAAGGGACTTCAATGTCATTTGTAATTTTTATTTCGGCGCTCCATAAAAAAATGCACACACAATACTCTTAGATACGTCTTGGCCAGACCACGCCAAAATAGGTTCGAATATTTTTCCCTCCATTTTGAACTTTTTTCGTAGGTTCTACATTCTGACACATCTACTTTTTAAGACATAAGACGAACCCTTTTAGATAGATTTTGTTGTATTGCCAACTTAGGTGGAGGAAATGAAACGATAATTTATGTTAGGTTTTCTGAAAAGAAAATGCTCCGAGCGTTTCAGTATTTCGTCATCTCTTGAAACCTTTTCCCTTCTTTTTGAAGATTTAAAGCAGTTTAGCTTTCTTCTACAGTTTACTTTTGTTGTGAAAGAATTTTAAAAGTCGTACAGTACTTAAATATGTTAGAAGTTATTAGGAAACAATCAACCGAAGCTCAGTTGTAGATTTAAGACTTCATAATTTGTTAATAACAGCAGTTTACCATTTATTTTGGTCAACCCCAAAACCATTTAAGCATTGCAATAAACAATAAAAAACGCAGCGACCTGCTTATATTTTTTATGGACGTGTTTTACGAAACTATAACTTTTCAAAATATAAACAACTGACAGCCATACATTCAACAAGAATTGTGCAATAACTAAACAAAGTAGCACTATATTTACGTTCTTATTATTTCGGCCAGTATGTATGAGCATTAAATATAAATATTAAAACTAACACTTTTATTTAACCATCCACTGCCTGAGCATACAAATAATAAACTATTTTCTTTATTTGAATATGTATATATTTAGGTAAGAATAATATATATTTGAAATGTTTTTTTGCATACAATGTGGGAAAAAAATTAATTAATTATATGCATTATTTTATTCTTAGTAATAGGAACTGCTTTTATAGGATAGGTTTTAATGACTCATTTATTATCTGCTATCCCATATTTGGGAATAGATTTAGTTCAATAATTATGAAGAGGATTGTGGCTGTTGTGGCTTTCTATGCATTTTGCATTTTCTATGCATCTTTATAGGATAGTAATTAATTGCATTTCTCGCATAAGGTGCACGATCGGAAAGAACAATTGTTCTGTCAGAGTTGCCTATGTATTTTCCAGGTGGAAAAATGCCAAATATTGTCTACCAGAACCGAATTTAAGTCAATTTCTTGGTGTTTTTTTCTTTGGCTGGTAGATCGAGTACATTCCCAGCTTGTAGTCTTTCCTGCCATGTACAAGTGCTCAGCTATTAAACGCTTGAATTCGAATCTAAGCTTACTATGATCTAACTTACGTCGCCATAAAATCCATGAAATAACCACGCACATATCAACCATTTTCATACCATATAATACCATTTTCTTGAGCGCAATTGAGTTCTATAAAGTCGCAGTAAAGAATGCAGTAAGTCAACGCCACCCATATGGTAATTGTAAGCATCAACTGCCTTAGGAGAATCGATTTCTTTATACTTCTTGACTTTTTTTTTTATTGAATTTTACCTAAAACAGGATAATGGCTTGCCCCCCCCACGTAAGTAGAATGAATGTTGACTACTTTCTTGTCCAACCAAGAGGCGTCGCCAACATCGATATTAGCTACTTTTTTTGATCAGGCTTCCACGTCCTTGCTTTTTCAATTCCTTTCGGTTGGCATCTTTGAATTTGGTTCTCGATTAATCCTTACCGTACCCAAAGTCAATATACAATTTTTCATAAGGAAAATTTCAAGATTAAGACTATTTAACCAGTGGTCGAAAAATAGCTGGTAGTTTTTTCCTTTTGGTGCTCCTTCCTTCACCTTGAGCTCCCGCAAAAATATCAAAAGCATAGCCAAAGCCTGATACTCCACTAAAAACAACATTTTTGAAGCCTTATATTGTTTTTCGAGTAGGTTTTTTTTAAATGATTTTATTTACAATCGGTCTATACGTAAGACAATACGCTATATTTTTAACAATGATATTTACAGGAATAGAAAACTGTCAATATATATTACATACTAGAATTTACTAAAACTTACTAGAACTACTAAATTGAGAACATGTTTTCTGGAAAGTCTTCTAATTTCTAATCTCTAAGCTGCAAGATTAATTGTTAGAGTATTTTCATGACTTTTTAATTTGTTCATGTATATACTGTATTTTCTAATTTCATCTTTCGATTTTCAAGTCATTATGGATATTTGCATTTGTCACATAAAAAGGAGTCATTTTTGACTGGAAGCGCCGGAGGATCTGTATGTTTGAGTTGCTGTCTGTTCCCAACGTCCAAAGAGGCTTGAGAATCGCTTTATTTAGCAGCATTTTCTTTTCTACGCTGACCTGGGAACTTCGATAGTTATAGTTAGTCTATAGTTAGTTGTTGTCTCCTTGGCTTAATGTGGTTATTCCATGTAAACCTGCGATCAAGGTGGATGCCAAGATATTTAACTGTGTCACTCTGTGGAATAGGTGACTAATTAAATCTCACTTCTGGGCAGTTTACAGCTCTTAATGCAAATGTTCTCTGCACAGACTTAAGCGGATTTGCTTTTCCATCGCTGAAGCCACGCTTCAATAAGGTCGAGCTCGTGTTGGCTTCTTCCCTTTGAGAGCTATTTGCTATGATATCTGTAGGTTGCTACTCGTGCATTATTTTCAATTGGCATGTCAGCCGTGAATAGTGTATATAAAACAGGACCTAGGACGCTGCCTTGTGGGACTCTAGCAATTATGTTTACTTTTAAAGAGACTCCACCTTTTAAAGAACGTAGAAGCTTTCCTGCACTTCGTGGGAATAATTGCTCATCAAGCAGCAAATCTTCTTCCTTAGGTACGAACACCAGTCGAATCTTGAATAGTTTGTCCAACCCGGCTTCACTTGCCAACTCCAAATCGTTGTTATTGTTGAAGTGAAGAAAACGTTGAATAGTTTCCCATCTGTTGCAAGCCATGGTGTCATGTATAAATTCATGACCAAGAATAGAGAATGTTCGAATAGAGTCTGGAAGATGGTAATCAACGACATGGATATTATGACCTACAAATTGCTCTACTTCATTCCGAGTAATATTAGCTTATGTATGTATATCAACCGGTGTCTCTAGTTCATTGGAAGATTGTTTTATTTATTTATTTATTTATCTAAAGCTAACAAATAGTTGTAAACTAAGAGCTAACTAGGCAGCTAAGGCCTTCGGCTCAATTGGAAGATTGATATTTTCTTTTAAAAGGAAAGTTCTCATTCGAATCTTTCCATATCTGGCTTTGGCTTTGCTTTCGTCATCATACTTCATACTTCAATCCACACATCTTCCTGCTGGAGTTTTCTTATTTCCAACAACTTCGTCTTCGGAATCTGGTTGCATGTTGCATGAAGATTATATCATGCACGCTTTACTGCATATACAGCCATATATCCCTTTTGAATATATCCCTTTTGCAGTAAAATAGTAACTGTGATTCTTACCTATAGTCAAAATATATATTTTTTTAAAGGAAACTTTAGAGACTTGTAGAAAAGAATTAAGTTTAAGCGATAAAAGCGTTTTTTTTTTAGTAGAAAATATGAAGGGAAAATGTAGGTAAAATATAATTTCAACAGAAAAAAGTGCAAGGAGAATAACTGATAGCAATTGGCTAGGCTTAAGTAGCCTTTTATTTATAATTATTGATAGTGATAGCATATAGAGAATTAAATAGAATTATTTATCTCTATATCCCCAAGATTTCAACTTAAGAATTAAAAAGACAATACAAGAAATAAACTGTCATCAGTATTGCCAACTTTGTTTAATAAAAAGTGAAATTTTTGTCGATGGTCGTTACTCATCTTGATATTTAAGAAGTCTTAGATACATATCTGTACGCATCCCTCAATCTCCCTTCGTTCCAGTGCGCCCTTAGTGTGGACGAGAAGCTCACGCCGCTGGGCAGCTCGTTGGCCAACCTGCCCGTGGAGCTGTCCATTGGCAAGATGCTGCTGATGGGCTGCGTCTTTCCGGAAGTGGAGCAGCTGCTCACTCTGGCCGCCATGCTGAGCGTCCAGAATCCGCTGACCAATCGCGCCCACACGGACTACCGGTGCGAGCGCGAACGCGAGCCGCTGGAGTCTGACCAGGGCGATCTCTTTACCCTGGTGCGCGCCTACCGCGAGTGGCTGCAACTGAAGATGCGGCGCGAGGGTACGCGCCGGTGGTGCCATCGCCTGGGCATCGAGGAGCAGCGCTTTTACGAAGTGACCAAGCTGCGCAAGCAGTTCCAGCGCATTCTCGAGGACTGCAACATGGCCAGCGGGAGCGGGAGCGGGAGCGGGAGCAGGAGCTCCCAGCTGACCAGGGCCGAGAGGGCGACGCGCCATGGGGAGCTGCTTCAGTTGAGGGCTCTCAAGCGCCGCCAGCGCTTCGAGCAGCCCCGCCAGCGCAAGCTGCTCAAGCGCCAACATGGCGGTGGTTGGGAGGAGGAGCAGGAGTACGATGATGGGCAGCTGGGCGAAGATATGCGCGACGTGGACTTTCGGCTGCGTCACGACACCCGGCAGCTGGCCTTGCTGGAGCGATCGGCGCGCCTTGAGCGGAGCGGGGACGTTGTCCTGCTGAAGCTGCTGCTCGTGAGCGGCTTCTATTCGCAGCTGGCCGTGGCCGATGAGTTCAACTACTGCAAGGGCGGCGGCCAGCAGTTCTTCCACACACGCCCCAAGCCCTTCCTCTCGCTGCATCCCAACTCCCACTTCGCCAAGCACTACGAGCTGCTCAAGCTGACCGACAGCGACATCCTGTCCAAGCCGGACCACTACACGGCCAGGCATCTGCTTAGCGAACGCCACCAGCTGCTGTGCTACCAGTGAGTACTCACCAGCGAGTCCGCGCTCCTGCAGTCCCTCGATTTACCTTTACTGCCATCTGCAGGTCTATGCTGGAGACCGCCAAGCCCTACCTGATGAACTGCATCCGCTTGCCGGCGGCCCAGACGCTGTTGCTCTTCTGCTTTGCCATCGACACGAACGCCGGAGTCACACAGATCGCCTGCGACGGCTGGCTGGGCCTGGATCTGCCCATGCCCGGTACTGGCATGCAGCTCCTTAGCCGCGCCATCGAGCTGCGTCGCCGCTGGAGCAGTCAGCTGTACGCCAAGCTGTCAGGTTAGTACATCGCTGGATCCGCCAAAGAAATAAACCCAAACGAAACTCTATCCCATTCACAGAGCTCAGTGACAGCAAGAAGCGAAAGGAGGCGCCGCCTTCGGATGCGACCGCTCAGGGGAGCAGCACGCTCTGGCACGATCTGGTCGATTACATGACCTTGGACGTGGCGTACGCGATCCGCCGACTGCTTCCCGCCGATATCAAGCGTCTGTATTCGCACCAGGCTCCACCGGCCGCGGCGCGACTCATGGAGCTCCAGGCGAACCCCTTCGCTGCGGACTATGCCCTGAGCGTCAACGAGGAGAAGGGCGGCCTCAATGTCTCCGAGCATGTGGTCTACGGCTGCATGGTCGAGCAGCAGTGGACGCTGGCCATGGACACAGCGTTGCGGGCGCAGCCGTGGCAGTGCACGCGCTGCGACTTCCAGCTAGAGGAGTTCGATGTGCTAGAGCAGCTGATTCACCAGCAGCAACAGTGCCGGGGGCGCAAGCCGAAGGCCACCTCGAGCGAGAGGACAGATGAGCGGTCGCCGCCGTCCTCCTCCTCCGCGGCCAAAGGTTATTACTGCGAGACCTGCAAGAGTCACCTGCGTTTAAGCTCACGGATCGACATCCTGCGCCACCGTCGGCAGTGCACAAATGACAAGTAATTAACGAAATACTTTAAGCTTCAACTGTTTTTTAGCTTTTTATATATTTAAATAAATAATAAACGTAATAAATTAGTATTTATGCGGCCAGCAAATGCAGAATTAAGAAGACAATACAAGAAATAAGATGCATAACGCGCAGACATACATAAGTGTCATCAGTATTGCTAACTTTATTTAATAAAATAAGCTGGAAGAGTGGAAAAATCTGTATTTTTTGGCATCTGAATCTGAAAACACAAAGATTTTCTTATATATTTTGCAATTAAAAGGGAGGGAAATGTTTGTAAATAACAAAAAAACAAAAATCTTAAGAAATGCGATTCTTCTACACTAAATTCAGTTTAATTTGATGAATTTGTCGTTTGAAATGAAAAGAATGCTCTGGCACCTTATTATCCAGAAAACTTGGAGGATTTGTGCCCCATTCTATATCCTTTGTGATAACTATCAAAGGATATACCTATGAAAGTGATCCATTGAGTATCCTTTGAGTGTTCCGATGAAACGAACTAACAGAAGCTCATTGTATTCTTATTTTCTTATTTGTAGCATTGTAATAATTCCAGGAGATATATAATTATATTTATACATATGTATAACCAAAATCCTTAGTGATAAGTCCATTGTTCTGAATAATAACAAAAAATATGATAAAAAGATTGAATTAAAAAATCCTTAAAAAATTACGATTTCAAATTTAAAAAGCAATATTACCGCTTCCCACTGTTTAAAAAATAAACTGAAAACACAGAAAATTGCAGGAAAAACACTGATTCGGCGATACTGTATTTGAGGTTATGCATCTTGTTTGTTATAATTGGATACATCCATGTTTTTCGAACAAGTAACGCTGTTATATATTTATTTAGACACTCTTATATTTACAAGTTCATAATTTATTTATGCTCTAGCCATGTAGACGTTCAAAAAAAGTCGAAATATATATATTTCGCAATATGGTTATGTTGCGTGTAAGTACTTGCTTTTGTTTCATAATGTACGCGTAAAAGGAACTCGAAGATGGAAAATAAACCTAAAGAGACAGTCGCGTGTAATTTCTTATCAGACTATAAGTCAGGCAATCGAAATGGAAAGCGGCGTCGTGGATTCTAGAGGCCATGTAGATCCTATGTTCAGTTTGGAAAATATAGACAGTCAAAGAGGAACCATATAGACCGAGACCTACTCTTGCCTCTCGCTCTTTTTCGCATCCACACTCCCTCCAGCTATTCCCTTCTGCTTGCAGTTATCGCTCTGGATTTCAAACATTTACTTACAATTCTACTAAATACCGGAATTATATGGATATACATTTAATATCAAGTTCCGAGTGGAAGCGGCGGCGTCTTGGACGTCCCCCTACTTGATTTTGCCAACTAAATGTGGCTCTAAATTCGTATTTCGGCGCGGTGCCACCAACGAGACAATACTAATTTCCAATTAATAATGGTTTGGCTTGGTTTTCAATCAACTGATGGACAGGAAGTCCCCAGAAATCGCTGTGGCTTACAAATTACTTGGCTAGCACTCTAAGAAGCCAACTTTTCAAGTTAACATTTGGCTCCTTCCCGCATTTCATGGCAAACATTTCAACACACTTTATGCATAAATAGCTAATTCTGTGGCACTCCTGATCTCTGCTTTCTTATAATTATTTTCAAATACATCGATATATTTTTGAAGAAGTCGTGTCCTGCGGAAGGTATAGGGTTTAACCCTCCCGAATGTAATGCAATTTATTGGCCGAAGAGTTTATTTTACAAAGAGAAAAAATAAAATATAAATTTCTTTCAGTCTCACCGTGGAATTTTCATCTAACCTGAATTTTTCGTGCGGCCTTGTCTCATAATATTGAAAAGATTTTTCGAAGGCAACTAAATCTTTCACTGTCCTTGACGAAGGTAATTTTCTAATTTGGAAAAATATATACTCATAGTGTAAGCAATCTCAGGCTGCGGACTGGGGAAGGAAGAGTATCTAAAGTACTGGAGGTAATCTAGATCGAAATTATTTTGAGCGCTTCATGTCGTTAAAAAGTGTCTTGTTATCGCCGTAATCCATTATTTGCTTCTGATCTTCCTCGCCTTTTGCGACCTTCGTCTAGTGTATGATGTAATCCAGATCAAATTTGGCCCCAATACGAGGCATTCGCTGCTTCCTGGGCTGCTGCTTGCTGCCGCCGGGCTGCTGGACAAGTTTGTGGTTAAGGACAATGAAAACAAGAAAGGAGGTAAGCTTTGTCCACACGAAGTTTGTATACTCTTGCAGGTTGTAATTGTGGCATTGAAAAACAGCGAACATATAATTTGGTTCACTTCTAATAACTCGATCGTAGCTATGGCAGCTATATGTCCGATCTGGACCAATGGAGGTAGAAATAAGACAATCTGCTTTTAGACCCGCAATGAAGCCTATAGACCAGTGGATTCTTCTAGAAAATATTAAATCAGTTCGGCGGTGCTCTTCTCTAACTGCTAGGTCCTGGTGCATCCTTGGAAGTGTGCTGGCATCAGTGCTGTCAGGGCCTCTCCTCATGGCGCTTAGGTTGCTTTTTAGGTTGCTTCGATAACAACTTCCGGAGTCTGACCGTTTCTGGGACATTTTCGATATTGGAGCAGAAGTTTCTCAACGAATCGTTCTTGCAATCCCTTAGTAGGATTTTATATTCCTGATTCCTCATCTTCCCGGCTGCTTGGCAATTTTGAAAAATTCCTTGAGGTTTTTTCTCGGTTCCATCAGTGTCGTTTTTCTGGTTTTTGATATTGGGCATTATTGGGCATCTAGTAATTCCTTGGACAGGCTCTCTAGGCACGCTCGGGCGAGTTTATGGTTTATGTAGCCTTTTATTAATGCGATAGAAATAAAAAGAAGACTAACTTCAAAGTTTCAATTAGCTAAACAACTGAGAGACTAGTTCGCGTAGAAACGAACACACTGAGATGACTAGATTGACTCGACTGGGGATGCTGATCAAGAATATATAACTTATTTGGGTTTGGAGAGATGCTGCATTCACTACATTGCCAACTCCTGACTAAAACGACAATACCCTGCAAGGTTATACAGATTTCTCGATTGTGGAGTCCTACCTGAGCTGGCGACAAAGAAGGTTCAGTTGCTGCTGCAGCCGCGCTGGTGGATGGGCCAGCATTAGCATTAATTTCTGGCTGCAATGGGCAGAGGGATGAGGGATTATTTTTACCTAAAAACCAACGAGCGTCGCTCCACATCTCACCTGAATGTTCAGCGTTCGCATTAGGCCGAGGGTCTCCTCGTTCGGCTCTTCCTGCTGACCAGTGCCAGTAGCCTCCAAGCGCTGCGGGAGAGGGAGGGTTTAGCCAAGAAACATGACATCCCTTATCGGGCTTAGCTTACCGCTTCGTTGTCCTGATTGGGTGGCTGGCTGCTTCGCTTGGGACGATACGCCTGTATGGGCACAAAGTCCTGGATGGATGAGTAGTGTGGCTGCGGTTCCTGGTCGCGATAGTTGCCCTCTTGCTGCTGCTGCTGCAGCTGGAAGCTGGGCTGCAGTGCCTGATACTGCTGTGGATGATACTGGAATTGTTGTGGCACCTGCTGATGCTGCTGGGGCTCCTCCGTGTTCATGCGCAGCAGCGTCTCCAGATTCAATGCCCTGCGCTGTGGCATGACGTATTGTACAAAGGGACGCTGCATTCTCTGCTGCTGCGAGAATGACGGCATCTGCTGGAGCGGTATCGCAGGCTGGCGCATCTGGTAGGCAGCAAAGGGCAGCTGCTGAAGAGGTGGCTGCTGAGACTGGCTGCTGTGATACCACTGCTGGGTCTGGATGCGATCGGTAGGCTGCAGCTGCTGCTGCTCGGACAGTGCCTGTTGCTGGGCCTGTTGTTGCTGCAGCGCCTGTGCCTGCTGCTGAGCCAGAGCCTGTTGCTGCAGAGCCTGCAGCTGCTGAGCTCCCTGAGCCTGAGTCTGAGCCTGCTGCTGCTGCTGTTGCTGCTGCTGCTGTTGCTGCTGCTGCTGCTCCTGCTGTACCTGAACCGGAGCCAGTGCCTGCTGCTGTGCTTGCTGCTGTGCCTGCTGCAGGTCCTGCTGATGCTTCTGGGCCTCTTGCTGCCAGAAAAGCGGCGGCTTCGGTAGATTTAGCTAAAGGAAATGGAAATAGTGAGGTGATCTTAGACTTGGGCGGTGAGCACTCACCGGCATCTGTCCTGGAATGGTAGGCAACTGTCCTGAACCATGTGCTTGTGGCATTGGCAGCTGCGCCTGCGCCTGCGCCTGCGGCTGCGGCTGCGGCTGCTGGACATCATCCTCAACCTTCTTCAGGCCCAGCAGCGACATAAGCGCCAGAGTCTGGGCCTGCGGCGTGGCTGCTGCGGCCGGAGCCACCGTTGCGGTGCTCGTTGTCATTCGGGGAGCACCTTTTGACGTCGGCGGGAAGCCACCAGCAGCATTTCCGCCCCCCTGCTTACGCTGACTGGTGGATGGTTGATCCTGACTCGGGGCCTGTCTCCAATTCTCAATTGGTGTAGTTTGCTTTGGCTGCAGGGGCGGCGGCGTTGGCTTGTTGGCTGCTTTGGCGCTGCTGCTGCTGTTGTTGTTGCTCCGCTCGCGCCAGTTGGTGGGCTTCTCGTTCCTGGGCTGACCGGCCGCTTGTGTGGCCGGCTTGTACGCGTTCCGTCGATCATCAGCGGAAGCTGCAGACGCGCGTGTATTGAAGAACTCGTCGCTTATTTGCGTCTTCATCGTAATGGAGTTTCTGTCGGTGCCGGCTGCCGTTGAGTAGCGACCCACCTGCTGCTGCTCACGCCTGTCCTGGTTCCTGGATGAGTGGTGGGAATCTTGCTGTGCCGCATGCTGCTGGCTCTTTTTTTGTCCTTGTTCTAAAGGATAATGTGGAGAAATTAGATGTAAGTGTTGGTTATCCAGACAGCACTAGAAAGTTCTGCAAAGTTAAAGTAAAAAAAAAGGAGGAAGTCCTATTTAAGGTAGCCGTATTTGTGGCGACTTTCGTTTCAGTTTTTAGTGGAAAGCTCAATATTATTATTGTTATCATTTTCAATAACTTCGATTTGTATTTTATTTGTTCAAGTTTGGAACTGCCTTTTCATTAAACGCTCGATTATTCGATTAATAATCGTGTTTTGCAGGCAGCAGTATCGATAACTTCAAGTTTAGCACCGTTGCAGGAGAGTGTGACCCAGATTTGAGATTCAATATTGTATCCCGTTACTTGTAAAAGTAATAGTGAAGTGAGTTTTTTAATAAATGAAATGTTTTTGCTTCAATAGTTTATACTTTCAAAAGTATCGTGTGAAAGCGGCATATCTTGAATAGTTTATAAATGACAGCGTTCTAAAGAGCATGAAACATGAAACGATTATTTTTTTAAAATTGCTGACATCTATCGATTGAAACTGAGTATTCATAAATATATTTACTATACAATACCATACGATATTTTAGATTGCTTGTCAATTTTGGCATTAAAAAACTACCTAAGTTGTACTTTTTTGTTTTAAATACGCCATTTTGATCATTTCTAATATTTTTAAAACAATATAGGTCATTGTACAGGGAATACCATTAGCTCTAATAGCCTTTTCATATTTGTCTGGTTCAGCAACTCATTTAATTACAGCAGTTGGCGAAGAAAGCATACTTTTCAACCAAAAAAATCTTTAAATGTTGCTAAACATATACCCTTTTTTTGTAAAAGTTTTTAACCATACTATAGGGTAATTTTTTCTTTTGGAAAACGCCCAAAGGTCGCCGTTTTCTATGGTGTTATGTCCATTCTGATACCGTGTGATATTTATTCCCTATTTCTTGGCAATTCATGGGCTCCATGCGGCGGCTTTGACACATTTAAGTACCATGCTCGGGATAAATGTCAGTGCGGCGATATTTATTAGAGTCCTGTCCAAGACAGGACAGGAACAGAAGAGATGCTCCACCGCATCTCCTCTACGTCCTGCAGCTTTTGCAGAAGTCATTATGTGGCATTGACAGTCTGCTCCAGCCAGGGCGCATATAAGGGTGCAGCATTCCGCACGGTTGAGTTGATGGTTGATGTCGCATAATACGACAGGGTCCTTACCTCCTGCCAATCCCCATTGATTAGCATATTGTAGTGGCTTCTGAGTTTTAGCCTACAAGTGGCCATCGACATGTGGAAACCCACTTGAGGCCAATAGCAAACTGTGGAGACCTCCGACAGTCTGCTTTATGGCAGCTTGGCCATAAACAGCCAACGATTTAAAGACAATTGAAGGACCTCCCTTATTGCATATACTTCCGCTTGGAAGACGCTGCAGTGATCGGGGCGTCCTGATGTTTAACTGAGCGGAGTAAACACCTCCACCACCTTGGTCTTCTAATTTGGAAGCTGATTCTAGAAGTTAATTCCAGAAGCTGACCAACTAGGGATCAGGGTGCATTCAAATTCTATCGGATAACAAATATCCGCATAAGGAATAAGGATTTTCGCATGGGATCTCTTAGTCTGAGCGCTGCTATTGTTGCTCTTTCCATGCCTGCCATTTCTAGACTAGGTAGATGAAGTCTAGCTTTGCAGGCTTCGTTCGGGGTGTTCCGAAGAGCTCCGCCTATGCAAAGGGCCCCCGATCGTTGTACTTAGTTGTTTTTTGGTTGGCCACCATGTCGTTACTCCATGGAGTAAGCTAAGTTTAACTACTGCCATGTGATGGTATGTTCCCTCCTGTTGTAAACCATAGATTCAGTTTACAACAGGAGGGAACATACCCTAATTGACACCTATTGCTTTCTTATAGGACAACATAAAGGATGGGACTACCAAGGGATAGGGGCTGCTAGAAGGACATGTACCATTCGTGAAGATAACGACGAGCGCGCTCTCCGGCACCTTGTAGACTCGGTCCTCCGCAATGCCATGGATATCCTTGCAGTTGGGCACCGCCCGGTCGAAGAGCACCTCGCAAAAGGTGTCCACAGCATGGACGCACTCCAGACGCACCGGATTCGGATCCGTGACGGGATGTATACCAATCACCGTGCCCTTGATGCCGATTGGCACCATGTAGATGGTGCGCACTATGACGACGCGATCGAAGAGACGTACCTGTCGACGCGACCGGTACACATCCGGCAGGGTGACGTTGGGCTTGATGAGGAGATGCGGCTTTACCTGCAGCTTCACATCCTTGACGGGCAGCGTGCGCAGCTCGTCGACGGCGGATAGCAGCAGCTCCACCACCTCGCGACAGACGGTCTTCGAGCCGCACGTTATTCGCTCGACCTTGGCATGCGGCTGCTGTCGCACCCAATTGGCTACATCCTCGACCAGATGCTGGCCCATGGCGTGTGGAAAGATGTCCTCCTCGTAGACGAACTCGCCGCGATCGTTGGTGTTGCCGAAGAAGGCCACCATCTCCGGGAAGGCGTTGCAGTAGTCCTGCATCAGTTGGACGGCCATGCTGGAGTAGAACCAGGTGTTGCCCAACCGGCAGCAGTAGCCGGCCCTCTCCTCGTTCTGCCGCGGAAACTTCAGCTGCAGTCCCACATTGTGCTTGGCCACGTTCTCCATCTTCTCGCGCCGCGGCCCCAGCACAACCCAAACGGTTCCAGTGAGGCGGCCCAAAGCTCTCGAGCTAATATTCAGCTGCTGGGTGACTTCGTACGAGTTCATGTAGTCACGATCCCGCTCCTCCTGCATCTGGCGGGCCGCCCTCACGTCCGGCTCCGGCCGCATACGGATGTTGACTGCGGGCAGAGGTTTCGCATATATCTCGCATGCAGCTGCGATTCGATATGGGACTTACCTTGAATGCGACCGCAGCTTTGGGCGAGCGAGGGATCCAGAACGGTTCCCTCGCTGCCATAGTACGAGTTACCGATGAAGAAGACCGGGCTGCCGACGGGGAACATCTCCTCGATGGTGTGGTACTTCTGGCGCCTGCTCTCGCTCACTTCCAGCTCTCCGAGGACACCCTGGGCCGGGTAGCTGGTGACGGCGCTGCTCCACGAGTCCTCCATAACCACCGTGCCCTTCGGCCCGAAGTCCACCGAGCTGCCGGCGTAGGTCCGCACGTAGACGAGCACGTGGAAGTTGTGGAATTTTATGCCCATACGTGTGGTGAAGCTGGAAAGGAGAAGGCAATTAGCAGATGGAGGAAAATAAGAGCAATGAGAAAGGATATTCTGTCTCCAACGATATTATAACTTTGTGCCAGCCAAAAATGTATGTTTCCGAGCATTTCCAACCCCATAAAGTATATTTGTACATATATTCTTGATCAGCATCATCAGCCGAGTCGATTTAGGCATGTCCGTCTGTACAATTTTCATCAGGGAGAAAATAGTTCGCAGCGGCCACCGGCATTTATTGATAAGATTGGCAGCCGTCGATGCTGATAGCCACTGACCTAAACAAATTTGGGACGATGCAAGCAGGCCTGTGCACACATGTGTTACTTCGGACCATAAAAAGAATCCCACGATCGGTCACGTTTTCGCACCATCTGCATGCGTACTTCGCGGGAATTTGTTATCTAAGTAGTTCACATATCTGTATCCACCTGGAACTGTTATGATAGGATAACCCATGTATCTGATAAATGTAACCCAAAGTAGACCTAAGTAAATACCCTTTGACCCAAGAACATGTATATAAACCCTATGCCATACTCAATAAAATCAGTACGAAAAGAACTCTTGACGTATTCACTTCTCCGTAGCCCAATTTGTACTGTACTTATTGCGGCGACTATTGCCACTGGTATTGTACTTGAGGCACGCAACAAAAAAAAACATTTTTTCAGCATTAGGAATTCATTTGAATTCACACATTTGGTGACCCCCGACTTTGAATCGCAACTTGTTCAAATTGGGACTCCAATTTGGCGCATCATCAGATCAATTTTTGATCTACAAACTCTACTCAGATATCCATATCTGAAGAGAAATTTTGTTCAATTTGAACTTGCAGTTAGATCATTGTTTGATCACAAATTTGAATCGCATTTTGTTCAAGTTTAATTTGAATTAAATTAATTCAAAATCAGATGCAGTAATCACGGTAGTGATTAATAGGTCAACAAGGCGACCTAAAAAAAAAAAAAAAAAAAACAAA
>VNJM01001970.1:0-12860 GCA_008042475.1 Drosophila kanapiae
TTGCAAACAATTTTCAAGTACTCTATGATTCTCATTTAATTGTTATTAAAACAGCAATGGGGGAGTTCCATGAGAAGGATAGTGGATGGACACTAACTCGCATATTGATATTGATTCTCATTTATTTATTATTAAAACAGCAATGGAAGAGTTCCAGGAGAAGGATAGGGGATAGAGGAGCACTAATAAATGTGAAAAACAGCGATGACTTCTGCTTTAACCCAAGGCACAAAGGATAACGGTGCAATGGATATGATGTAGATATAACATTACCAATAATCCACTGTGAAGAGTTAGATTTTAGAAAAACTAAAACTCCCCACAAAATTAAATGTAGGGGATCGCGGGTGGCCAAAAGGGTGGCCAAGGGTATATGAAGGGCGCAGACTTTGGACTCCAGCGGCCAAGGGCATTGCGGTCATACGAGAGTGGCCAAAAGGAAGACGCTGAGAACGGCCGGGCTTTGGACCCAGCGGCCAAGGACAAAGCGGTCAACCGGAAAAGGGAATCGCCGAGGATTAGCGGCGAAATGGGACTTTGAACCTGATCGCGCGATGTGAGCCGGACTTTGGACTGGATGGCGTGATCGGGCAGGGATAACAGGAATTCGGCAGTACCAATGCGAGATTCAAAGCGAGTGCGTGAATCAGAGTTATGGAAATTGGAATCGAGTGCGCGAAGGAATCAGATCGCTAAGTCGAGAAGTTAGGGGCTTGAAGAGGCAAGATATCCCAACTGAGGCTTCAAAACAAAGATTGCCGTCGAGTGCGAGGTTGCGATCGAGAGGAGCCGTGCCAAGAAGTCTGACGAAAGACGAACCGGTATTTTGGTACTGTGCCACGCCAATCGCGGACGACGAACGGGCGAATTTCGTGCAGACCCAAAGGCGGTTGTGGGCGATACGCCAGCTAAGCAGGGTGTGCAGACGTCGGTTCTATCCGCATACGGTTCAGGGTGTGGGGACGTGAAGTCCTACCCGCCGAGGATCAGGGTGTGGGGATCTGCCCATCTGACCCGCCGGGTGCAAGTCGTGCTAGCTCCGTCAGGAGGCGTACCTAACATCCGAGTCTCTCGGTCGCAGCCGCAAGCTCATAATAGGACGGAAGCCAAACGTCGCGAACAAGGAGCGCGCGGCCAACGGCGTCAGGAGCAGAGGGGACCAATCACCGGCAGCCGCCGCCAATCAGGAGGAGTTACAGTTGTAAGCGTAGCCATAAGCGTAGCCGTAAGCTAATCAAAAAAGTGCTGATTATCGTGCGTTATCATCTGGGCGGGCAATCACACAAAAAAATTTGGTGGGACGAGCACACAATAAACCCTGAGCTAGCCGCGCACATCCACCGCGAGCAAAATAAAGCAGAAAATCTGCTGTTACACCACACCATTAACATCACAGGATAGACGTTTTCGATGGAACTTAAATAAATATCGGATTTTGTTACACGCAACCCACACATAAGCCTAAATGCGTTCGGATACGATGAAGAACAGGACAGGAAGTTTGGTCCACTTTTCAGGAATGGAACTGAAATGGTGCACAACATTAATTTGCTGTACCTCGATGGACCGGTTTCATTCATGGACACTACATGTGGATAAAAAATATTTCCGGGTACGTAAGAAATCAATTAACTAATTAAACAAATTGACTAATTTAATTTCTTTAATTACAGCCTTCTATATTTACAATTGGGGAAGAAAGGTGTAAACGCTTCTTCTGCAATAAATGCCTTTCATACTCAACGAGTTAGTATAGATTCATGCGACATATGAAAAAATGCGCGAATATGGTGACTGAGCAACCTAAAGGAAAAACACACCTAAAGTTCTCCAAATTTCATCGTCAGCTGGAGGTAACATTCGTTGTGTATGCAGATTTTGAATGCATATTAGAGCCGACAACGATAGATGTAAGTGAAAGATCACAATTAGTCATTAAGCATGTCCCTATAGCATTTACATATATGTATGTCGGGCGCACTTTTGTGGTTAAAATTTAACGTCTGATGTGTCTGAGATTTACGAAAACTACTTTAATATAGTAGTTCCTTTGCAAATGAGTGCTCAAGACATTTTTGATTTTGATGAGGCTCTTAATTGTCACATTTTTTTTTTTTCATTTTACTGGTCAATATCGATGTGTAGCACATAATGAGTGCAATCTTAAATTTAGACAGGAAATTTTATCCCCATGATATTTCACAAGCTCTCGAAATATATATATTTTCTTTTTCAAATATATCCCTCTAGGAGAGAATAAGATAGAAATCAGATTTCTGGGTTCTTTCCGTTTCATGCCCTCTAGCCTAGACTCACTTGCAGCTAATTTAAATGAGTCTGATTTTAATGTCTTAAGAAAACAATTCAACAGATTTCGCTTTACTTCGTAGGAAAGGAGTTTTCCCCTATGAATATTTAGAATGTGAAGAAAAAGTATCAGAAACTTGTCTCCCACCAAGAAGCAAGTTTTATAGTAAATTGACTGATTCAGAATGTTCAGAAGTAGATTACTCCCACGCATGTGTGGTGTGCTCTCATTTGAAGTGTCAATCACTGAAAGACTAATTGGAATTGTATATAAGAACTGATGTTTTATATTGCTAACAGACGTTTTTAAACATTTTATAACAATTTGATCAAACATTTATGGACTTGATCCTGCTCATTCTTATACAACTCCAAGTTAGTCATGCGATGCCTTGTTAAAAACTACAGCAATATCTCTTGAATTACTCACAGATATTGACATATATTCTGAGTTCAATAGGAGGGGGGTTAGTTCAAAGTAGGCATAGACACACAAAGTCAAGCCAAATTTTGATCCGACTAAGGATTCTGAATATTTAATGTATGTGGATGCAAATAATTTGTATGGATGGGCAAGTGAATAGAGCAGAGTCATTTAAATTCTTTTAATCTTGAAAGTATTTCAGAAGATAGCGAGTATGGATATATTCTTGAGGTTGGGTTTTAATTATCCTTTTCTATTTCCCATGTTCTAGGTTCCAGGCTTCTAGGTAGATGAGTTATCTAGGCGTGCCCAGTCGAGGAGTAGATATACAACAATCTGAAGCTATGCAGACGAAGCCTATCAATAAAACAAGAAACAAAATCGAAGCTAAAAACGGGAACTAAAATGATCCAGATTAGAGAATATGTCTTGCCCTACCCGACTGTCTAAATGTAATAAATACAATAGTCTCACTTTAAAAATAGCAATCTTAAGAGGCAGTATAATGATAATCGCTACACGGAAGATAAACGTACTGATCCAAGCGAGGAATATAAACTCAAGAACTGTAAAAAAGGGACCTGGCCTTATTATCCAGATTTAGCCTTATCAATCAATCCGACAGCGAGATGTTGAAGAGATCGGCCAATTCAAGCCAGTTCAGCAACCGGTGCGAAGGATCCCACTGGCGCTTGAAGACAAAATTGGCTTGATAAAGATTTAAATCAGAATATCATTGAACTTGTTACAAATCTAAGTCGGTGGATTCCTCCTTTGGTACGCTTTGGTGCGCTGGGCAAACAAGGGTATTTGGCGAAGAAATCAAGGGCACAGAAATCAAAGGGACTTTTTCGGAGTCAACTGTGCCCCAAAAATGTTCAACGTCATCGCGAACATTTGTTGGTAATTTTCCATTGATCCTAATGAAATTGACGATCAAAGCTTTTTTGAGATCTAACCAATAAGGAAGATACGCGGAGTTTTATAGTTTTGGTTTGGTAAGGTACGTGGGATAATTTATTCCTGATCTAGCTGAGTACATTGAACCATTAAGACAAATATTGAAAGAAGACGTGAACTTCAATTGGGGCGACAATAAGACCTAGGACAATAAGACCTAGAAAGAATTTTTCGCTTTTCATAAGTTCACATTTGTTCTTAGAGATAAAATAGGTTCCATTAATAAGGTAAAAAAAATTATTATGTCGTCCAAGTAAACCAAAAAATCTGTATTAATGAAATTTTTTAGGAGATTATTCATACATTTTAGGTTGCTGGGAAAATCTAAAGACCAAATAGCATTCAAGTTTACTCGTAATGGTCATTCTTAGTGGAAAAAATCTGTTTTTGATGTTGATTTATTACCCATATGAATACCTTTAGCTAAATTAATCATTGTGAAATACTGGCTTTTATATAATTTTTTTCATCCATTCTAGGATTCTAGGATATTCTATTCCAGCCTGAATTCGATATATTCTCACAGTTTGTTATTGATTACGAAATTAACGGAATCATCGTCTGTTGAAGGTGGATTAAGAAATTCGATTTGATCTCTTTCCTGCGGATTTAGGCGGTGCGATTTTATCCTCTTCCTCCTGAGAGTTAAAGCATTTGAAGGTGCAGTCTTCTCCACTTCCTTAATCTCGTTGTTGTATCAAAATTTATTTATTGTGATGAGTGGTTTTGGGATAACGATGGCCAAGGGACTATAGCAGCCAAGGGCGTTGCTGTAATGCGGGACTCGGCAAAAAAGAGACGTTGAGAACGGCCGGACTTTGGAACCGACAGGCCAGGGGCAAAGCGTTCGACCGGTAAAGCAGGACTAACTTTAAACTGGATGGCGTGATCAGATAGGAGTAACGGGACTACGGCAACCATAAAAGGAGGAGGCGGACTCTGCGCGGCACTTAGTAAAAGTGCGAGAATCAAAGCGAGTGCGTTAAGCTGAGTTACAGAAACCGAGTGCACGAAGGAATCGAGATAGCCAAGTCGAGAAGTTTGAAGTAGCAAGCCATCCCAACTGAGGCTTCAAAACTAAGATTGCCGTCGAGTGCGAGGTTGGGATCGAGTGGAGCCGTGCCACAGTCTGTCCAGAGACGAACCGATATTTCGGTACTGTTCCACGATCATCGCGAAGGACGACCGCTCGAATTTCGGGGGAATACGGGATCAAGAATTCCTGAGTGGACTCAACGACGGTTGTGGGGGTACGACAGCTAGGCTAGAGTGGGCAGACGCCAGTCCTACGCATTTTCAGCATAGAGTGTGGAGACAGACGGATGTAGGAACCTTCGGTTCTTCCCGCCGACAAGTATGGATGTACGGACGTGAAGTCTTACCCGCAGAGGAGCAGGGTGTGGGGATCTGTCTGTCGTGATAGCTCCGCCACGATACGCAATCGCAGCCGCAAACTGGAATTAAGGTGCGAGGAGTGTGCGGCCAACTATACCAAGGAGCGGCGGAGACCAACCAGAGAATTAGTAAGTAAGTTATTTAATAAAAGTAGATTTCGCCGAAACAAAGAATGCACTCCGTTGTCACACAATAAATTTGGTGGGACGAGGCACAAGACCTAATAAGCTAGCCGCGCACATCCGTGCGAAACAAACACAAAATCTATATTTTCTTTTGTAAGTAACTTTCAGGTTTTTTCGACCTGCCAGGATATATTAATTTTCAAAAAATATATGCCAATAAAATTTTTGTTCGGACGGATATATAATATATATATATATATATATATATATATTATGTTTTTATGTAAAAATGTTTATATAGGGTTTGGTCCATTTGTCTCCAAAAATGTACATCCATTCTACTTTGACCACTCTGGATTTCTCGCTGCCGTTTTATTTGTGCATTAGGAGGTATTACCATTGTTCGAGGTTGATGCCTGGTAATTATTTGGGTTCTTATGCCTAGCTTGGGTTAACCCGTCCCTAACATATTGATAACTACTATGTGGGGGGTATGGACCAAGGTTGATTTTTTAAATTTTTATCTTGATATTGAAAATACGTAGTATTGTTGTATCTCTGGTTTTTTTTTTTTTTATATACATATATATTTCCCCTATTCCTGCTGTTATTATGTCGATTTCAATTCTATTTTTCTACTGGATTAGCATCAAAGAAACTTACTCTATTGAAGCTAGTTTTAGTTTTGTAATTGTGGTAATATCTATTCTAGGAAAATACATAAACATACGACCAGAAGTTGTCTTTCAATTAGGGTTGTTGATAATATATAGGGTTGTTGATAATATATCAAAATATCAATATATCGATATTTTTTGGGAAAAATTATATATATATATCGTGATAATTTTTTTTTTTTTTATTTTCAGATATTTCTGCGTTGGTCACTCTGTGATAAAAAAGAAAAAGTGAAGCTCGAGTTCGGTGTTCAACAATAATAGAAAAGAAATGAATTCAATCAAAAAGCGTTACCGTGAAATCAAAATCGGAACTGCAACATGCAAATTGTGCAACAAAATTATTAAAGCAAGTGGAAACACGAAAAACTTGTCGTCCCACCTAAAAAATAAGCATCATCACTTTTTCTTAAAGTACCAGCGAAAAAAGGTTTGTACATATAAATACAGTGTTTTTGTGTGTGTGAATAAAAATCCACGCTTTCGATGTAAAATTGTAGATTCAGCGGTGCCCACACAAATCCATTTACATGTGTGACTACGAAGATCTTCAGCAAGCACGCGGCCGTTTACAGTTGTTTGCTGTGTCGGCGAGCAAGCAATGTACAATACACTGCAAAAAACACAAAATAAATTCCATTTTGATTATTTTACCATCATCCCCAATTTGAATTTATTTTATATATTTATTAGGTGCATACAAAAAACATTGGAGAATATCCAACAATATCGGAGTCATTCCGGAACTTGGAGACTTTAAAAGGTAATGAATGAAAAAATGTGTAATCCGATTTTATTAACCTTTTTTCATTTTGTGCGATGGACATAGGGCAAATGAGTTTTCAGAAGCCCTTGTTTTTATGATTTGCAAGGACAACATGCCTATCAGATGCGTTGAAAAGAAAGGCAATACTTTCTCGAAAAATGTGTTCCTAAATTTAAAATTCCTGGCCGGTCCAAGAAAGTATTATTTTTTCGAACATTTTTTTTTTTAACACGTCAGGACACCTTTAAATATATATGTATACTTCTTTCCAGGTAACAACATTGTTGGAAGACAGATACACCGAATTGTTGTCAAGAGTTAAGGAAATGTTTGACGAAGTAGAGCACGTTGCATTCACTTGCGATGCTGTTCCTATTACAAATTCTACGCGATCTTTTCGTACTATAACTGCGCATTTCATAAATGGCGGATGTCTGGAGTCGATTTGCCTAAACTCAGAATGGACAAGGTTAGTTCATATTTACATATAAATAATATTTAGTAAATATATGTTTGAAGCGTGTGTTATAGTGATTGTGAATCGTGTTTGTCTTGTCCATTTTAGTTATTTGTTACTTATTTGTTATTTCTGTAGACCAAAATTAAAAAAACAATGCTCGCATTATATTTATTCTCATACCAGCGAGTATATAAGTTTATTATTGGAGAGCGCTTGCGATGAATTTAATATAAGTCGGTCCAAGTGGATGTATATGATATCCTAAAGGATATTTCGTCATCTTCCAATATTTTGGACAAAGTTAAAAAAATTGTGATGCATTTTAGGCATAGCCCTTCATTAATGGATCAATTGCGAAAAGCTCAGGCCGATGCGGGAAGGTTGGTTCAAAACGTTGATGGAACGATGGAACTCGTGCTTAGACATGTTGATGTCCTTTTTAGGTCTTGAAAACAAAGTGGCAATCATTCTTATAAAGAAAGCCGAATACTCTAGAGCAGCACCGGAAATGCTGACTACTAAAGAGCTAAATATTTGTCGCGGTGTTTGTAAACTTTTAAGTCCATTTAAAGATGCAACCGAGAAAATAAGCGGTGAAAACTATGTCACTGTTAGTATAGTGATTCCTTTAATTGCATTATTATTACCTTTACTTTCTCCTATCGCGCCTACTAACACCTAACCCTAACAAGCACGTGCTTGGTGTCGAAGGGCCACTTGAGTGTACTGACCGTAGTGCATCAACATCCATATAAAAAAAAAAAAAAAAAAAAAAATTACAAAACATACAGATTAAAACATACAAGTTGAATCGGAAGAGGGTATTCTTACAATAGAGTCGCTTCGCAAACTTATAAAAAAAAGGTTCAAGCCCCTCGTCTTATCTTAATCCAAGATTCAAAAAGATGTACATCCCACCCATCGAAGTACAAGAGGCGACAATTGATTTATTAAAAGAAATAAGTACATTATCAAAGGAAACCCGGTATGTCAAATTTTAGAGTTTTTAATCATTTATATAATTTAAAAGTAAAACTTACATTTGCATTAATAATAATAATAATTAAAAATTATAATAGTAACTCAAAGTACTTAATTCAATATTATAATACATACACTCTTCAATATTATATTCTTCCGAAGCAAAAATAAAGTATATATTAATTTAATTTAAATTATTACAGATTCTGACAAAGCAGATGAACAGTGTGTCAATGCATAACGAGGATCACAGCAAGCTAAAATTGTATCTCAGTTTGCGCCAAACATCATGGGCAATGTCAGGATTGTATTAGCTTGCTCTGAAATAACTTATTACTCCCGAAAGTTCAGTGTGTTTTATTTCAATGTGTTTTTCGATTTCGATTACATTTTATTCCGAGAAACTTTTTGGGAAACTAAAAAAATATCAAAAACATCGATATAGCGATATTTTACATCTATAATTTAAATATCATTTTGATATTTTTGTAAAATACTTTTAATTATAATGTGGATTGTTTTTTTCTAAAATTATGTTTAATTTGCAAGCCAAACTTTGATGGAATTTAGGCTTGGACCGTAGAAATTAAATTAAGCGTTACTTTTGATTGTTTACTCTACTTGTATTTGTTCTGTTTATTCGTTGGGACTTTAATTTGGGGACTGTTGTGGAAGTGTATGTAAAGGGTTGTTTATGAGTCTTTATTAAAGGGTATTATAAACCGTAGATTGTGTATACATTAATGGATATTTGTGGAGTCTGGTTATTGAAGGGTAATGTAGGGTAGTTTGGGTACCATGAACGTCACTATATATATTATAATAAATTCTGTTATTACCCGGTTTTAAAGTATTTATTGATAATTATTCTTTAAGAACATTAAATACTTTTGTAAAAAATGATTTCCTATCAGGGTAGTCTATTAGAAGTGTTTGCACGACTTCAATAAGAATATCATTTATTTCAATTTGCTTTTGTGAAAGCTGTTTAACTATAATTTCCGATCGAGCTACTTTCTGAGGAGCTTTTATTATATTAAGTCTCCGATATGCCTTAGCCCGTGTTTGTCTTCGTATGATTTGTTCTAAATTAGCATGTTTAGCCAAAATGCCTTCTTCTATACGGCCTTGTATATTAGCATCATCTTTAATAATATCATTGAGATCAGATTGTATTCTGCGCAACATGTAGATCATGCGTTCAATTTTATTAACATCATCTATTAAGCGTTTGTCTGATAAAAAAACTAATTCATTACGTATTAGCTTTGCTCTGTTAAGAACTTCATCTAGACGTACTTGTGTTTGAGATGTATTTTTTAATTTTTTTGATTTAATCTTAACATGATCTTTAGTTGTTGCGTTAACAAAAATTTGTTCTCGGTGCATTACACAATGTTCCAGATCTTGAACAAGTCTTTCTTGGGCTTTTTTAAGTTGACTATATCTTATATTCATACGATGTATTTCAGTTTTCATTACACCGATTTCACCATCTGAAGATCGCTCAGACTTTGACCATTGAATGGTTTCTTCAAGTAATTTATATTTGGTTTCCCAAGATAATGTTTTTCTGTGATTATCTATAACAAAATCTTTGTTGAGCTCAATTTCATTCATTAGCTGAGCTATGGTTCCTTCCAACTTTAATATCCCAAGTTCAGCGTCCTAAAATAAATGGAGTTCATATCTTTTAAAAAAGGAAAATTTGTTTGCTAGGTTTTATGTACCCACCTTAAGCTGTTCACTGTATTCTGTCTGTTCATGCTCAAATTCAGTTTCTTCAAAGTCATGGTGTATTCTTTTTTTATAGATTTTCTCATTGAGTAGTTCCAACTTTGATGTAAATTTTTGAATATTTAATTTTAGGTTCTTTGTCTTACTTTCCGAAATTTCCAGTTCTTTATCAATTTTTAAAGATTTTTGCTTTATAATGGAAAGTTCTGAAAAAAAAAAAAAATATATATATATATATATTAATATAATAACATTTGGTTTGGTACAGATAATAACTTAAAGATTTGTTATAAGCTGCCCGTATCGTAATAAAGGCATCTAGAACACCCTTTAAAGAAGAATGTAAGGCAACTTAATGAATCGACAATTGATGAGATTGCAATTCTAGTTCTGTGTTCAATAATGTGATATGTGATATAATGTGATATGCTACTTCTTTGCAGAAATAAGCAGTTGCAACGTATTTTGGAACTTCATCGTTAAATATTTGGATGTAAAGTTTGAACCAATTTCGAAGACAGCATTCGATGGGCATTCTGGCATTTTCCAAACAATATATAAATTTCCTCACATTCTTTACCTATACGATCTCTTATCGTAACTACAAAAAGGCTCTGGGCAGTTTGAAAAATGTTTGATTATTCATGTTCAACAATTTCGCAAATTATTTAATCTCCCCGAAGTATCAAAAGCGTTTATGCCAGGACTGATGAAATTTCGGTATGCGACATTTCAGTCACTAAGGACTGGAATGAAAAGAAATTTAATTATTTAAATTATAAATAGATGAGAGATGAGAGATTTTACCAATTCTGTTGATCAGAGCTTAGATTCTGAGGAAACAACTAAAATTAAATGGAAATCTAATTAAAGTTCGAATAAAGAGTATTCAAAATCGTCCTTGTCATGTCATCCAGATCGCGCTCATATGTTATGATATGATGTCCACAGAAAACACAGCTTAAAAGAATATTTTACTTTTCGTTTTAACTAGGACCAAAGGTTACCCTCCTATATAGGTGTACTTCTTCTAGTTACATTACCTTCCTTAGCCAACCAGAGAACTATGCTTAGTAGAAATACTAGAGTTTATTTATCTTCAGTTTTTGGGACATTGTGGAACATCGTATGATGTGTCCCGTGCCGCCATTACCATAGCAAGTGCCGTACATACGCCGAGTGTGCCACGCCCCGTCACTGAGAGCCACCAACTGCCCTGTGCCGCCACGGCGCCATGCCAGCAACGCCCTGTGCTTCGCCACCAATGGGGGAAAATTTTAAGCCCGCTCTGTCCCTGTATCTGTGCTGGGTGAGTAAAAATTTGAAGAGGAAGTGAGGTTGGGTTTTTATTTGGGTTATTTTGTAAAATATTTTCTAAATTTAAATTTTTTAATTTTAAAATTTAATTTTAAACCTCTTCTAAATGAGATTATTATTTTGTTCAGCAGCATCGTCGTCACTGATCGTGGCCACCACCTGGTCTCAATTGGTGTTCTGCATCGCTACACAACTGCAGGGGCACCTAAAGAGTGACCGGCCGTTGTGGGCAGCAGCTTGCCGCAACGGTACATCAGAATCAACACATCCGTGAGGAGCACGTGTCACGGCGTAACTTCCTGCAAGAGCTGTGCAGGTGGAGAATATTGTGGGCAAACACGCTGCCACAATATTCCACATTTCGAAAAACTTTTTAATGACCTGCGCGCATGTTTTTATTCTTTTTGGCATTCTTTATTATTATCTTGTAGTGAACGGTTAGGTACACATAAATATGTCATTTAGATCGACCAATAAACGAAGTTAAGGTAAAGTTAAAGCCCTTGATGACAGCTACGAATGTTCGGACGAATTGGCACTATCCATAATCGCAGAGCCCTCGGCAGCCACAAATGAAAGTTCCCCTGACCATCTGTGAGGGCTGTGCAACCGACGGGGATTATTTCGACCGACGCTGATATCAAAATCCGGGGTACATATTCGTGGAAGATAAAATGTTGAGCAAAATGGTGAAGAAGTTTAATACAACAAATTATCGTCTATTAGTAAAAACGTTCGCTTACATTAAGGAAAGTGTTCTTGAGGTTGTTGATAAAATTTATATTGATTTGTGGGATATAATTAAAACTCATTCGCAATGGCAAATTGTTATTTGACGTTGATGCACTACGGTCAGTACACTCAAGTGGCCCTTTCGACACCAAGCACGTGCTTGTTAGGGTTAGGTGTTAGTAGGCGCGATAGGAGAAAGTATAGGTATTTTGCGAGGAAATTAACTACTGGCGTGCTGCCTGAATTTTTGGTTGCATGTGAACTAAGTAAGTTAGGATTAAAGTTTTTAGTTGGGGAAGGCTGTCTACGTTAGAGGTTATTGGGTACATATCATTGTAATTAGCGCACAAAACTCTAAAGGGTTCATGCACTTCATACGATGATCTACAATGGCGCCAAACTAAAGGTAAAAAGGATCTAGTATTTCTACTCGGTACGTGGAAATTTAGCTGACCTATCAGGTCAGAACTCTCCACGTCACCACGGATTAAATAGTAAATAAAGGTGATACCTAGCATGGTTCTACGGTTGGTTAAGGATGCTAGGTTTATTAGTAAAAGTCTACTAGTATAAGAGGGTAACCTTCGGCCTGAATCCCAGTTAAAGTTGCGTAGAGCAAACAGTAAAAAGCTCTTTTGAACTGATTCGATGCGTTTTTTGTGGACATCATATTGTGGATTCCAAACGCACGAGCCATACTCCAAGATAGGACGAACTAGTGAAATATATAATGATTTTGTTACATAAGGGTCATCGAATTCCTTCGACCACCGCTTAATAAATCCAAGCACACCCCTGGCTTTATTAACCATGCACGAAATATGATCAATAAAGTCGAGTTTAGGATCCAGGCGGACGCCCAAATCGTCGACCAGGGTGATTCTTTTCAAAGAGCATCCGTTTAGCATATAAGTCGCAAGCATGGGAGTGACACGTGAGAATGTCATTAGCTTGCACTTAGAGCCATTTAAATTTAATA
>VNJM01003449.1:0-16216 GCA_008042475.1 Drosophila kanapiae
AAAAATTAAAGGAGGATATGCCGCGAATACTTCTTAGATGAGCAACTGATCCTTTTTAACTAGAGACGATACGTATTATATTATTTCAATATAAAGACCCCATATCCCCCTATTAAAAGTCGCAAAATTTATGAGAAATTAAGAAATCAATGTTAATTTACTTTACAAAATTTCGAGCAAGCGCTCTTTATCTCATCTCATCTATTCTGATCACAGCTGATTTCGCAAATTGCACACTAAAACTTATTTTACCTTTAGTCAGCTATTTATTTTCTGTCGAATGATTTCCCTGGCAAATCACTAGTTTTCAATAATGCCACCTTGTTCGATTCTGATCTTCGTAGTTAGGGCCAAAACTAATTAACTAAACAAATTTTACCATGTCACAGGCCTCCGAGGGATTGCATTTGTTTAGCCATTTATTTTTACTTACTATCTTTTTTGACTGCTAAGGGCCCTCACCTTCCGAAATTATAATATCCCCGGTTCTGCTTAGGAAACTTTTTTAAGTTATACTTGGAAGAAAAAAGGTTTTTTAGGTTTTTCAGCTTTTATTTATGTATAAATAAAACATTTAAATTGCGGCAAACAACAACGGCTTAACAACTCTAGCATATGACAGGGGAAATTAGCTGTTGAAATAGTTATAATAGTTATAATAGTTTATAATAGTTAAAAACGCAAACCAAATTTCCTTTCATTGTAAACGTGCTTTCTTTTTCTTCTTTATTTTCTCAAAAAATAGCAATAAAATGTATCTTACCTCACTAAATCTCTTTTTTGCAATGCTTAATTTAATAAAAGCAGAAGTGGTTCCATATAAATATTTTTTAAGCTGTATTTTAAATGTATACTAAATATCAAGCTCTTTTCCTGTTTCCCCTCGCCAACAAGCGTTTTAGTTTTATACTCTTTGCTTAAACCTACATGTGTTGCAATCATGTTTTCCATTTCACAGAAAAGAAAAGTGTCATTTTTTTGTAAGGTAAAAAGCTATTTGGTGTATCAATCGCAACTGGCTATAAAATGGTCTAGAGGTCAGTGTTGCGGGTGCTGAAGTCCTATAATTTGTTTGTCTTTGTCATTTTTATTTAATTTGATTACTTGGTATGGCTTTTTTTTATTCAACTAGTACATTACATTTTTTTACTGATTGTATATTTACATATTTATATTAGCTAAAAATTGACGTGAACAAATTAGGTTTGTTGCTGGTGTGTATTGACAACAGATAAAATATTATAATTCTGTGACATTAAGTTTTTAATATATTAAAAAAAAAAACATGTTAAATAAACTATTAACAATACTTTTCTGGGCTTCGGTCGAACTTGAACCCATGACCTTGTCGGCCATGCCATTGCGCAATTGCAATTGAATCATTTAAAATCATTTAAAAAAAATTGTTGGACATGGAGTTTGTAATTACTGTGGAAAATTGATTAAAATGACCGGCTTTGTCCTTTTTTTGTCTCGCTGCGCTGCAGCTCTTTCCGTTATATTTGCTGCCCTTGCCTGTTTTATATTAACGATTCTGCCAGGAAAAGCAAACTTGACGAAATGGTTATGAACATGATAGCTGTAAATGTTAAACATTTAGCTGTGTTGAGGATGATGGTCATATTAATCTGTTAAAAGATATCGACCCGCGCTATAAAATGCCAAGTAGGACGCACTTGCGTGACACAGTTCTTCCAAGTCAATATGACCTGACTTCTCTAATGAACAAATAGACTTCCTTGCCGTAACAACTGATTTATGGACATCGAGGCTGTGGACATCCAAACGAAGGATACATTACCATAACGTGTCACTTTACGTGGACCAGCGCAAAGGAACAGCCAAATACCACCGCTATGTCCATTCCTCGACACCAACCAACACCTCTATCAGAAGAACCTACCCGGTTTTCTTTTATGAAATCAAAGCAAAATATTGAAAATCAAGCCCGACAAATCCGAGCAACTTGCGTATTGGGAGGAAAAAATGTATAAAATAAAATATTCTTTATTTAAATGTAACAAAACCTTACCTTATTTTAAATTCATTCAAAACGCTGTATAGGAAGTTTTTTTGTGTTCCGTCGACAAACTATTGATTTTAAACTAAACCCAACATATAAATAAATTTAACTCTGATTAAAACATCGATGTTTCTCCACCTTTATATGGGACACTTCTTTCATGTAGGCCCCGATGTGTCCTCCGCTGAAGGATCTTTTCAAACGAACTCAGCAGAATCCTGAGAAATTATCCATCCATAGCTTCAATAACTAATAAAAGGCCGTGTTGCTCAACGAAATATTTTTAATAATAATAATAATAATAATAATAATAATAATAATAATAATAATAATAATAATAATAATATTATCATTTGATTATTAATTTATTTAATTTATTTTTTTATAGTTTACCGTACTTCCCGTGGGTATGGGATTAAATATTTGGCAATCTCCTGTGGAAAATACCACGCCAATGAAATTTTGATTGAACTTTTTTAAGTCCTGATAAGGGCTTAGATAAACTGATTATTTGATAATAAATTACAAGTTTTTTTTTGTGTCTAGTGGTGTCTAGTCGTGCGATAGTCAGAAAATTAAGTAGAAATCGAATATAACAATAACTTAGCATGAACTCAACATTTCTCCCACTATGCCCCTATACTAAAACTATGTACTAACATTGAATTCCGTGACCGGAAAACGTAATCTAAATAACAAGTTCGAAAGATACAGTCGACAGTGCCCGCCTGATAGATACCAGCACCAACCATACAGCATGCTGTATGGTTGGTGATACCAGGTAGTGTCTTTCTGATTTGTATTCCAAAAGTGAAAAACTTTTTAGTAGGACAATTGCCGTAACATCCACAGCTAATGGTGTAGTCCAATGGACTCAAGTGTGTGCACTTAATTTATTTGTGCGACATGGTTAATCAAACTCCACAAAATCTTAAAAATTTATTTAATTGTTATCTTATTTTCTAAAGATTTTTTTTTTATTATTTGAATATTTTTTGTTAATCAAAAAATTTTTTTACTTCAGAGCATTGAAACCAGAAGTAATAGGTTTTAAATATAATTTCAATTTTAAATGTGTAAAAAATATACAAATAATAATAATAACACGAAAATCATAACAAAAGTTTGGTGGCAGCAGTCGGAGTCGAAACCAAGACCCTAAAGGCTATCTATAGCTCTAATAGTCTCTGAGATCTATTGTTTCACAAGGATGGAAAGACTGACAAGGCTAAATCGATTCGGCGGGTGATACTGAATTGCATCTGTTTCGCTCCGAGGAATGGCTAGAGGAGAAAATTACTGCCTTAATAAACGCCGTAGAGACGAATCTCATTCTATGGAATTTAACCCATATATCTGTTGTTGGTGGCGATGGCTTTCCGGTAAGCTGAAGTCTACTGCTTAAGCATAAGCTTAATACATCAACAATATGCCTACACTTAATCCGTCTGAATTAAAGCACTTTTAAAGTATAATTACACAGAACTACTTAAAATACGAATCCGAGTGACTTTTAGATCATTTTAATTAATTTTTTTTGTCACTCTGGATCTTGGACTGAAGACATCAAGTATTCGCTTACCAGATTCCGGAAGTCATTATCCTCCTTCCTTTGTCAATATAAAAATTCGTTTTTCTAAAAATGGCTCTTTATGAACTTTCTAATAATTCGTTCTCATTATAATATACAAATTTTTTTAAAATGTTTTTGATGTTTTTCATGTATGATGTATGATTGTATGTATACATTTATGATTGCGAATTTAAAAGATGTGTATTTATATTTACAAAAAATTAAGTATTTTCGATTAAACATTATTTTGTAATAAATTTTTTTTTTTTAATATTTTATTTTATCATGGATAAAATTTGTTCTACATATTATCAAAACCCTATCGCGATGTATCGATGGTGTATAAAACAGTCGATGATTACTCCCAGAACACAACAAAAGATAATATCGATACTATCGTCGATGGATTCACACTCTACAGGTTACGGTCGAACAAAAGTAATAAATAAATATTTTAGCACATGCTGCGAATCTGGAAATTGATATTTAGTCTATGACTTGCTTGTTGGACTGCCTACGAGATCTCCAACTATACAATAGTACCCCAGCAGAACCCCAAAAAGGCTCAAATGATTCCAGCACGTAAGCGTATATTTATCATTATTTGTGTGGTTATACTATTAGTTTGTTTGTTGAGACTATTATTCCAGAAGTCACACGAGCCAATTGTGAACGTAAGTACTTTCAATTAAACATATTTATATGTGTATAAATATTTTCCACTTTACATTTTATTGGCCTTCTGTGCAGAACCCACCAGACTACCGAAGAAGTGCGGGAGCGCCGGTTCTATTGTCCGTGTTTTATGAGGCATTGTGTCCAGACTCGAAGTATTTTTTTACGAAACAGATGTTACCAACTTTTATGGTCGCTTCATCGATTTTGGAGGTCCACCTCGTACCCTACGGGAAAGCGACAACAAACGTAAAAAAGGAAGGCAAACTAACATTTGATTGTCAACATGGTCCGACAGAATGTCAAGCAAATATTTACCATTCATGTGTCGTGGAAATTATTGAGAACCCATTAATTCAAATACAAATAATAACATGTATGATTCAAGACAATCGTTTACCACAAGATGCTATGCTTAAGGTTAGTGTCCTAACTCTTTAATCTTAGCTACCGTTTTTTTTTTTGCCATTTTAGCCTTTTTCCGAATAGAGCTGCCCTTTTTTATTTTGGCCTGGCCGAAAAAAATGTTGAACTATAAACTATACATTTTGTATTAAATTTGGGCCACTGCGAAATAGCGTCATCTGCGACAATTTAAAATGCCGACACAAATATGACATTACCAAAATCTATACCCTAGGTGGGGCGCGTAGTTGCTCTTTCAGCTCATATTGCTCTTTAGGTAATATTTTTTCGGTTGCAGCAGCAAGTCGCGCCAGACGACTGTCACGCGAGCCCAGCAATCCATGAAGATGCAACAACAAAATCTATTGAAAGTGGGCGTCAAAGAAGAGACAAAAAAGGTTTTAATTTATTTATTTTTTTTTTTTGCATATGGACGTTGATGCACTACGGTCAGTACACTCAAGTGGCCCTTTCGACACCAAGCATGTGCTTGTTAGGGTTAGGTGTTAGTAGGCGCGATAGGAGAAAGTACCTAGCATGGTGCTACGGTTGGTTAAGGATGGTAGGTTTATTAGTAAAAGTCTACTAGTATAAGAGGGTAACCTTCGGCCTGAATCCCAGTTAAAGTTGCGTAGAGCAAAAAGTAAAAAGTTCTTTTGGACTGATTCGATGCGTTTTCTGTGGACATCATATTGTGGATTCCAAACGCACGAGCCATACTCCAAGATAGACGAACTAATGAAATATATAATGATTTTGTTACATAAGGGTCATCGAATTCCTTCGACCACCGCTTAATAAATCCAAGCACACAACAACAAATATAATGTCTTTGTCCACGCAGAAAAAAATAAAGTGTGCAGTGTGTATTTCAGAACGCGCAGCGAGTCGCAATGATTCGTTCACTCCTGCGGGCTCTTCAATTGCACCTCTTGTGCCTTCAAGCGTTAGTTTGACGGGATAACACTTCCCAATCCAAGGCACTATGCTTAGTTACTCTGATCATGGTACAATTTATTGCCAATTGTACTTCTCCCAATGCCTCTTGCCATGATCGTTCGCTCGTCTCCACAGCCGTCAGCCTGCCCTTTAGCACACTCATGACACGCTCCACCTCTACTGGCAGGTTGGGATCAAATATAATCTACACGGGGTTATCACCCTTATAATTTTTGTTTGCGAATTTACCGCATGCTTTTATTTTCAGTCAAATTCGTTTAGTTTTGAAGTTAGCTGATAAAGAGTCTTCATCACTTCTGAGAAGAAGTGATGTGTTTGCGTGGCTGATCCTGGTTTGGGCAGTTGGATCAGTGCTAAGTACCTGAGTACTCTATCTCCGTTTGCAGAAATTGACACTTTTTAATATTAAAGGAAAAACCTGACTGGATTTGGTCTGATATTAATGGCAAGGGGTATCTATCTGACACGGTATTTGCTTTGAGTTCTCGATAATCTATGCATAGTCTATCACTGCAGTCTTTCGTTTTATACTACTAACTTTGGACTAGAGAAGGGGCGTGCTCCTTGGTTAAATTACGTTGGATTCTAGCATTCGCTGAATCTATTCTCTCACAAGTTCTCTCTCGCTCTCGCTAAGACGATATGGTAGTCTCTGAACGGTCCCGCTTCCGTCCACTAAACGGATTTCTAAAGAGCCTGTAGATACGCGTCTACTTGGAATACCATCAATGACAAATTTGGAACATTTGGCCAATACGTCGTTTAGCTTTGACTTGTCACCATCAGTCAAATCCACCTTTACATTACTTCTACAATCCATCGCATTCACATTTTTATCGTTATTTGGAGATAATACAGTTCGAGTTCCGCAGACATTGAATCCATCTCTTTCTAACACCACTCCAAAACCAAGTTCAAACATGTCTTGTCCAATTATCATATCATATTTAAGGCACTTATTATCTACTACGTGAAATGGCAATTCAAAAAATTAAATTCAGAGATTATTATGGTGGACAGAATTTGCATATTGCTTTTGATAAACTTAATGCCTCTCAAAATTACTAAGTTATGGAATCTTTCCTGTCTCTTTTACCAGAGAGCATTCAGATCCCGAATCAAAAAAAATATAAATCTCTCACCAAGTTAAATTGCAGTCCCGTTAGGCTGTTGTAATGCACACTAGTCACCCCCTTTTTCGTTGCTGCTTTGGCTTGCTGTTGCTGGTCCCTTCGCACAAACTGACGCGATATGCAAACGCCGCCACACTTGAAACAAGTCACCGTTGATCTCTCTCGCACCATCGTCGTTCTGTTGTTGCTATGCCCTGGTCTAGACTCGTCTCGCTCTTCTGTTCTCCTCTTGCGACATTCCATTGCCTTATGTCCGATTTTCCCGCAATTATGGCATCTAATCGGCGTCTGCATTTTGAACCTCTTTTTTTTAGGGCTCTCCATTCCAGAAAGATCTACATTTCTGTTGAACGTATGCGCCTTGAGTTGTTGTTGCAGCTCAGCCCGCGTTTTTATGTTTGTAGTTAATGCTGCAGTCTGGGGTCAATTTGTGATGCATGAGCCAAAACTAGAGATATGGCGATCTCCTCATGGACAATAGATTTCTTCTTTGTATTTATGTTTTATTTGCGAGCCGAACTTTGATTGGATATAGGCGTGGTACAGTAGCAATTATATAAAACGCTATGATTGTTTCTTTTAATTATTATTAATATTTATTGATTGTTTATCAAATAGTTTGCTGTTAACAGTAAAACTTAATATTATTCTTAATAATTATTTTTTCCCGACCCAGTAGGATAATTTTTTTACGATATGTTCCGTCCCACATCGGGTGGATCAAGGTAAAGATTTACAACTGGGAGGACCAGTGCAACTTAACTCCTTACTGACAAGGATTTTCTACTAGATAGCACAAGCTATGCCTGTATGACCTCCTTGTATTGTATCGTCATGGAATGTAAACAGTATGCTTCTTTCTCTTTTTCATTATTCGATAATAGGGTCACCGGCTTGAGTAGTGCTACTCTTAAGGATTGTAATTTTTTATTGCCCATTATTTGAAAAGATTCCATTGAAAGGGTGTCAAAGATCTTTTCGCTCGGTTCCACTTTGAGTTGGCTAATGTTTAGTATACCGGCTTCTTTTTCAAGCCTTTGAAAGAACTGACCAAAGCCGAGAATTTCAATTATTGCTATACCTTTTTTCAATGCTTTAGTAAGCATAGTAAATCCGTTAATCGTAAGGTCACTACTTTTTGTACCCCATCATTTACAATGATGACAATTTAGAGTTTGCTTATGCAAATCCACTTTATCGTTTTATTTTCCTGTAATAGAATTTTTCTGTTTACTTTGGTTTCTGGTAGTGAGATTAGGTAAGTGCTCTGTGATCAGATTTGACAGTGAAGAAATATATGGCCTTAAATGTGTTATTGCCCAATGAATAGCTGATAGTTCTTGTTCTGTTGTACTTTTGTTGCTTTCGCCTTTTGTAAAAGATCTGGATGCCTGTGCAACTGGTAACTACATTCCATGAAAAGGAATTAACTCTGCCTAGTTGATCTAAAATATCATAAAAAAATAAAAATTGTTTGTAGTTATCGATTCGGTTTCTACGAATACATCGCTATATTGGGTACATAATGTTATGAGTTGTGTTTGAAATTGTGGAGGGACATTTTTTGAAATTTTTTAATACAGATACTTTTGGTTTGTAAGTCTTTTTTAACGAAAAGTGGTTCATTTTTTAAATTGTTTATGATGACTACTTGATCTGAATTTGTTGTATTTATTAGTCTTATGAAAGCATTTTTGACTGTTAGTATGGTATTTTCTATGTAAATACCATGATGAATTTCCTGGTATGGAATCAATACACTGTCTTCTGATGAGGTTAGATCACTTTTTCGGACAACTTGGGATCTTGCTGGCAGAAATATGGAGATTTTGCCAGAACTGTATGTTATTGGAACATAAATGGGATATTTTAAATTATTTGGTCTAATTATAAGGCAGTCTTCAGATGGCTTTCTTAATGGCTTTCTGAGGTAAACTTTTCGGCTGTTTTACCCTTTTGGGCAGTTTTAGCCATTTTTGCCTTAACAACATCTAAGGTGTAATTTTTCTATTATTCCAAATATAATGGGTTCAAAAATTTTGTTTGGTTAGGTCTACTAATTTCATGGCTGTGATAAATCGGTGAACGTGAATTTTTGTCCATTGAATTCTGGGATAGCATTTGCTATATACTGAATTTATGCTCATCATGCATCGGTCTTGCCTGTCATTACGTCTTCTTGTTTAGGTACTGTTAGTACCGCAGATGTTGTCGGATCGTGCAGAACTTTTTTAAAATCAATAATTTTGATATTTTTACCAGTTCGTTCTATTTATTATTTTCCTATTTTCGTGCACTAATTTTCTTGCTCCATTAACATAATCGACAATCTCATTGTTTATTTATAGTAATCTTCTGTATTGGCCTGTTAATGCTTACGCATTTGTAAGACTTATCAAAAATGTCTTTTATTTTACGGATATGGAAAGTTAGTTGCTCCCATTCCATAGTAAGGTTTTAAAATTAAAAAAAAAAATATATAAAATTTCCCTTAAAAAACATAATTTTTTTTTTTTTAATATATTGTTATAATAATTGTTTGCGCTATTATCAATTAAGATCTTGTTTAGATCTTATTCCACTTATTGTGGAACATTTAAGCTTTGTACAGAATGTATCCGCACATAATTAAAACAATTATTGATAATAATATATTTGTTAAATTTGAATCAATATTTGTTGATTCGATTCTGTTGATTACATTTGCATTGGAGTCCACTGTTTTTGTATAATTTAAGCCCTAGAAGGGCGCGTAGTGGCTCTTTTAGCTTACTTTGCTCCTTAAGTAGTATTTTTTCGCTGGCACCAGCAAATCGCACAAGACGACCGTCGCGCGTGCCCAGTCATCCATGAAGAAATGCAACAACAAAATCTATTGAAAATAGGCTTCAAAGAGGAGACAAAAAAAGGTCGCGAGGATCCCGATCTCTAGTTTGCGTGTGGGCCACGCACAAAAAAATAAATTGCGCAGTTAGCCGCGACCTCTGCCCTGACTGAAAAAATTTTTATTTGTTCTTTAGTCGTTCTTCTAAGAAGGCCATGAAAAATAAAGAAAAGTAACTGAAGAAATTAAAAGTTCCTATTTTAAAAGGCGACATTTTTTATTTTTGGCAGTGTAGTCCCTTCGCGCACACAATCGACATTTTTCACGTCTGCGCCGGGTTGCGGTGGTGGGAGTTGTCCCTTTTTTTTGTCTGGCTGCTGTCCCGATGCGCGTTTGCTCACTTCCTTAAATTTCTTGCCCTTGCTTGATTTAAACCCATTTTAAGTATAATTTTTGTATTCATATCTTTTTTACTTATACTATTACTTCTCATATATTTAAAAAAAATTGTTAATATTTTTATATTTAATGTTGTAAATATATTTTTACATTACTTTTTCCTTGCTATTACTTTGCTTAGATTTACGGCCACACTTCTAATCGGTCTGAAATGGTTCCGCTCTATTTGACAAATTTTTCTTATTATTATATTAATTATTAATATATATATATAATATATTCTACATCTTAAGTTCCTTCCTATTATTTTGTGTATCTTTAAGGACTACACTTATAATCGGGCAGAAAGGGTTCCGCTCCATTTTACAAGTTTTTCTTAATTAATAATATTCTCATTATATTTTAATTATATTGTAATATATATTATATCCTAAAAGATCATCAACGCCCAGATCCCGGATTTTTGACATGCTGATGCGCCGTCGGCTGTTCAGGGGCTGGGTGCTCCCACACTTGCAGAACTGCAACTGCTGTCCGGGGCCTAAGGGCTCAGGCGGTACCGGTGCTGGTCATCGCACAGTTTCCTGGTTCCATGCATTGATTTTCATGTTGTAGTTCATGGATTCATGTGTTCTAGATGGCTGTGTATCTCTTCTTGCTGACCTCCGGATCACTCAGATTTTTGGGCTGTCCTCCGGATCAGGATGGGTGTTAAATTGATCTTGACATAGGTGCTGATGCTCCAGTTACTTTTGCTTAGGATTCTGTTCTAGCTGTTGGCTGGCATATGTGAACGTTTTAGGCAAATTGATTTTTTGTTTTTCATATTTTTTAATTCTTTTTATCTTTTTTTTTTTGATTTTTCGTTTTTATTGATTTTTTTTCCATCTTCCCTCGTTAATTTCTCCGGCTCACACAATTTCTCCGGCGATATTCCTCCGGTCACGTATTATATCAAATCGCTTTTTTTACTTATCACGGTCGCCATGTATTGTTTATTTAATGCTTATTTATTTTGGTTTAAATATTTTTATTAAAGGCTGACCAGCAAAGATGCCGCTTCCGCCATTCACTTAATTCTGTTCATACATTTATTCCTTAAGACCTAATGTTCTAATGCAAAGTCTTATAGCTGCGCTGCCCACAGTCGGCAGCAGAGAGCTAAGTATATCTTATGTATATAGCTATGCTCTCTTAAGCTCGAGCGCGAGGGTATATAAACATAATTAAGTTCGGTGGTGTGGTGCGGTGCAACAGAATGCTGACACTTGCACTTTCTGTCAGCGGACCAAGGCATACTGATCGGTGCATATTTGGGGTTTATGACCGGGACTTTGATTATGTAAGAACTGCAACAAGGTATTACAGTGTATACTCTTTAAGTTCTCTTGGTGGATATTCAGAAAATGTGTATACTGCAGTATCCTCAAATGTATAAAAATTTCGGCTACGTCAGAAGTTATCTTTCCTTACTTGTTTATTAACAACATATGTCGATAAATTGGCTGTATATATGAAAAATTAGCTACGAGCCCCGACCACTATAATTTCGTACGGCAAGCATTTTACCCGTATGCAATGTTTAACAGACGATATTTGCAATACCTATTTAGAAAACACACACGAACTTATTTTTCTCCGAAAGCTCATTTTATTCTCTTAACTTTAGAAAAATAAATTGTTGTTGTACTTCAACAAGAACAACAATAACATTAATTTTATTGAATGCTTAGCTTAACTGATACGAAAAGCTTGACCACTATTAATTCGTACGGTGCGTAAAATATTTACTATTATCACTAGATAATATAATATGACAAGTTCACCCCGGACTTTGCCTTCATCGGTCGTCCTCTGCATGAACTAACGGAGGCTAAACGCACCTTTACGTGGTCATTAACTGTTCACGATGCCTTTGATACGCTGATAGTCAAGCGTACAACGCCACCTGTTCTAACGTTTTCAGATCCCGATGGGGTATTCATTGTGGATGTTGACACTTCAAATCATAGCGCAGAACTCCGTCAACAATAAATTGGTCAGAAGAGCGTACTGGAGTATTAGAGAAAATCCTTTAGCGCTGCGGAATGCAACTACCGCGTGACTCAATGAGAGCTGCTAGCTGCGTTCTGTCCAATAAACATTCAACTTTCGAGATCCAGACGGCTAACTACCTCGCTGGATTGAACCACTTCAGCAATTCAACTTGGATATTAAGCACCGCAGTGGCAAACAGCATGTAAACGCCAGCCCCTTGTCAACATTGCTAGGAGCCAGGAAGAAGACCCCACTAAATCCACAACATGGAGTGAAGCCCTGAAGCAAAAGCGTATTGGCATTTGCTTGAGCACCTCTTCATGGACAAGGCTCTTCTAATGATTGTAGCCAAAACGGCGGACGCAGTTCTGGTGGACATTTCAGGATTAAGAAGACAGTCTCCGAGCTTAAGAAACGCTACTTGTGGATTGGCCAAAGCGGCTGATATACCCATTTGTACAGCCTAAAGTCTTAGATGCTCCATTTGACAACCGTGGCCTGGCTCCCTGCCTACGAACACTCTGGAAACCGCTACATCGCTGTGGTGATGTGCTACTTCACAAAATGACCGGAATGCATGCTCTACACAACCAAAGCGCCGAAACGTAGCCCGAGCACTCGTCCAAGTGTTCTGCCGTTTTAGTACTCCCTTTATCCTTCACCCGGATAGGGGTAGTAACTTTGAGTTGGCAGTATTCCGAGCTGTCTGGACATACTCGACGTCTAGTACCACGCTGCTGCACCGGTGCTGTAGGGGTGGAGAGGTTTAATCGGACCCTCCTGGACTACTGGCCAAATTTGTGGCCGCTGATCAACGCGACTGGGACCAACTGTTGCCGCTAGTTCTTGGGCCTATAGCCCTACCCCACATGCCGGCTAAGCCGGAAGATGCTAATTTACGATATACTAATATATAGTGGCTAGACTTGCAAGAGATCAAATTTGCAGGATTAATCATGTATCATGTATATATACATATCTTTAAAAAAGCAAAAATACCTCATTTTGACCCGATCGTTTCTATGGCTATGGCAGCTATATGATTTCGGCCGTTCTGACATATATACTGCTCGAAAAAGTAATAAAACAATGTAGGTGCGAATTTCAGCCCGACAACTCGAAAACTGAGAGACTGGTTTGCGTAGAAACCGAAGGACAGACAGATAGACGGACGTACATGGCTAAATCAACTCGGCTGATGATGCTTATCAAGAATATATACATTACGGAGTCGGAGATGCTTCTGTTACTTCCTGTTACATACATTCTCGGATGGCATCGAGCATATGACTCTTGTACTGGTTAGCATACCGGGTATAAAATCGCTCAGCAGGCCACAGGGCAACAAAGTAGACGATATTAATGCAATTTATGAAAACAACAATGCCAACACTGGTTTATAAACTGATTCAGTAGCTTCTAGTAGTTCAAAAAATAATTTATGTCCAGTCTACAAATATCCATGTGGAATGTTACACGGAACAATATTGAAAAAACGCAGTTCCTAAATTAAAATCACATTGCTCGACCGGCAACTTAATCAGAGAACGCATCAAACACCACTTTCATCAAAGGTTTGCAACTAATTAGTTGCAGGTCATGTTTATAACAGTGCAGTCAACTGTAACCTAACAATAACCTTTCTATTATCACTGACTATGGACGTATTAGGCGGAGTAGGCTTAGGTGATGTTTTAAAAGGCATTTAATAGTTTTCGGTCTTTAATGTTCTATTCTGCCTTCCGAAATCCTCTTAAAAGGTCGTTAAATCCAGCGAATAAAAACTGATACTAAAGATAAGTCTGTCTTATTAAAGCCATTATATATACTTTGATATGTTGTCTGGTGGGACGAGTCGAATCCAGGTTTTCATTAGGTTTTGTAAAGGTACAGGTTCTTTTATGGTTTTTACGTCTAGTCTTTAGATCAAAATATTAGAGTGCCTTAGGTTCAACAGTTAAAGAGTTCCTCAGGACAATTTAAATGAACTCAAGTTTTGAGTTTACTGACAATTGCACCTTACAGAAAGAAACTTCCAACACGAGAATTTGTAGATCTTCTTATTGAAGAACTAAAAGTCCCTTTATTACAAAGAACGTCCTTTATAAAGTAGCACAAGCAAGATTACATAGTGAAGTATTAATGCCACACTCGAAACTCAACTGAACACAAAAAACAAAAGACTACGGATTAGGACATTCTTTCACTTATCCAGATAAAAGATTTGTGTATCAGACCACCGAACATTAAAAAATCACGTAAACTATGGAAATAAAACAATTTTTTGCACGGCAAACAAAATCTTCATCCATCCCAACATATTTTAATACCTTGCAGTGGGAATTACTATTTAGTGATAATATTTGCGATGCTACGAAAGAGGCATCTCCGTACCTGTAAAGTATTCAGCGAGTCGATGCAGACATGTCCGCCTCGATTGAAAAAAAATTTATAAAAAAGCTCTCTTGATATGAGGCCTGTGTAGTGGAAATAAACATATGTAAGTAGGGAAGCCCAAAAGCAACCTAGAGACGAGAATCAGACTTAAACAAAATAATTCAAATCAATACAGAAAAAACCGCACTCTTGTTACACAGGCTACTTTGATATAATATTCTACTAGAATGCAACAAACTTTTCTGAATAGAAATGCTCTAAATTAGTAATACATATACATATAGTACGTAAGTCTTAACTTTAAAGCCTAGGTCTAACATCATTCATGCATTTACCTCTTAGAATCAAATAAAAATATGTAGATAAGGAAACATAGTTAAAAAATGTAAGCAAGACAAAAGAAAGACATGTATAAAGCAGCTGTTTTTGTATCTACATGCTCCCATAACGACAACAGATGATTTGGTTTCAAGTTTTCTAAACGACTTAAAAGTAGTTCATGTTCAAAGTGATACCGACTGTAATATGCCATGTTCCTATCTCAGAAGATTGACTTTTATTCATTCGTATAAATACATACATGCAAAACATTTTACTGGAAAAAAATTAAGTTGATTAACAAATATACCTTGAGGCAGACAAATTAATTAAAAAGGTTGAACAAAAACACAATTAGTTCGAATTTAGTCAAAATTTAAATAGTGAATCAAACAGCTGCCTTGATAGCGATCGTTCAGAGTAAAAAATCAGCATAAACCAGCGACATATTTTATATCTCCTGTATTTTTGTTTTCATATAACCGACTTCCCGAAGAAGAAAATTTAGTTTGGTTTTGGATTTTTATTGAAAAAAAAAAACAATTTAATCAAAATTAATTAAAATATTTTTTCAATAAATTAAGTTTTTTCAGAGTCTTTAAGAGAAAGGTTAGAAGAATTGCTATTTAATCATTGCTTATAAGATTGAAATCTGCGCTGATTTTCATTTTGACTCAGCAGCCCCTAAAATCGATATTTTTAAGTTACTTCCGGAAACTCCTCATTCGACTAGACTTGAATATAGCTCTCTTACATGTTTTATTTTTCGTTTCAGTGCGCCAAACAACATAACGTAGGAAACACTGACCTTATTGAAAAATGTGCCACCAGTGACCACGGTTTGGAGCTGCTTAAATTAAACGGTGACGCCACCCTTGCAATAAGACCACCCGTAACGTTTATTCCAACTGTTACAATAGACGGATCGCAAGGAAGACAAGCGTCTATTTTAAAAAGCCTGCTTTCTGAAGTATGCAAAGCAGCCGGCCTTACTGAGGAAACTATAAATATATGCAAATCCCCAAATCTTTAGGAGCACTAAACGTATAGGGCAAACTAAAAATAATAATGCAAAATTAATAGTAATAATCTTTTCTTATTATAACCTTTTGCATTTTTTTAGACCACTTTTTTTCAAGGATAAAACGCTAAATATTTTATGGAAAGCCGCCAAACCTAAGGCGGTCTTCCAATGCATTCGATGAAAATTGCTGGATCGGTAACCAAATCTAATCTAAAGCCACTCTTCCAGTGCTTTCGATATTTGTGCAGTTGGCAACGCTGCGCAGTAATGAGCACATTGACAAGTCCTATGCCTGGGGTGAATATTCTATCTTCTTCTTGTGAGCTCTTTTGAAAAACATCAGGCCGATGCACGTTGTGCCAATTGGCTAATAAAGTTGCAAACTAAAAATTTGCGTGTTTCCATTCAGGCTAAGGGGTGGTGTGGGAGGGGGGGGGGGGGCCCGGCC
>VNJM01001042.1:0-133138 GCA_008042475.1 Drosophila kanapiae
ACGCCTAGACAAGATCGTCTAATCCTTGCAAAATTTAAAGATGATGTCCTTATTACACCAAAAGCAGCTTCAATGGAAGTTAAAAAAGATTATGATATTTTAATTAGCAGAAAAACAGTTGAATGAAGATTGAAAGAGGCTAACTTTGCTACTTATGTGGCCCGTCCGATACCTTTCATTTCACCTAAAAATAAGTTGAAGCGATAAGCCTTTGCCAAATCATTTGTTAACAAGCCTCAATCGTTTTGTGAACAAATTTTGTGGACCGATGAGAGTTCTTTTGAGTACCATGGTTCAAAAAATAAAATTTACTGCAGATTATCCAAAAATATTCGCAAGAAAGTGCGACCCACAATTCAACGTATACCACATGGTGGCGGCAGTGTCATGTTTTGGGGATGTGTCTGCTTTAACGGGATCGGTGATTTGGTCCCCATCAATGGGACGATGAATCAAGGACTCTATTAGCGTATCCTGAATGACCACGCATTGCTTGCCGGCGACAGACTTATTGGGCAAGTCCTTATCCTGCAACAGGATAATGCTCCATGCCATAAAGCAAAAATGATATCAACATTTTTGAGGGACTTGGAAGTAAAATCTTTAGATTGGCCACCCCAAAGTCCTGATCTCAACATCACAGAGAATCTGTGGGCTTACATAAAACGTAAAAGGAGTCCAAACTTAACAAGAACTCGAGAGGAGACAATTAGTGAAGTCGAAGGACTATGGAAGGAAATTTCCCTTGAAACGCTTCAAAATTTAATAAAATCTGTTCCTGCACGATTACAAAAGGTAATAGATGTCAAAGGAGGGTTTATTTTTTATTAATTTCTATTTTATTTTAACATTTTTGGCAATTCACATTAATTTTCTAACAAATTATGTTATGTCAAAATACTTTTGGCCTCCCACTTTAATGAATTTGTATTTTTAGTTTATAAAATGTAATATAAAATGTATTATTTTTGTTGTTTTTTATTGTCTTATTACACTATTGTTATAAATAAATTTCATTAATATTTTTTGAATAAATAAATTAGAGTTTATAACACAAAATGTGAATTTTTATTTATGTCAAAATACTTATGTCCACGATTGTAATATAAATATAATATACAAACTTCTAAAAAGGATTAATTACAAACAAATCATCTTAATAATATTGATTTAAATATTTTCTTAACCTTTCTACTGGAAATTAGCCAAAGAATAAAATATGAAATTATGTTTAAACCCCAAACAAATAACCAAAAAAGAAGAAAGTTAGAGGGAGTTCCTTCAATCTCAATGAAGAGCCACAGAAAATTCGTAAATGCGTATTTTGTTCGCCCCGCCTGTGTACCTGTGAACCTTGAACCTTGGCATTTTTCGTACATAAAATTACATAGAACATACAGTATATATAATGTTGTTTTGCAGAGAGGCAGGCATTAGGTATGAGTGGGTGGCATTATGTAGATGGCGGATGGTACGATATAACAGGCAGAACTCCCACGGCGAAGGCACGCGCATGAAAATTCCAGCGATAAACACGTGATTATATGTATATAACCCTCAATGGGTCTCTCTGCAGCACCGCAGACATAACATAGCATTATCTAATCCAGCAATAGTGCTCCCCCGAGACTCACACTTGTTGTCACTGACCAACTGGGCTTACAATATCCGGGTTACAATGCAAGATAAGCAGGTGTTATGGCTAGGGGGAAAACCGAAAATGGATTCCTATTTAATCGATCGAAAAACTTAGATACTCAAACAGTAATCAAAATCATTTAATTGTGTATTGTTCCGTTTTAAAACCATAATCATAAAAAGATATTGATAAGCAATTATTAAAGCATTATTCTTGCAATGCGTTTATGATGGAGTTAACATTCTTTATTGCCCTATGAAAACGTCAAGTTAGTTATGCAAGTCTTATAGGTTTACTTCTGTAATTGTCTGTCTTAAGAGAACTTTTATTATAATGCCAAACTCAACAGTAACTTTGTTTTTATATATTTAACTACACAATGGGAGTCTGGTAATGCAAATATATACGTTTTTATTTATATATAGTATATAAAAACTAGAAATAATTTACGCTAATGACCAATATTCCGATCTCGAATATCAAAACATGAAATATATGTATATTCGTTAAAGCAGCTAATTATCTGCGATAAATAAACGTGAACAACAAAATTGTTTATTTATAAGTGCGCATAGCTATTGGGTAAAGTCATGAATTCATTGCCATTATCGAAATCTATAAATTCCCTGGCAATCGGTAGCGAAAAACCAATGGGGCCAGGAGAGAGGCTATACGAGATATTCGTCATATATTGGCAGGTATTTACTATTTCTTTTGCTCTTCCGGTAAGAAATATAGTTTAATAACTTGTATCTTACTCACCGAATTGCATAATGTGAATATGCAAATATGCTTTTCGAATTGTAGATTACTATGAGTAAGAAATCAATTAAAATTAATTGCATTTCTCCCTTTTGTTTGGATTTCCTCGTAAGCGCGTGTTATTCAATACGAGACCCGGCATTATTCCGATTACTGGATAGCTGCTGCAACTGTTTGACATTTCCCCCTCGATTTCCACGCGATGGGAAGTGTTTTTCCTCTTTCTTTCCCTGCTCATTACTCGCAAATCGCTTTACTGTCTCGGGCCCCTTGCCAGCGACTTTTCCAGTAGTTGAAAGTCGTGGGATTACTTAATGACTTTCTCACTTTTACCACCGCCATCACTCTACCGGGCCACCATTGTTGGCTTGTGGTGGTCTCGTGGTCCCGTGCTCCCGTCTTGGTGCCCTATTCCGCGAGGTGATTACTCCGGAGTCGCTGGCCGGACAGTGATTATATTACTCCGATTACTCCACGTGACCCACAGCACTCTCGTTTCATGATTTTCCGACGTTCATTTACTTTGGTTTTAGGTTTACTTTAGGTCCCGCGCTAATTGAGTGCCAGACTCCCGACTCTCGATTGATAAACAGAAAAGTGGAAGTTAAATGCAAGACAATATTCGGTTACACGGAGAAGATTATTCGGGTATCTGCAGGTTCCATTTGTTGATTTTCAACTAAAAGATATAGGAAAGATTATTTAGGAAATAATTTTAAAAATTAATAATTCATTTTTATATACTAAAATTAAACAAATGCGTTTATACATTGTATTCTGAAAGAGGTTCGGCCTCTTAAGCTTTCAAAAATGAATTTTAATTATTAAATAATGTGAGAGTCAATTGATATTCATTGAAATATAATTCTATCCTCTCATAATTAAATACTTATATAAATTAGTGGGGCCCAAAGCCCAGAGTTTGGCGGCAATCGTACAGTATGCATCAAATGTAAATAACGCGTAGGTGCGGTCACATTGTTTTTTGTGCTTCAATCTGGTCACTTTGAGAGACAAGTAGCAATTGTTTTTAATCTTAGCTTCCTTTCATGCAATATTATTCTATTTTTCACTCACCCAAATAAATTCGAATATGCCCACTACTAATAATAGTACACAACTTTTTTAAAATATCATCTTCTCCCAAAATGAAGCTTTAAACTACCTTTTTTCATTATGTAGATGTGAAATCAAATAGCTTACTTCCCGTTTCAACTGGATCTTCTTCCCCTTTCTCCCCCTATACCACAACTTTTTGTTTTCTAGGCATCTGGGTTTGTAGGCCTAATGCAAAACAGCAAATAAATTCAGATGAGGTGCTGCTGCCGGCCGCCTGCTGGCTGCATGGCCGAAATCGCAGACCCGACCGAGCATCATCGTTGCCGCCGCATGAAAGCATCTAAATTAAAGTGCGAAACCAGTTGGGGAAGTTGACGTCATGTGCATGTAGGCGGCCGGGGGAGGGGCACTGATCAAGGGGAGTGGTAATCGAAAGGGGGATGGGAGGAAGGCGAAAAGTTGCCGGTTTGCCGGTTGGCAATACAAGTTAACCAGTTCTTGCAGCAGTTGCCGTCGTCGTCGTCCTAGTTATGTATGAGCCAAATTTCTTGAAGCCGGCTTTTAGTCTCTTAGCCCGAGTATCAGGCTTCTTGAATGCGCCACTCCCTCCCCACCCGCGGAATCACAAAATACATGCACAATAAGATAAAAAGTTGCGCTATCTATTTTAAAATGTTGACCATTCAGTTCAAGCTTTTCGGGTTGTAAGCCAGTTTATTCAAGGAAAGAAAATTCAAGATAATAGAAGTATTAAACACATAAAATAAAATACTTATAATAAGGGGCAGTAGCATTAATTTATTTCATATTATTCTTGGACGGTGATGCACTTGCGACACCAAGCACGTGCTTGTTGGGGTTTTTTATTTAGTAAACAATATGTATATCATTAATATTTATTTACTAATGAGCTAAAGAATTGAGGTGAAAAACCCTTCTTCATTTACTTCTTAATTACCATAAAGTCGATTAGTTCTATTATTAAAATTTATGTGTATGATTAATATAGCAAAATAATCGCAAATTAACAGAAAATGTTGACCATTCAGTTCAAGCTTTTCGTGTTGTAAGCCAGTTTATTCAAGGAAAGAAAATTCAAGATAATAGAAGTATTAAACACATAAAATAAAATACTTATAATAAGGGGCAGTAGCATTAGTTTATTTCATATTATTCTTGGACGGTGATGCACTTGCGACACCAAGCACGTGCTTGTTGGGGTTTTTTATTTAGTAAACAATATGTATTTCATTAATATTTATTTACTAATGAGCTAAAGAATTTAGGTGAAAAACACTTCTTCATTTACTTCTTAATTACCATAAAGTCGATTAGTTCTATTATTAAAATTTATGTGTATGATTAATATAGCAAAATAATCGCAAATTAACAGAAATTCAGAGATTCTTTAAATTTATTTTCTGTGTAGCTTAAAGTCAGAACCATCTGAAAAGTGCTTTTTGTTTCGCTTAGATTTCCTTTGTTGTTTCTTTTGTTGAGTGCTACTGCTACTGCTGCTTTTGCTTTTTCAGTTGCCCAATTCAGCAGCAATTTCAGAGTCGGACGCAAACGCATTGTTGTTTCTCGCAGTTGGCTCGGTAATTTGCATTGAATTGACGCTGACGAAATGCAGCCTGGCAATGCAATTTCTATAGAATTCATCAAGACTTGCCCTGCCAGGGCTTTGAGTTTACCTGGTGAAGTCGTGAAGTTTAAGTTCAGTTGGAAAGCATTGACCCATGTATCGGATACAATGTGTGTACATAATTACTAGTTGTATATATATGAGAAATCAGAGCTTGTGTTGAAGTATTGGGTTGGGAGAAAACACATATCAAATGATCAGTTATCTAGTAATAATAGGGAATACAATAATAACATTCAACATGTTATTTAAAACTAGTGTAAACCATAAACCTGTTGCGCTACATCAGCACAAGAATACTCTAACTAAACCTCTCCCTTTTAACAGCTTTAAAGTACTGAAAACTTGTTCTTTGAACCATCACAAACTCAAATAGACTCATCAGATAAAGAATAGATATTGTGTAATGACAATCAAGCATCCACAATTGTCATGGCCTTAACCAATCGTGGCTTCTACCTGTATTACTCAATGCCCCTGCTTTTGGCCATTTCAAGACTCTTGCAGGTTCATTAGCTTCTGTTCAGAAAAGGTAAATAACAATAAAAGCAGCAAAGAAGATACCAAAATTAGAAGAAAGGCAGCCCAACATTCACTAGCCAGCCAAAAATAGTAAATGAACAATCTGAAATACGCATAATGAATACCATTTGTGAGTTGGATTATGCGAAGCTCCCGAGATTAGTCTTTATCCAAGCGATTTCAGCGTCAAACAGTTTGGAGGAGAAGATGCCGCACCAAGTACGAGAAAACAAAGGAAAATTTGAGAAATTCAATTGGCCAAGATGCAGACGAAAAATAATATTAATAAGCTGTTAATAGCTTGTAAACATGCATTTTCCAATGAAAAAATAGCAAAATGAAAATCGATGGGAAAGGTGTAAGCGGTAATCATAAACAGACACCTACACGGCGAAAAATCTTTAATAAAAGCAGATTTATATTAAAATACAACAAGATTAATTTTTATAAAACTAATTTTTATTTTTAAAATGTACCTTGTGACAAATTTTTTAAAAAATATTTAATAATATCTATAGGTTTATGAAAGTAATCAAAGTTTCAGACATCGTACCATAGTATTCCAATTAATTATTAAAAAATATATGCGTTGATGTTTGCAATTGCTATAAATATAGAGCTTAGACAACAATATATCTTATGTAATCCATGAACCTTTAAGTTCTGAACTATCAGTAGAACTAAGCTAAAAATACCAAGAAAATATTGATATTTTTGCCATACTTTTGCTCCAGTTTGTTCAAGATTCTGCTCCATTTTGTTGGCAATTTTTCCCTCTCTGTAGAGCTGTGGGTGATGGCAGGCTGCTGGCTTTGGTTTTGTGGGCGTGTGATACGTGATTTAGAGCCTAACGAGCGCTGCAGAACCCTTGTGGGCGAACTTTCCCATTGTGCCACTTGAGCAGCGAGCGATTCGGCCGCCGCTCGTTGATTGATGAAGGCGCCAGAGGCGGCGGCATGGAGGCCGCTCCAAAAAAAAAATTATATATATATGTATATACAAAAAAAAATTCAAAAACAAAAAAAGCTCAGCCAGTGGGCAGCCCAGCGAAAGGGGGAGTTTGGGGCTTTTTTCTTTCTTTCATTCATGGCCAGCGAAGTGCAAGTGAAAGTGAAGTCCCAGCGATTCCAATGAGTACTCGTACTCGTACTCGTACTCGTACTCGCACTCATACTTCACGAAACCACAAAAATTTCCCACTAACATAATTTTGTTGTATCTTTGGTATCTTTTGTATCTCGCACCCCTGCCCCAGCTGTTTCTCTTTCAGGTTTTCTTTCAACATTTTCATTTGTATCTCATCATCCGTCACTGGCTCATCTTCGTCTGCTATACTTTTGATTTAATTGAATGAAAAACAAAAAAAAAATTGTGATATATTCGGGCAACGAAATATTGGGTACCCTAACGAAAAGATATTTTGATATTATATCGGATTTTTTATGATTATCAATCTTTTCTAGGATCGTTTAAAACTTTATTATACAGAGATTGTAAAGGTTTCACTTCAATACGAATTTAAATCACATAGTTATGACAGCTTAATTAAAGGTACTCTTGTGGGATGTTTATTCTCATGTTATTACTGATTCTTTTAAGGATTACTAATGAGGTTGGTAGGATCATTGTTAAAATTGTTTCAATATTGAGAATTATTTATGTTTTTACCAAAAATATATTAAAGGTACCTTCCACCTTATCGAAAGGCAAATCCTTTCTGAAATAGATCATATAAGACATCTTTAAATCGAATTCGAATTAAAATCTGTGAAAGTGAAACGAGGAAAGACCTTTAATAATACACCAAGTGCACGAAAAAAGTAAAATGCGAGCAGTGGAAAGCCCTAATGACAGAGGCGAGGGAATCTCGATCGTGATATGGTCGTGATCCGATCCCCGGCCCGATATCGGGCCCTGTCAGGCTTCATTAGCCGCGCTCCCGTGTCTCTCGCAGTAGCATTGTCTGGCATTTTGTCTCCCAGCGTTCACTTTCTAATGAGCCCGAAAGCCGGCAATGTGCAGTATATATACTATATATATACTACAGTAGGTAAGCCGTGTAGCCATGACCGAATGAGCGATTAAATGGCCCCGCCAGCGGCAAGTTGAAGGTAAGTAGTCATCGGTTGGCTATATAGGGGTTAGGTTGCGTTCAGGGGGGGGATGGGAAGACAACTATAAGCTCTCGCAATCGTTTTGTTGGGTTTCTGTTTTGGGGCGGACCCGAAGGTCTGCTGGGCTGGCTATATTTTGTATAGGCTCCTCTTTCCCACCATCCCCGGCGCCGCCCTTTGTCTGCTCACAAATTGGGTTCAAAATGCCTAAGGTCAGGCGAGCAAATAAGGGGGGTTTTCGAGGGGGCAAACGAGGTAATCGCATAGTTAGTAACTACACACGACAGCGCTTTCGCGATGTTTACTAATGAAATATAAAATGCGTTTCATATGCCAGATACGACTAGGCAGTGGGGAGGTTTAATAGTTGACTTTGGAAATATAGAGATTAAAAATACAGATATCTTGGAAATTGAACAAAGGAATTAGCATATTTTAGGAATTGAAGAATGTTTAGCCATAGGGTTTTAAGATAGCAAAGTTATCTTTGAGAGCTTATTGAAAATCTCTCTTCCAAATTAGTCTAGGAGTAATCATAAAAATAAATATAGAATCTGGTTATATTGCATTTATGGTTTCCTGGTTAATTACTTCGACGTTGATGCACTACGGTCAGTAAACTCAAGTGGCTCTTGCGGCAACAAGCACGTGCTTGTTAGGTTTAGATGTTTGTAGGCGCGATAAGAGAGAGTTTATGCGAGGAAATTAACTACTGGATATCTTCTTTTGAGATTATTGTGCACATATCATTATGATTTGAACATAAAACTCTAATCGTTTCATGCATTATATACAATGTTCTATATTGGCGCAACACTAAAGGTAAATATAATCTACTATTTCTACTTAGTACGCGGAAATTAAGCTGATATACCACCGATAATACCTGCAATCCACCAGAGTCCGTATTGTTTTTAAATAGGTTTCTGTATTGTTTTGTTTTTTTTTTTGTCTACAGTATACTGTCTTGTTTTTTCTTGCTTTATTTTACTGGCCTCTGTATTGTTCTTTACTAGGTCATAGTAAATTTTTGATGTGGCTTAAAACATCTTACAGAAGTTTCTTTTTACCTTTGCCAGATGACTCACAGATCAACGAAAAATTAGAATTTAATTAAACGAATTTTCCCCGCTCGTATTCTTGGAGCAATTACAATTACCCCGCTGATAGACCTGAGGCTTAATTAAAATCCCTTTGGCAACCCTCGCCGCTCCGGGGATTTGTTGTTTCTTTCGGGCTGTCATCATCGTTGACGGTTGTTTATTGTTTCATAACAGCTGAGACTCGGCCCAGACAAGTATGGCAAATGGGTTTGTGTACCTTGTACCTAATGCGTTAATATCAAGCCAGCCTCAGCCTCAGCTGGGTACGGAGTCAAAGGGAGGTGGCCAGAAGGAGGGAGCAGTGGGCAAAAGTTTTGGTTTTATGTGTGCATATGTTTACGACTTGAGTTTTAACGATGCCGCAGCTATGACAGCGTCAGCAGCATGCAGTGAAAGAAATATATACAATATATAATGTTCAGCCACAAGCACTTCAATTTAGTATTAATTATGTCTAAGCTATAAATATCAATCTTAAATCGAAATAATCTTCAAGGTTTTTCCCTGCTTTACCTAGAAATCTCTAGTTTATAATTTCTCTGCTTGTGCTCTGCCGGCACATGTACGCTATCAACACTCGTGCGACTTCGGCAAAGGTCTTCGGGTATGCTTTCCGAAAATCAAAGCACTTGACCACAATATTGAAGCAATCATTTGACATAATTGTCTTTAGTCAAATTTGTTTTCGGTGCATCAGCAGGTTTCAATGAAAAGTCAAAACAGGCCGCAGGTCCGGATATAAATGGTTTGTTGTCTGAAACACATACACAGACAAACACAACATATCATACACACTCCACACACCATTCAGCACACACACGACACAGTCATCGGGCTTAACGCTCAGCTTGGCTCAACCGCTCAGCCGCTGAGCGGACTGAGGCGAAGCCGAAGCCAGTGAGGCATTACGCTGCCCATTTTGTTAGCGGGCCGCCGCAAGCGACTAACTACCAACAACCAACCGCCAACTGCCAACTACCAGCGTACCGTACAACTACCAAGTAACCGCCATGCACACATGCTGCCTCCCCGCCTCAGTCTCCATCTCTCCATGTCCATATGGCTTATAGCACATGGACGTCAATAAAAAACATCGGCAGTAAAGCGCCCCCGCTCGCCCTTCAGCTTGGTGCTCGGTTCGCTCGGTTCGTGACTCACCTGAGCGTAACGTAAGCTCAGCTTATTGTTCGACTCCGAGCGCAGTCACAATCGATATACCCTCTCTATGCAGGGTACTTCGCCGAAATTGTGCAACGCAAGGGGTTGCATTTTTGAGACGTTAAGGTATTCAATTTCATTTCACATATGCGATCGCAAGGGTTCCATTTTAAACGTCACTAAGTACTCTCTAATATCAGATTAGCATCTGTTTAAAATAAGGTGGCTTAATTCTACTAAAAACTATCCTAATTTCCACAATTATTGGAATTTATGTTACTTCTTTTAATGTACGAGTTATAATTATTATTAAAGATATAGATACAGTTGGACAGTTGTAATCTTCTTTCTTTAGATTAAGGTGTGTCGTGTGCTTAGGGGTTGAATTTAAAAGTCCTTAAGTACATGGCCATCTGTTTTAAAACATGATAGCAACTTCATGTATTTTGAAAACTTCATTATACATAATGTTACAATTATTTCAGAAAAAGAAGCTGTCAGCTTAGACATATTTCTAAATATAAAAAAAAAAAACACTAAAGATTCCCAACTAGTTTTAGCGATGCATATATGTCAAATTCTATTATTGTTGCATAATTCAACAACAGATGTTTTTAATCGATGATAACTTAAACTTAGAACTACTGTTGTTTAAGGGGTTCCAACAGTAGAGCTGTTTCTTAAATATTCGCTATTTTACAAATTTGGTGTAAGCTGCAAGCTTGGAGATTTTCCTTTATATATAAAAAACACTTCAAAATCAACACTAATTCTAGCGTTGCATCGATCATAAATTCTTCAATTGTTGAATAACTTAACAGCTGAAGATGTTTATCGAGCTTAGCCTGAACTTAGTTCAAGATAAAACCATAACCAACTTGAGTCTTAATGATTTTTAAAGGGTACCATATCTACGGTCTTGTAAATCTTCGCTCTTATACCAGGCGCACCAGCTGTTTTCCGCTCTCCGAGAGCCAAAAGCCGTGCTCTCATCGGTCTTATTCCATATACCAAATTGAAGACTGTCTTGGGAGAGTGTTTTTTTCGTGTCGTTTGCATACAAATTTACACCTCTTTACGACTGTTTGTCGATTTATGTGTGTGTGTGCTTATAGTGTTTTCGGATCTGTTTTGCAATTACCCAATCGGACAATGGAGCCAAGTGGGAAAAACACACTGCAGCGCGGAGATCTCTGAAAACTTTTCAACTTTGCAGCTCCTCAATTTGAATTGAGTTCGTTTTCGTTCGTTTTAAAATGCAAATAATGTGGATAATTGAGAGGTTTACTTTCTAGTGGCGGCTGCACTTTAATAACGACTTATATAATGTCAATTAGGCCCACTGTGACAGCACACGTCAACGCTTATGACGCTCCGTCAGTGTGCGAGAGAGTCAGATTTAATGTGCAGGTAAAATGCACAGGTGTGTGTGAGTGCCTTTGGGGGTTAAAAAGTGAATTTTATAGTTTCCTATTGTCTTATTTTCGTTATTATTCATTTAAATATATGTATTTTTTTTTATTGTTTTTGTAGTTACAGGAAGTCGGAACAGAAAGGTTCTCATAGTACAGTTACAGTGCTAACAAAATAATATTTATTATACGTCTTGCTTTGATTTCCGAGGTACTATGTATAAATACATAATTAAATAATCTTTAATGTTAATATAAAGGGAATCAAATAAATCTTCTTAAAACCAAACGGGAGAATTTATGTTTCTTTAAGATTTATCTGAATTTTTTGTTGTTAAAATTTTGCATAACCCGACCAAGTGGAAAATACTAGCTTAGTACCTTTGGTAATAATAATGCCAACAATATTAGCTGTTTTTAAGTGGCCCACAAACTTGACTATTGGCAATAACAACAATGAGCACCAACAACAACACCAATACCAACAACAACAATGAGCACCAACAACAAAATCAACAACTACACCAACAACAACAACCACAACAAGACCTCTCTCCACCCATACAGCTGCACTCGCAGTCGCGCGCTCTTTTTCTCCCAACCAAGCTCTGGATTCCGTTTAGTGCCTCTGCCGCTCTCAGTCTTTTTCAAAGCTTCGTGGAGGCAGCACACGCTCTTCGCTTAGTAGCTCCTCGTTACACCTTTCGCTGTCGCCGCCGTCTGCAGCGCAGTCCGCGTCGCAGTCGCCGATCGTGTGTGTGTTTTTATTGTTATTGTTTCAACGAATATATGTTCAATTAATGAAACGAAAAGCAAAAAAAAAAGAAGTTTCGATTTCAAAATTGAATTTTTAATAAATTCAATGCAAATTGTATGTGCAAACAAAATAAAAGTGAGTGTGTGTTCGTGAGTGCCTAATGAAAGATACAAAAAAAATAAATTCATAAAATATTGCGAAAATTCCCTACACGCACTTTGTTGTTGCAAATTTGTTGTCAAGGCGAGTTTGTTTATTAATTTGACATCGTTGTGTCCCCATGCCACAATAAAAATAATCAACAAAAATCGCACAGAAGTGCACAAAACAATAAAACCGAATACAGCCGAATAAAGCAAAACGGAAACCATGAAACAAAAAGCAAAACAAAACCAACAACAACAATATTTGATGTAAAAAATAAAATATAATTAAAGAGAAAATCGCCTTTCTCCAGCGTCGAGTATCACAAAAACAATAGTGCCGCCGACAACAGCAACAGAAACAACTAGATACAGTGAACACTGTTCAGAAAGTGATCACTCGGCTTTATAAACATTTCTGTTGCATTCGGAATAGAATGTATATTCATAAAGATAGAGTTCCCTATTTATTTTTCGAAATATTTATGAGCGTTTTTGCTAACTACTCTATCTAAATCGAGACTCATAGATCGTTTCTTAGCCCAGTAGGTCTTAGTATGAAGCTATTGTTGGCCCTACCATTTAAAGAGGATCTTCAGTAATATTGAGAAGATCGGTCTTGAGAATTTACGCGCTTAAATACATATGTACTTGCGTGTCCCCAAATTTGAACTTGAGAATTTCAAGAACATTTTTCAACCCTTCTCATATATGCTTTTCTGGATTTTGAACTATGTTAGAATTCCTCATTGGGAATTGTCAAAAATCCTTAAAATATATTTGTATTATTTCCTTTTTCTTTACATCTAAAGGTTAGACCTTTTGTTCCCTTATAATTATGAACTATATTAACTAATATTAGATGTACAGCTCTTAGTTCTTTCACAAAGCCTTGTTAAGATTAAAAAATAACTACCCAACTCTAATTATATTTTTAAATTTAGTCACAATTTTGCCACGTTTACGATAGGGATCCAAACACCTTACATTAGTTACTTTTCAGATAAAAATAAAATCATTAAAGTGCGAATATAATTTTAAATAAATTTTATAAACAATGGAATTATTTATGCCACAGTTCACTGTACCAAGAGTTCACTGCATACAACAGTAGCGAGTGCGAAAGAGAAAGAAACAGAGGATGGAAGGGAGGTGGAGCGGGATCGGTAGAAAGAGCGGGATCCACGGCCACTGCCCCGTTACGTTTCGGCAAACACACAAAAAATACAACACAAAAAATTCAACACAACATAAATCGCGTGTGTGAGTTTTTTGTTGTTGTTGCTGTTGTGTATTTTCGAGTGTGGTGTGTGGATCCAACTGGAAATTTCTATTATTTTGTAATTGAATTCGCAGCAAGTGCTGCGAACTATATTTTCAAAGTCGAAATTTGGAGGAATTCCTTGGAAAAAGGCTAAAAACAAATACCTTCCACTATCAGGAATTGACCGCCAAAATCGCTGATTCATCGCAAAACTGACTTGCTTTTTGAATCACCTTTTTTAAAGGCACTTAAAATGCAAGAAACGAAGCATTTCTGGGGATTTACCTTCTTCATTTTTTTTTTTTTGTTAAGAAGTCTTCAGAATGTTTCCAGCAATGTTTACACAACATTTGTTTCCGAGATGGAATTTTTCCGGAATGGAATCTTTTTGTCGGAATAAACAAATCCGTAGGCTTTCCATTTAAATGTTATAGTTCGCAAGAGATTTACACAAAACAGAAATAACATTAGTTTCGGATTAAACATTTAGTTTCAGATTTTAAAAGAAAATAGCATGGCAGAAAATAAGATTATCCGCAAGAATGTAGAACATTTTGCAATATATAAAATGTATAGAAAAAAAGCTTCATCTATATAAAATCTTGGTATATAATGCAGTCAATCAATTATTTGTTAATTTTAAGATAATAAACCTTTTATGAAAAGTATCGATAACTTTGCCAAACGCAGATTTTTTTTGTTTGAGTGACTAACCGTTTTTTGTCGTTTTAAACTGCTTTTGGTGCTTTATTTTCTTAATCAGCTGATTCAGAGTGGTAAACAAAGCTTGGAAAGCCGAAAGCCGTTGATCCGAAAAAAATTAAAGTCAATCTTGAAGAGCACTCTCATCCCATCTCTCTCCAGCTCTCTTTCACCTCTTTTCTCACTCTCTTTTCGTGTTGTAAGTGATGCGTTTCAATCATTTTGCTTTTGATTTGATATTGAGTTTGATTTTTTGACTTTGGCTCTCTGCTGCAGTTTGAGGCTCTTGCTGTTGCCTTTTGCCTTTTGGCCAGGCCTTGTATAATCGCTTGCCACCCAATTACGCTGCGTCGCCGCATTCGACGTTTGTTGCTGCACACTCTGTTTCCACTTCCTCTTCCGCTCGCCGAGAAAACGGCTAAAAGAGAGGTAGACGACGGACAGAGAGCGAGCTCGTACAGAGTGCAACAAGAGAGGGAGTGTTGGTGCTTTTTGTTACGTGCGCCGTTACTAATGACACGAAAGTGAATAAAAAGCATTGAGCACGGGTCTGTCTGCCTGTCCCTCTTCCTCTTCTTTTACACCTTCTTTCGCCCCACCGCCCCTCGCTCGATTCACCTAAAAAACTGCAGAGAGAGAAAAAAGATCAATAGAATTATTGATCAGTTTGGGAATAATTAAATTTGGATTGTAAATAGTATTAAAAAATTTATTAAATATGTCTTACCATTTCTTTACTTGTCTAGTTTATTATCAAATTTTAGAATAAAAAATGCATTTTTTTTTCAACCAGCTTGCGGATTTTCTTTCTGTGCAGCCAACTCCGCACTGCGAGAGAGCGTACAACAAATAATTATAAATTAAATAATTATACAACACAAGCAAGAGAGAAAAGAAAAAAAAAAAAACAGCTTTGCAACTGATTGTGGCTGCCGTTGCTGCTGTTTTTGTTTCAGCTTCTGCTGCTGCTCTTGCCTGCATTTGTTGCTGCTTTTGCCGCTTTTGCTGCTCGTGCAGTGGAACACCTGTAAAACAAAGGCAGCTCTGCTATCTGCGGCAATGCCAACAAAACAGAAACAAGAGCTTCTATATAGCAGCCACTATAGGAACCCTAGTCTCGGTCTCGATGTCGTGCTCTAGAGCGGATGCAGTTCTGGATAACTATATAAACAGTGGTTGCTCTCCAAGCTCAACTCCCGAATACAATTAAAATTAATGGCGCCAACAAGCTTAGACAGGAGATTGCTTAAAAACAAAAAAGGCAGTTCTTTATCCGATTGGCTAGGTAATTTTTTCCATTAAAGTTGTTCGAGGTGTAATTTGTACTTAAGGTTTACCTTTTAATTAAATTCTGTACCTAGAACCCCCTTTTTATAAGTCAGAATCTATTTAAATTAAAGTAATTAGTTGAAATTAAAATAAAATGCATTTTTTGTTAGTGTCAAAAGCCAAGATCATGACTTTCTGAAATGGATCTTAAAGGTGGAATATATTTTTATAGAAAATGAATGTAAATTGAAAAGCTGTTAAATATAGTATATATATGAAGCTGTTATTAAAATACTTAACGTTTCTGCCAGTTCAAGGTCTAGTTGTCTGATTTATTTCACATAAATCGAGTTAATTATTATCCTATCGCTTAGCTGAATTCATACTTGGGAATTTTAGCTGCAAGTTCTGCATTACGCTTAGTATGGAAGAAAGATAAAGTTCCCTAATCATTTTCCAACTAGAATATATGATTACAAAATGATTACGAAAACTTTCGTAAGGCCAAAACCAAGCTAAAACCCAGTTGATTCAAATTAGACTTAACCCAAAATCCAAAGTCCTCTAATTAACCACCAGTGTAATTTAAAGTAAACCACAAACCAGCTTAGTTTGAAGTTTTCTTGTAAACTTTAAAACAACGAAAAACTTGTTCGACAAAATTGCAATTACAAACAAAAGTTTCTCAGAAGCCGACAACAAAAACAAATAAAAAAAAAACCAAAATAAGAAAAAAGAAAAGAAACGCCAACAGAAACAAGTTGGAACAGTTCTAGTCACAGGCAGCTAAAAAACAAACTCGAATAGCAACAAACACTAATAGTTGCTAAATAACGAAAATATTCAGCTTTTAGCGCTCAGAGTTGTTCGTTCTTTACGTGAGCAGAGCCTGACTTTTCTGTTTGCGATTTTGTGAGTGGGCCCCGGCAGCATTCTAAGCGATTGTGATTGAGAACTCCCCTGAAGCGTTTATTGGCAGTAGGCGACTTGTTTTGGCCAATAATTCCATGACTTGTTCCAAGGCTGGGCCCCGCTCGTGAGATTATCGCCCGGCCGCAGCGAAATTCGTGTGTTTGAACAGCTTTTTACTTGATTCAGTCGGTTCTGGTACCGAAGGTATCCCATGCATACACCTGGAAAAAAGACATACTACTATGTACTAAGAAATACGCGGTTATAGGGGTTTATTATATAGAATTTGTGTAAATCTGGCCTTGATATTGATATAGATTTTTCAGTCTGATTTATATCCTTTTAAGTAAGGCCAAATAGTTACATTTTATGTCAATAAATAGCTATAAAAGGTACATGCTTAGTTAGTTAAGAAATAAAAAGACAATAAAGGGTATATGGTATTTTACACTTATTATTAATAAATGGTCGCAATTAAGCAGGAGTTATTTTTTCTGCGTGCATAAATTTGTTTTCTTTCCAAATACGTATTTTGTGTGTATTTATTGATTTATTTTTTGCTGGGTGTATTTATGACGAAACCGAAACAGAAACAGAGACAGTGGCAAGTGTTGTCACAATTGTAACAAAGATGTCTTGGGATCGTTTTCAAGCTCTCGAGATCGAGGCTCTCGAAAAAGGTTCTTGAACTTTACGACAGCGTTTTGTGTAAAGAAAGTGTGGGGGTTGTGTTTGTTAGTTGAGATTTCCATACATGCATATTTATATTTATATATATGTATATATTTATGCGACTCTCAAGATCTTGATCTTGCGACGAAAACACACTTGGGTTGGTGTGTGTTTTATTTCCCTTTCTATCTATTGTTTCCATTGCGAATTCTCACGCACTTCGCTCGTAAATTTTCATATGATTTATGATCATGCGGCTCGGCGGGGCCAAGCTTTGTGTGCAAAGTAGATCAGGTCAGTAGTTGTGAAGAAAATAAAATAAAAATAAAACTAATCAGCTAATCAGATCACCCACGATCAGTGCTCCTGGGCCCACTGCCAGATCGCACTTTCCCAAGGCACGTTTTCGAGGTCTGGTGTCTGGATCGGTTCGGTTCGGATCGCATCTTGGCTCGGAATATGTATATATCCGACTTGGTGCCAAATCGATGTCTGCGTGTCTGACATATTCAATTTGAATATTGTTTATTCGCTAGTCTCGCTCGCTTCCACGCTTCCACTCTCTCCCCAATGGGTTATTTTTTCGCTTTTTTTTTCTAGCCTGCAGTTGACAAGTTGCGACTTTTACTTGCGATCGACGATCGACGCTGACCTAAAAAGCGGAACAGCCGCAAAGCTGATTGAATGCGATTGCGAACTGCGACGACGTAGACGTCGACTCTCCCATTGAGGCCTTAATAAACAAAAACAATTACGCTTTTGCAAGTGTCATTCGGCACTCAGTACCCTGTGAGTTCATTTTGTGGCTGGGTATGATCGATCTGTTGGATATACATACTTAGTCGGACTGAATACAAGCTTACTGCGATCAGTTAGGTTTAAAAGTTAAATCCGCCAGGTTATTAGAATCCAAATAGCTTTGATTTGAAACTTATGAATCAAAAGGGTATACACTGAACTAATTAAATCAGTGTTCTGATCTGTGATAAATAGAACTGTTTATTTTTAATACATTTAATATAATAATATATAATTTATTAGGATTTTTCTTACATTGATGCACTATGTTTGCGAAATGAAGCACGTGCTTGTTAAGGTTAGGAGTTAGTAGGCGCGAAAAGGGTAAAGTATAGATAAAGAATGCGAGGAAACTAGCTACTACTACTATAACTATATAGAATAATAAAATATAAAAGCATTTATCATAATTAGCCAGAAACTATTTAAAGTTGCATTCAATTTATTGAGCTTAGTCTAGCAATTGTCTCCAAGAAAGTTTAAAGGATTTTAAAGCTATTGTTTAACTGAAATTATAAAATTATAATTAATAAACTCCATAACTTAAAGAATAGCAAAATTCTTAAGAGTTTAACCTCAATAAAAATGGCTTAATTGTCTAAACAAACTTAGCCTGAGATAATGTGACTCGTAAATAAATAATCTTCCACTGAATCACTTGACTTAAAGCTAAGATCTCTTGGAATTCTTATAATTCCACTTATATTACTGACTTCACTTGAATTTGCTATCTTAAAACGATCAATTGTTTATATATATATTGTGTGGTGCAATTGATGGACGACGCCCACTAATAAATAAATAAAACATGTCCCAATGATTGATGCACTTAGAAGAGCTTGGGTATCTAATGATACACTTAAGCAACATTAAAAACATTTAAATAGCCGAATCAGTTTTGCATGGAGTTTGGAATTTGGAATTGCTGCCAATTAAACTTTTTTGCGACATAAAACTAAATTCCGCAGCAGGCCTTATATGTCAACTGAATTCATTTCATAACTGTCCTTATTTGCCATGTGATTCATGTGGAAAGGTGAATCAGTTCAAATGAAAAAACATATAAAAATGGCTTTGACTTGGGTAATAACAAGTAAAAGCTAGTTAGCCTTGTTAAATAAATGTTGCTATTTAAGAAACTGGCGAATGTAGAGCAAACTTATCTTTTAAAAGAGTATTTTAAGTCCTGCTCTATGTTTCTCATTCTCTGTGTTCAATATTTCCCTTTTACTGACTTTTTTAACCCAGAAACTTCTGGTTGCAAGTCAATTAAATCGTAATTTGTAACAACAAAAGCGTTTTGAAGGGCACCATCGTAAACGTGGCGTATGCGCAATATGTGAACAACGAACTAAATGTCACGGTAAACAAATTGCAATTATTATCGAACAACAAAAATGCTTTATCTTAGCTTCCGACGTTCCAACGCTCTGTGACTCTGAACAACCGAAAAATAATAGAGACATATAGAAGAATGTAGACGCGCGACGAGGCCCTTGGAATTCGAAAACTAAACCAAAGATAAAATGGCAAAGAATGATGCGAAGAAGCCGCACGTAAATAAATTAATAAACCCAATCAACGACGAACAAAACAAATCAATTTGCAAATGAATAAACGAAAGTAGCAAACAAACCGAATAATCGACGAGTGTAACAAAGGAAAAGTTCCATAAAAATAAAGAAAAATTGCATGATTTGGCGGGCGAAATCAAGAGTCGTCCCCTCGTCACTCCCCGAATCGCAGCTAGGAGAGGATTAGCATTAGACACCATGTCTCGGTGTGACAATCACAAGTCCCGTCGCCAGCAGCTGCCCGTTCCGGCGCCCCTTTCCTCCTCCTCCGCCGCCTCCTCACGCAGCCACGTCCACACGAGTCACTCGGATTTGGGCGGCGGTGGCGGCGAGTCCTTTCTGCAATATTGCAGCGACAACGAGAAGCGACCGCCGCCCATTGTGGTCGTTGTCGGAGATGGACGGAGCAGGGTGCGCCGGGTGGTACGGACAGCCACGCGGCACGTGACGGTGGTCAGTTTGTCGACGCGACACAAGGAGACGCAGACGCACACCTCGCATCATGTGACGGCAGTCAGGTAAGCGCCACGAATCGGATTCCGGGACAACATTAGGGATCCAGCTGTGGCTGCACTCGAACAAAAAAATAAAAAAATAATCAGGAAATAAGTTAAAATATTTTATTTAATTTGAAATTCTTATAATAATACAATATTTCTATAAATTTCTTGCTGATTTCCAATTGAAATGTACTTCAAATTCAAATTCTGAAATACCGCAAATCGAAAGTAATTTTTGGCTGAGTGAAACGCTTATCGCTCGCATTCGTTATTATCCGTTATCTTTATGGGGCCCCGACATTGTTCTTGGGGCTCTGCCGACGTAGTTTTATGGTCTGACTATTCTTGGCCCACAGCCAGCAAATATCGGCCGAGATAAACCCCACTTATTTAGTTATTTATTTACCCGCGGTATCCGGAGTGCTGTGTAAATAACTCGCCTGGATGCTTATACTTGGCACCCGGTGTTTCGTTATAAAAGAATGGGAGTATTAATAGGAAATCAATTACAGTTCTTAAGAAAGTTAACTAAAACTGAATGATGGATAGCTTTTAGGAATTTATTTATAACAATGCTGTGCTTAAGTGTTATTTATTATGAAATTATTTATATTTAAGATCCAAATATAGCTTTTATTTATTATATAAAATATTGCGATGCCAGTGTGGCTTGAATTTCTTAACATTTAATTTTGAAATTCAAAATTACTTGAGAAATACAAAGTCAAGGTTTAAAACTTGTCTACAGTAACCTGTGGATTTCAAGTGGATTTCAATATCAATTTACATGCATATTTAATAGCCAAGACCTAGAGCATACTTTTGGGCTACACAATATTTAAGCAAGATACATGAGATCCACATGTAAAAGTTGGGTAAAATTGATCGAGTTTAAGGTAGAAAATATGAGAACATTTTAAGAATAAAAATAACATATTTAATTTCCAAATTAATTACCAAGATACCCTTTATATATAAATATTTAATGACTAAAAATGTAAACATTGTTGCAGTCTACTGCAGATACTGCAGATAATAATGCTTAATAAATAAATTTTAAATATCCACTCTCCCTTTACCTATCTGTCAGCTCCTTTGCTCATAAAATAAGTGATGTTTTGACTCAAAATTTTAAATATTCCAAACAATAATAAGATAAATGGATCGGAACAAGTTGCACATCTTTAAAGATGGGGAAAATCACAATCTGGATATAATGTACTACCTGGCCGTGTACGCCTGCATGATCCTGATGATCATCTGCATTTCGGTGGGTATTCTGATGCAGGGCAAGGATTCTACCACGGAAATAAGGCAAGAGCGCTTAGAGGCCAATCCGGTGAAGAAGGCCAAGGGTCAATATGGCGAAGCACGGCACAGAAACAATTCAATTGTCTAATGGGCCTTTCCCCAATTCGATTTCGGTGTGGGGAAAGAAATGCAATCGGAATCGGTCTTTTTGTAGTCTGGACTTTTCTTCCACCGGCAAAACCCCAACCCCCAATAGTCTGGCACACTCCATAATAAGTGTTAAGCCCTCCCCCTTGGCACATAATGCACATAAAGAAACTAATGTAAAATCAATAATAATTACGGCGGCGAGTGGGTCACGTCGATTGGACACTTGTTGCATACGAAAGCAGGAGAGGAAGTCCGTCCACACGTCAGTTTTGGCTCGCGAGCGACCAAGATACGAGCCGAAAGATACGGGATACTTAGATACTGGGATAAACAGAGGGACTTGGTCAAACAGAGGGACTTGCAACAGCTCCAACAGCATGAACATGTGCAACGCAAACAATTAGGGCGACGTGTGGCAGATGTTTTCACTCTGTCCGACGAGCAGGACTCTTAAAAAATCAGAGGGATGCGGAGAAGTGGCTACAATAACAACAGGCGAGTTTCGAGTTCACCAGCCCCGAAATATCTACCTGCCCCTCTGTTGTCCTTTCGGAACACACAAAACAAAAAGCAAAACCAGAGAGAGAGGAGAGAGACGAAATAATAATAAGAGAAGCCCACACAAAGCCACGCCAGGTGCAGTTGGAAAACTGGCTGAAAACAGACAAGGATGCCCCTTTCAATTTGTGTGTTTCGTTATCCTTCGACCGTCGAGATCCTGCTGATCCTGTTTTTGCTAGGTGCAAATAAGCAGCTGCCCTCGAAAATTCCTGGTCTCCCTCTGATCTCTTTTTTTCTCTGTGTTCGGGAAGGTCCCGCTGCGGCAAATGATTTCAAGAAGATTCGGATTTGGAAGCCATTCGAATGGCATACGTAGATAATGAATTACGGGAGGATTTTCTGGCACATCGAATCATAATTTCAGGGTAAATCTATTTTGGCTTTAAGACGATGGAAAATCAATTAACAAGGAACAAGTTTTAAACGATTTAAGGAAGGTATTATGGTTTGAAAAAGATTTGTTGTATCAAAATGCAAGTTATTTTGAGAAATAAAATAGATACATTATTTCTACAATTTTGTTAATTAGAATCACAAAAGAAATCTCAGGAAAATAAATTAGAATCTTCATAATATATTTATTAAGTATAAAAAAGATTCTTTATTTAAGAAAAAATAGAGAAAGTCTTAACTGAAGACATTAAGGTAGTTCCCCTGTGATTTCCAAAACACAACTTCCCCTACTCTTCCTTCATCTGTTGAATTCTCTGCGCAGACATCCCTTAAAAGTGCTCCATCCTGGATATATCACTGCCAAAATCTTCTTTATTATCTGCCCAATTGTTGATTCTCTGCCAATGCATCCTGTTTGTGTATTGGGACTCGAGGGTCCTGCTCCGATCAATAAGTTTGTCATCGTTGGCTAATCATTTCCTTCACTTTCCATGCAACATATGGCCGATCAGACTGCTCTGCCTGTCCTTATTTCTCTTATTTCTTGTGTTTCTATCTCTTTTCAATAATGGATCCTTTTACGCTTAGGATTTCTATATTTTTTTCCGCTTTTTTTTCATGTAGGGGTAGCACAATTGTTCTTTTTTTTTGGGTAACCCGACGAGGGCCAAACAAAACAGATGCATTTCGTGTATCCCCGCTTTTGTGTGGGTTTTCTATATGTAGGTGTGCAAATACACTGGGAGAAAAGAAGGGGATTTTACTTGTAGATAGTAAATTGGATTTAGGATTATATAATATTTAATATAAGAGGAAATCAATACATGTTTAAGTTATTACTAAAGAACGTTTGCCTGCTTAGATCTTGATATTATTCTGAATTTATATATATTTTTTTAGCAGAAATGTTTGAGAAATAGAACCTTAATGCTCATCTTTGATTAATTTTGAAATTTGTGGTATGTTTCTTAGAACTGTTTAGGCTTTATGAAAAATATTATTTTATAATACGTTATAAATAGTCTTCTTTATTTAAAATATAAAATAAATTTAATGTTAATGATATTTTGCTAAGAAAGGTTTAGTTTTAAAATTAAACTTTATGAAAAAGTATATTTACTTAGATTATTTTATACTAAAACTTGAGAAGATAGATCTTACTTCTAAAACAGTTTTATTATTTTCAACAGCTTCTCTGTGAAATTTCGTCACCTATTTCCCGCCTCAATTTCTTACCAGATTTTAAGATTTACCTCCCTTTTCTCTCTGTGCACTCGCAGGAATTTAATGAGCCATGCGAAACACGTTTTTAGAGGAAGAAAGAGATAGAGGGCGATACCGAGGGAAGAAACGCCGACGCGCCTGCTCAGTTGGTTTCTTCCTACACGCTCGTTCTTCCGAGCTCGCGCTCGGTTTAGTTAACACGCGAACATTGCCGGGATCGGACGTTACCTTCCCACCATATAACTTATACCATATAGCAGCACCTCAATGGGTCTTCCGCCGGTTCGGTTCTGTTTAGTGCTTCCTCTGACGTCCGATCGAAAGACGAATACTTAATTTGAATATCGTTGTAAAGCGATCGCGAGTCGCGTATTAATTAACAATCTAGAGGCCCGTGATCTTGTGATTCTCTCGGTGAATAACTGTGCCTTATGTGCGACTTCTGGGCCAGAAGACACCAACCCACCCCCTCCAGTGCATAAATCTTCAGTCTTATTTTGTGATATTAGTTCCCCAACATGATCATTTGCATATCGGGTTTTATAATTGGCGAAAGGTAGGAACCCATTGTCGCTGCCTGACCCCGAAAACGAAAGTTCTCTTATCTGTGGGGCGTCTTTGATAAATAACAAAGATTGAAACTTGAAATTCCCGCAAAAGAGCCATTAATCTAGAATTTAAATCAAATATTTTATTTTTGTATTTTATCTTAAGCTTGGACTAAGCTTTCTTGAGTTATTTCTTGAAGAAATACTGCGTAGACCCTGAATTTCTATATGTGACCATAAACATGGCTAATTCAAGAGCAGCACTTGCATTTCCGATTTAGATAATGAAAAATTGATATAACAATTAAAGGGAAATGGGTACTTCAGCTTAATAATACGTCCTACTGCCATAAAACACTTGATTAATCAGTTCCTTCTTTTTTTATCTATTACAGCTTTCCCCAGAAGAGCCTCGAACGGAGTGGCTCCACCCAATACGAGTTGACCGGAGCGCAACAGCCGGGATCCGCTAGCGCCTCCAGCTGCACGGATAGCGCCAGTGTCGGCGGCTATGTCTACCTGCAGAATCACTATGCGCCCGGCGCCCACAGCTCCTCCTCCGCCGCCATCAACTATCCTGCGCAACAGCATCCACAGATGGTCTACCAGATCCAACAGTATCCCACGTGCCAGCAGCAGCAGCAGGCGCAGGCGCACCATCACCAGCAGCAGCAGCAGCAGCACCTCCACCAGGCGGCTGCTGGTCACTACATGCAGGTCACGGCGACGGGTCAATATCATCATCACATGCTCCACGGACACGGGCATCATGCCCATCATCATGGACATGGCGGGGCGGTGGTCATTGCCGGCAGCGGAGTGGGCACGGGTCTAGGAGCCGGAGCCACCAGTGTGATCATGCAACAGCAGCAGCATCAGCAGCAGCAACAGAATATGCACAAGAAGAACTCCATACGGAATGGCGGGGATGTCCTCAAGCGAACGCGAGCTCAGTCAGCGTGAGTATTCCTTACTTACAGGGGGAGAAGTTCATAATTCAGGGGGTGATATTGGGGATCCAGGGGTATATTTTTTGGGGAAATAGCAGGAGAGGCTCTTCCGGGAATTGTTTATCTTGCAATTAAAGTGTGTTTCAGTTCAAATAAGGGAGATATTTCAAGGGCTTTTTACCTTTAATTTGGTGTAATGACAAGCAGATGGTTTGGAAATTATGATTAGATAAAAAAAAGACTTTAAAATTAGAAATGCAATAAAGAAAATATAAGGAAACATATTTACAACAGTTTAAACTTTAAATATCCCTTTAAAATATTCTCTTTGATATTTTGTCTTATAAGATTTTAATGTTAGAGATTAATACATCAAGAATGTTTAAGAAATATATAATATATACCTTCTTAAACTCCAAACCAAAGTTTTAAATTTAACAATTTAACAAACGTATCTAAAAATACCATTTATGACTAATCTTTCAGTCAAAATAATATATATTCTTAGACTTCGATTACGTATATTAAGTAATCTTTTTTCCACAAACTGACTTCAAGACTGATACGTTATTTTAATTAAATTTAATTAATCAGATTTGTGCATTTATCAGTTTTTTTTCTGCCATAAATTATTCATAGCCTGAGCAGCTACTTTAGAAACCTTATCAATGGTGATAGCTAAAAATTCGTATGATTAAATGTTCATTATCTAGAGAATGTGCTGCGTATAAACAAAAAAAATGCGAAACGCAATGCTCACTTGGGGGTTTGTTTTTAGATATTAAACAATAATAATAATATTAGAATGCAATAGAGTGTGACAGATCCTGTAAACAATAACAGAGTGTTTGCGAGCTGCAAACTTATCTAATTTAGTTATCTGCAAAAGTAAAAGTGTGCCTTAGGGGGGCGATTGACTTGACCATTCGTCAGCCTGATGAGTTCGGACTTTGATCGCTGGGAATTTATAAAATCACCATACCCCGGCGGTTGGATATAGCAGAGGGAGCTGGTGGTATCTTATAAGATTAGGTGCCGTCACAAGATAGCGCCGGTTGGGTAAATATTTGCGACAGTGCAGCACATCATCTTCTGATGAAATTCAGGGGCGAGAATTAGGTTTCCAGTGGGGGTATCTTCCCAAGATAGTTTTCTAATAAAGTGTCGATGCTGCTGACTAACTAGAAGAAGTAGAGAAAGATCTGAAAACGATTGCTTGGTGTCATAGAACTCACAAGTCACAACAATAGGCAATAATATTATTGCCGCCCCTCGAGAAGCGAATTTTAATCAGGTCGATAGCCCAGAGCGGCGGCGGCGGTACTGGTTCCCAAGATACTTGTTACTCGTGGCGCTATCTTATCGGTTTTTGTGGCTCTGGGTATGGGGCCGCATCGGAAACTCTGCCTGTGCCAGTCATTTGCAAATTTTCAAACCCACTAGACTAATAGAAGTAACCGGACGGATATTCCCCCATTCCCATGCTACGAATACTTATCGAACGTCGATCATCTGTCTGTCCCACAGCTACGAACTCTCCCAAGATCTGCTCGAGAAACAGATCGAGCTGCTGGAGCGCAAGTACGGCGGAGTGCGAGCCCGCAACGCGGCGGTGACCATACAACGCGCCTTCCGTCACTACATGATGGTTAAGAAGTTCGCCTCCATTACGGCCATGGCCAAGGCGGAGAAGCGTCTTAGCCGCCGCATGGTGGTTACAGCCAGCAGTCTGGGCCTGGCAGAGGAGGGTGGAGCCTCCTCATCATCGGCATATGGTAGTGCCACGGAATCTCAGCTCGACCAGCAGCAGCAACAGCAGCTGCTGCAGCAGCAGCAGCAACAGCAGCAGCAGCCACGTGTCACCATCATGGCGGGTCCGCCGGGAGCAGCATCACCGGGCTTATCAAGGACCCCGCCCACCCGATCGCTGTCCATGCGGGAGCGACGTCAGCTGGACTGCAGTCCCATACCGCGTAGTCAGTCAGGTGAGTAGCGAGCGATAAGCTCCCCAGGCCATATTTGTCACCTGGAATATTATTAAAGGTGTCCCAAGTGTATGTACCGAAAATTGCAAAAGTTGATATTTTGGTAAATATTTAAAAAGAAAACAAGATTTGTGTAGGATTATGAAGGGAGACTTATTTTAATTTAAAAAAATGTTCTTTCCACAATAAGAGGCGTCTTTTTTAAAAGTTTCCTAACACTTTACGATTTCTGCTTTAATATGTAAACATTGTTTTTCCGTGAAATAAGTTTATTTTGTTAATATTTCTTATCGCGAAGCAAATATGAGTTTTTGAGAACTCAAAGATAACAATTAAGCATACAGACTTTCGATTTTCATTCAAATATTTGTTTGGCCTTCAAAATTCAAAACCAAATGAAATGTTATCATTTTCAACTCGTTTTAATGGACGTAGCAGTCATAAATAAAATTTGCGACTTAACATTTTTCATTTTTAACAGTTATTTATCTCAGTGTCAATAATAGCTAATGGTTCTTTGTGTTAAATATTTGGAAAATCAATAAAAAAGAATAATAGAAAAGCCGAACTTACACACAAGAGATGGAAAGTAAAACGCTGTCTCCCTCTGTACCTTCAACATTAGCACAAGCCGTAAATATTTGCAATGAGGTGCCCAGAAATTCCCAAGTCTGGATTCTGTACGATCGGATGCTTCAGTAGGCAGTAATGTGAGGCAGACGATCGTAGCAAAAGCTGTCTATATAAATAGATCTTGTTATCGATAAAATCTCTCAATTAAAAAAACAAGTTTAAAATAATCAAGAAATTCAAGGAATATTTTACCGATTTTTCCCATTTAAGCCAATAAAAAATGTTACATTTTCGGTACTTGACACATCAGGATAATATTTGAGACCCCACCTAACTTGTGTCCCTCTTCCAGGAGCCTCACCCGCCTCCATAGCCAACTCAACGGTCACCTCATCCGCTGCTCTGGCCTCCCATCCTCACGTGAATCTGCTGCATGCGGCCGAGCCGCATTATTACAATGCCCAGGCTCTGCCCACACCGGCCGCGTACTACACCAGCTACCATGGATCGCCGCACGACCTGAGCTATGCCACCAGCTCGGCGGACACCTCGCTGAATGCCTCGTGGGTGAACACCAGCGGCCACTCCCCGCACACGCCCTACTACTCGGCGGCACAGATTTATATGCGGCCCAAGGGCGGCAGCACCACGCCCACACCAAGTTGCAGTGGCAGCACCGGCAGCGGTAGCGGCGGCAGCGGCAGTGGCAGCAGCAAGAAGGTGCCGCCGGAGGTGCCCAAGCGAACCAGCTCCATAACGGCACAGCAGCAGAGTCAGTTGCTCTTGCTGCAGCGCCAGACGCCGCCGCCTCCGTCTCTGCTGCGAACGAACGGCCTGTGTAAGACGGCCGAGAACGGCAGCCTCACATCCGTGCAGAGCTCCGGCTCGGATTCGAGTGTGACCTCAGCGGAACGCAACCTCAACAGCGACTTGGGCTCGGATCGCAGCAACTCGCCGCACACCTGGAAGCGCGGAACGGCGCTGAACAGCTCCCAGCAGTTCTCCACGCATTCCGCGGACTCGGCAGCAGCGGCAGCGGCAGCTGGAGTTACGGTGGTGGCCGGCGGCGCCGGTGTCTATGCCGCCCAGATGCAGGCTGCCGTGGCAGCAGCCACTTCAGTGGGTGCGCTACCCCCGTCGGATGACCATGCCATCTCCTCGCACACGAGTGCCGCCCAGTACGAGCAGCACGAGCAGCAGCAGCACGAACAGCAGCAATTGCAGGCGGCAGCGGCGGCCGCTGGTGTGGCGCAGAACTACAAGATGTCAGAGACGATACGCAAGCGACAGTATCGCGTCGGCCTTAATCTGTTCAACAAGAAGCCGGAGAAGGGCATCACCTATCTGATCCGGCGCGGTTTCCTCGAGAATACGCCGCAGGGTGTGGCCCGGTTCCTCATCACCCGCAAGGGCCTGTCCCGCCAGATGATCGGCGAGTATTTGGGCAATCTGCAGAATCAGTTCAACATGGCCGTGCTCAGCTGCTTCGCCATGGAGCTGGACCTGTCCGGCCGCCAGGTGGATGTGGCACTGCGAAAGTTCCAGGCTTACTTCCGGATGCCCGGCGAGGCGCAGAAAATCGAGCGCCTAATGGAGATCTTCTCGCAGCGCTACTGTGAATGCAACGCGGACATTGTGGGGCGCTTAAGATCATCTGATACGGTAAGTTAAACATATTTAATAAAGTAAAACAAGTTCTGAAAGTATATCCCCGCAGATCTTCGTCCTGGCCTTTGCCATCATCATGCTGAACACGGATCTGCATACGCCCAATCTGAAGCCGGAGCGACGCATGCGCGTCGAGGACTTTATCAAGAATCTGCGCGGCATCGACGACTGTCATGACATCGACAAGGACATGTTGAGCGGCATTTACGAGCGCGTCAAATCCGATGAGTTTAAGCCCGGCAGCGACCATGTTACCCAGGTGATGAAGGTCCAGGCCACCATTGTTGGCAAGAAGCCCAATTTGGCATTGCCACATCGACGTCTCGTCTGCTATTGCCGCCTCTACGAAATTCCCGACGTGAACAAGAAGGAACGACCTGGTGTGCATCAGCGCGAGGTGTTCCTGTTTAACGATCTGCTGGTCATTACCAAAATCTTTAGCAAAAAGAAGACCTCAGTGACGTACACGTTCCGCAACAGTTTCCCGCTGTGCGGCACCGTTGTCACCCTTTTGGACATGCCCAACTATCCGTTCTGCATCCAGCTGTCGCAGAAGGTGGACGGCAAAATCCTGATCACCTTCAATGCACGCAATGAGCACGATCGCTGCAAGTTTGCCGAGGATCTCAAGGAGTCCATTAGCGAAATGGACGAGATGGAATCGCTGCGCATCGAGGCGGAGCTGGAGCGTCAGAAGTCGGCGCGCAATCGGGCGCCGGGCAATGCGGAGAATCGGGATAGCGGCGTGGCCGACGTCGAGGTCTGCCCGTGTCCATATCAGGCGGGCGGCTCCCAGGCTGCCGGCGAGCAGGCACCGAACTCGGCCGATTCCTCGCAACAGCTGAAGCGCAGTGCGCTCAGCAACAGCCTCCTGGATATGCACGAGCAGTGTGAGTTCACCTCAAATGTTTATTAGAATCGAATGCATCGAAATTCAACTGTTATACCTTTTTGCTTTATACTGAAACCGAATTTAATGGTATTAAATAGAATAGTTTGTATCTTTATTTAAAAGAATGTATTTATTTCGGGTGCTGGAAATAAGACCCAAACTAAAAAATGGCTCTTACAATGAGTTAACACCCAAAATTTCATTAGGAATCATGGTTTTTTCCCATAAACATTTTTGGGGACTTATTTTCTTTTTTTTTGGGGGACGTTTATCTCAGAGCCTATTATTTCTTGTGACTTACAATCTTTGTACTCTTTCTGGGCTCCTTTTTGGCTAACTTATCTTCCTTACTGACTTCCCACATTATCTCCTTTCAGTTGGCAATGAGAAACCGCAACGACGCGGCAGCGTTGGCTCTCTGGACAGCGGCATGAGCATCTCGTTCCAGTCCACCACCAACTCGAGCGCCTCGCGGGAGAATGCCGCCGCTATTGCGGCCGCAGCGAATGCAGCGGCGGCTGCCAAGATGCGCTTCAATATGCCGACCACGGCGGCAATTGCCACGCCCAGCAATGTGTATGCAGCGCCCGGCATGCAGGCCTATACGCATGCCAACTTTGTGCAGCAGTCGCAGGCCGCCTACATGCTGCAGCAGCAGCAAATGCTGCAGCAGCAAGCACAAATGCAGGCTCAAGCCCAAGCTCAAGCCCAGGCTCAGGCACAGGCTCAAGCCCAGGCCCAAGCTCAAGCTCAAGCTCAAGCGCAGGCACAGGCGCAGGCACAGCCCCTAACTGGTCGTATACCGGGTCGGGAGCGGAAGGCCTCCCGCACGGATGAGAACGGACGGTCGACGGAGGTCTAAGTCATCTATTGTACATTTTAGTTATTCGCTTTCGCTCAGCGATAAATATAAAGTCTATATAGCATATATATATAGTGAATATCTGTATAATCCGAATCGAAACGAACCGAACGCCATTTTCTTCAACAGCTTACGAGTATATTAGTGAATTCTTAAATGTTCCTTCGTTCTCTGCTAATTATTAATTATTGTAAATAAATTCAAGATTTGGAAGTTTCACCACACTATCTTACACACTAAACTAAGTTTCTAAAACTAATTGTATATACCCCCACGCGATCTACGATAACTCTATTCTCTAAACGATAATATAATCTTTCTCCAAAAAGAAACCACTTTGAACACCAATTTACCCCATTTTTTTTTATCTAATCCTCTCTAGCGAATAACGAAAGCGATTTATGAATGTAGTTCGATTAGCCTACCAACTAACACCATCCACCCTTATCCCCCTGTTAAGTGCGCGCTATGTAAATTATATATTTTCTTTATGTTTGTGTAACCTACAAATGGAGGAATATTCATTTAAAAGCAATTAGCTATAATTATTCATATTTATAGAGCCAAAACTACCCAAAACCTAAAATATTAAATACGAGTATAACAAAAAAAACGCGAAGTATATGAAAACAAAACAATATGTATATGAAAAAGCAAAAGACTTAAAAATTTCAATAAATGAAAAGAAATAATACCAATGATCAGTTGATCGAACTTTCTTATTTGCTGCGGAATTGTGCCGGGGTCTTCTAAATCTAATAACAACCTATAATCGACGTTCTGCTGCTTTCTGAGGACCTGGTGAAAAAGACATCTTGTACATCTTGTAAATTATACAACAAAAAATGCTACAACAACAATTTTACAACAAAATATTTATTACAACAACATTTTCCATCCCAACTCCACGAAATAGCCGCACAAAATGTGCGTTTCTGAATTACGTGTAACAGGCGAACAGAAAACAGAAGAGCGACGATGCGCTGCGCTGATTTGTGAGATGACGTCACTGATAGAGATGGCTTGTTACAAAACCGATAGGAGAAAGTTAATCGATATCGCTGATAGACAGAGAGAGACAGACTTCAGAGATAATCCGCGAGGTGGCGCTTTATCCTGGTCCGCCACAAGTAATACATTATCAGCGCCATCTAGGCGACTATATGGGAAGTCACTTAGCATAGACACAAACCTTGGTTCAGAACTTCGGAAAATCGATGATTCTCCATTTCGTATAACAGGCTAAGAAAAAAACAGAACGGCGACGTGCGCTGCCGCTGATCTGTGCGACGACGTCACTGATAGAGATGGCTGCGAGAGACAAACCTATAATCGACCTTCTGCTCCCTTCTGAGGGCCTGGTGCAAAAAATCAATTTGTACAGAAAAAGTTAATTAGCCCTTTATGTTTTACAACAAAAAATGTTACATCAACAATTTTTCTACAACATATTTATTACAACAAAAATTTTCTATCCCAATTCCACGAAATCGCTGCACAAATTGTGCGTTTCTCTATTTCGTATAACAGGCGAACAGAAAACAGAAAAGCGACGATGCGCTGCCGCTGATCTGTGCGATGACGTCATTGATACAGAAGGCTGTGAGAGGAACACCTATAGTCGACCTTCTGCTCCCTTCTGAGGGCCTGGTGCAACAAATCTATTTGTACAGTAAATGTTAGAATTTGGGCGTTGATATTATACAACAAAAAATGCTACAACAATTTTACAACAACAATTTTATTACAACAAGATTTTTCCATCCCAATTTCACGAAATCTCTGCAAAAATTGTGCGTTTCTCGATTTCATGTAACAGTCGAACAGAAAACAGAAGAACGACGATAGGCTGCCGTGGAGCGCTGTGAGAGGGAAAGTGTTATAAAAACCAATGATCGACCTTCTGCTGCCTTCTTCTTATTATTATATTTTTTATTTATAAATTTATATATTCTTGATCAGCATAAGTGTCCGAGTTAATCTAGCCATGTCCGTCCGGCTTTCTTTCTTTCCGTTTCTTCTCTCAGTTTTTGAGCTATTGGGTTATCAGCATAGTCTTAAATCTGACTAATCTATTATATAGCTGCTATAGAAACTATTGCAAAGGTATAACAACTTATCTTCCTTACTTTTTAATATTGCCTTTTTTAAAACACTGCATGATATGGAAAACATATTGTCTTTTTTAAAACACTAAGTCATGTGAGAAATTAAAAATATCCCCAAACAGATTAAACAAAATATGTGTTTTCGTTTATATGGTTCTTTATTGTTTTTATTAGTAATTCAACTTATTTCGTATTATTGCTGACTTTACTAATTAAGGCCTTGTACAAAATTATTGTAGTTCTGTTTAAAGTGCTAAATTCTATGTTCGTAGTACATTTCGTGTCTCTGTATTAGATAGGATTGCATTTTGGGCGTTGTTAGTTAGTATAAACAATTATTTTGAATAATGTACACACAAAAGTAAAGGGGCTAACACACACATGGTATTTGTTGTGGATTTTTACATACATAAATCGGATTGCTTAGCCCAGAGTCCCGCTTGGCGGTGTGTCTCTGGTGTGGGGTGCAAAGCAAAATACGAACTGGCATACGAAATATATGAAATAATAATCATTAAAAATAAACTAAACGTATTTTGGCACTGTAAATAAAAGTTGCTTCCGATACAAAAAGACCCTATAACAAATACATACAAATTGCTGCTATCGTCAGAGTGGGAAAAATCAAATCGCAATAAATTACACAAGATTGTTGCTTGCCAAATGCAGGAGAGTGAGTAGGCATCCTTCTCCTCCTATCCTAGATCCTACGATTTCGTTCGATTAAACTAAGAGGCTCGCGCTGCTCCGTGGCCCACAGTGCTCGGATCTCTGTGGGGCGGAGGCGAAGAGGCCTTTAGACCATGCCAAAGTCGGTGCAAACGGAGGCTGTGGGCGGAGCCACTGACGCCGCCGTCGGCTGGTTGTTCTGCTGCTTCTCCTGAGCTTTGTTGGCCGCCGCTGCCGCCGCCGCCGCTGCTGCCATGTTGAGCTCCACCAAGGTATCGATGCTGTTGAGGCTCACACCCTGCAGGATCTTTCTGGCCGCCAACGATGTAAAGTTGAAGGACAAGTCGGTCAGACTGGGAAAGTTATATAGGTCCTCGCTGCCATTGGACAATACATTGCCCATGCCCTGCTCCAAGGACTCCTTGGTCAAGCTAAGACGCCGATCTATGGCCTCCTTGTCAATGGACTTGTCATTGGCCGAGTCCTTTAGGGCTAGATTGGGCTCACTACCCAGCGGGTTGCTCCGCGACTTGTGGAGCAGATGCGCCAGCGCCAGTTCCTCCCCATTCATGGAGCAAAGGTTCTCGTAGCACAAATTCTTCAGGTCGGTACTACTATTCATCATCTTGTTGTTGCTTTGCGATGCCGCCAAATCCTTGGAGTTCTTCTCATAAAAGTGCAGATTGCCCACTGAACCAGCAATCTCAAAATCCTGCTTGGCCAGCGCAGCCAGCTTCAAGGGTTGATCCGCACTCGGGGAGTTCGGCTGGGATTCGTTCTTCAGCACATTATTCTTGTAGGCAATGCCATTTGCCAGCTGGAGGCACAGCTTCCGGCTGTTGTTCATGGTAGCATCGTTATTCGTGTTCTTGGCGTACTTGCCCCCATCGTAAATCGGTGTCTCCACGTCCACGGGACACGTGTTCTCTGGCGAACTTTCACTGATAAAGGAGATGGAGTCACAGGTCTCGGAGTTGGCCTCCGTTTCGCTGAGTATCGGGTCGGAAAGCGTATCCTGCGGCTTAACGGGCGTGGAAGTGGCTGCTGGTTGAGTTGCGGCGGACGAAGTCTGCTTGGAGAGCGTCTTCTTAATGATCTCGCCCCGCTCGTTCGTCATCGTCTCATTGTTGATGATGAACACATTGGAGTTCTCCAGCATCTTGCCATTCTCCAGCGTGATGACACTCCTAACTGGGGAGTTCTGCACAAAGATCTTGGTGCTGGGTATGTTCTGATTGCCATTCGAGGTGGTCACCTGCAGCGTGATCGAGTTGTTGCTGCTGGAGGTAGGCACTCCCGGGGGATAGCTCATCTCCTCCAGAATGCGACTGGGCGTGCTGGCTCTCTGCCTTTGGGCCTGTGCCTCCGCCACACGTGCCCGCATAGCCTGATGCCTGGGCGTTCCCCGTGGCGAGCCATTAAGGAGAAGGATCGAGCGGGAACTGCCGACACCACTACTCGTTGAGGGGGCCACCACCGCCGTGTTGGTGGAACACTGCGAGTCCAGACTAGAGTGGCCGCTGGTCTTCTGGCTGAAGGACACCTTGCCGCTGTCAATGCTCGAGGGGCCGCTAGCAAGCATCGAGGTCGTCCGGCAGGACTCTAGGCTCGAGGGACCGCTGCTCTGCAGGCTCCGGTACGTGGCCTTGTTGTCCAGACAGCTATTAATGATCAGTCCGTCCGTTTGGCGCTTGGCCGCCGTCGCCTTAAGCGTGGCGGAGCGGGATGGCGAACTTTCGAAAATGTGCTTGCCAATTACCGACTTTTGGGCCGTCTTTGGCGGCGTGGGCGTCACCGATCCGTGGCCATGGCTCAGGCGGGACGAGTGATTCGTCTTGGCCGCCGTGGTGGCCGGTATCGACTGCGTGGAGCGAGGTAGCGAGCTGCTGCAGTAGACCGGCGAGCGGCGGCGGATGGGCGAACAGTCCCTGGAGGAAATTAGAAACGTCGATTCGCTGGACATGTGGCGTCGATGGCGACGGGGCAGAGTTGACGAGCGCTGGCTCAGCTCGGAGCCGTCATAGAACGTCGAGTTGGACAGCGTATGGGCCACGGGCATGTCCTGAAATTTAACCAAGAATAAATAAGCTTCTAGGTAAGTAGTTTCTGGAGACTATGATGCATACGTGTTCCGCCGTCTGTGTGCCCACGCTATGCAGGTGAACGGCTCGGGTGTTGAACCATTCCGCTGGCGGGAACTGGGCCGAGTAGGTCTCAATCTGGCGCTGCTTGGCTCGACCGCTGCGTCGGAACAGGCGTGAGAGCAAAGATCCTTTTTCTGTTTAAGTAAATTAATAAATATTTAGAGATTGGAGGTTCTTTAGATTCATGTGAGACTTACTGGGTGATGACGAATCTGTGCTTTGGTATTCCGAACTGCTGCTGTCCGTGGTGTTGAGCGTCTGGGCGTAGGTCTTGGACAGACTGCGAGTGGAGGCGCAGCGTTGCAGGCGCTTCGACGAGCCAAAGAGCCGCAAACTGTGCCGCCGCTCCAAGCTGCGCGGCGTCGGAAACGAGGCACTGCGTCGCTTCGCCGCCCTTGGATAGATGATCTTGTCATTGGGATTGCCTGCCAGCAATAGTCAGTTATTTATGGATCAGTGGATAAAGATAAATATAGAAGCACTTACCGCCGCAGATCACATCCGCCAGGTTCGTTTGGATGCACTGGTGGGTGAGGTCGCCGTCCCGCTCCGTCGAGATCTCGCCGTAGAGCGAGTGCAGGGCCTCGGAATTGGACATGAGCATAGTGCGGGCCTCCTGGGGCACCACATCCTCGCTGTGCTGCTGCTCCTCCTCCGCCAGTTGCCCGTAAGCCAGGCTCCCATTCAGCTGGTGGTGATTGCTGCGCGGCCTCGATCGACTGCGTCGTCGCCTGAAGAATATCGCTGGAGTTACTGACTGCATTATTGCTTGAAAGGCTATAGAACACTCACTCTGGCGTGAAGATAAAGTAACCCTTGGAGGTCTGGTAGATCTTCTGCTCCTGCATCAGCTGTGCGAGGGTGTCGTAGATGACCTCCGTGGCGGGCGTGGTCATGTGCGGGAACCGGGCGCCCAGCTTACCGCGCACATGCTCAATGGTGGCCGACTGACCCTCGGCGGTGAGGTCCATGATCACATCGCACAGAGCCTCTGGCAGCGGGGTGAACTGCCCCTGGACCGTTGGCGTCACAATGCAATCGTCAATGTCACCTGCAACAAAACGGGGTTCAAGGAGAGCGGGGTACACAGGTGAGACAACGGCCACAAAATACAGACGGGCAACATCATGTGCAACTGGGCCCGCTTAGGTTTGGCTTATATGGCTAATCACTGGACGGACAAGTGTGCCCCATTTGGTCCGCTAAACTTGCTCGCATTTTTTCCAGCGAACTCACTCGGCTTTTCATTTTTCATTTTTCATTCAAGCTGGCATTTTGGGTGGCCACCTGGGAGACTAGCCTTGGCTCGCTTGGCATTTTGGCCACGTTCGACTGACGGGGTAATTAAACCTCCCGAATTGAGTTTGGCTTTTTAGTTGTGACCTCTCTGCCATTGGGGAGGTCATCATGCGGAGTCTGTCTGGTGGAATATGCATGAGTTTGGACTGGCAATCGATTCTTTGGGACACAGGGAAAAATTCTATAGAAGCCTCTTTAGCTTTTTAAGTAATTTAATTATTTCTCTGTGAAAAAATGCATTTGGTTCCGTTTTTATTCTTCATTTTATCATAGAATGCTATAGGATATACAATTTAAAGACCATAGCCCCTTAAAATGAGTTTAAACCATCCATAATGTTTGTAAACTTGTTTAAATAATCATTTTGTTATATCCTTTTACTTTTGTAGATCATTAACTAAATATTTCCCGAGTTAAATGATATTTAAGTATACCCCAAACTTACAAATGTTTTTTTTTTTTAATATTTTTAACCATGTAATTGCAGATTGCAGCACCATCTGCCAGCATCACCTAATATGGCCAGTCGCATCGTTCACGCGGCGGATACTTAATTAAAGCGCGCACTCCCATCAGCCAGCGAAATCAAAACAAAGACTAGAGCTGATGCTGATGCACACCTTGCTGGTTTTATTATTTTTACCTGCTGCTGCTGGTGGTGGTGGCGCATCGTGCCAGTAAATTAAATGCGCCTCCACAAACGCTTCCTACTTGCAACTTAACCTCTAAAAAAGTGGCAGCAAACCAGCGACAAGCAACGCCCCCGAGCCAAGTCTTCCAGTCTCTAGTGGCATGCCTCAAAATTGCAATAATAAACACTGGGGGGGCGGAAACGAGGAGAGACGAGATACGGGGACAATGACATAAGAGGGGGAACATAGAGGGACGGAGGTGCGATGACTGCAAAATCAGACCAAGTGTGTGTCGACCTCCGTCGTTTTGGCCGGGCCAAGAGATGCAGGCGCAGGCACAGATACAGGCACAGCCAACCGTCGCAGGCAAGCCTCTTGGCCCCAAACGTCCTTGCGGCAGTTGCATAATCAATTTTTCAAGTTTTCACTTTCCGTTGCAGCCTGCGGCTCGGGATGTACACAGCGAGAAAATAACGCAGGAACTTGGTCATTAAAATTGATGGAAATAAGGATTTTGTCAGAGACAAACAGTAGCTGTTTCTGACTTGGCTTGTGTAAATTGCATCATCAGTATACGATTACATTCTGCATGAATATCACCAGTTTGCAGGTAAAGCCAGTTGGGAATTTTAGTGCAACGCAAGTGGCAAGTGCATTGTTACTGGGGATGCCCCTTGTGTGCTTTGACTATTGTTTAGTTTTAAAGTTTTATGACGAACATTTTAGCAATTACATTAAATAATCAAAAATAATAAGTGTTCTTGGAGGACTGAAACCAGTTGGGAATTCTAATGCAAAGCATGATGATACTATTTTTTACAATAAAACAACTCAAATTTATTTAATTTGAATAATTATATCTGTTAAATATTGTTTCTTTGTGCCCCAGATATTCACAAGCCTGAATTCTGCGACAATTTAGTATATAACCTTACAAATTTTAAAGTCCTATCTTAAGGAACAAGTTACTGATTAGATCAGTGGTGTGATTGAACCACCTGCCTTTTGATAAGCACGATTTGTGTGTGATCTTGCATAATACATAGTTATGCCTCAATTTATGTGGATAAAACCTAGTAAACTAGACCTCAAATTAGTTAAAACGCTCTTGCATTATTATATTATTATATTATCTTTCAATCTTTACAACAAATTATCAATGAAAATTAATAAAACTGAATGATTTTAAGGGATCTGTGTAATATTCAATTGCCAATATGTAAACTCATATCTTTTATGGTTTTTTCCAGGTGCATCTATACCCGGCAGCAATTTGCGCCAGCAGCCAAAGACCAACGACAAAACGCCATGTGGGATGCTCCGTCGTCAAGGACAATTAGCGGCAAAATATCCAACGAGCAGCTAGCAGTTGGTAGTTTTTAGTTTTTAGTTTGCAGCTTGCAGTTTGCAGTTTCGGCAAAAGAGTCGCCAGAAATCCGCCTTTTCCTCTCTCTCGCACTTTCACATCGCCTCGCAAATTTGCACAGCGATTAATCTTGGGGCTTCACTCGTGTGGCGTCACTCGGGGCTGCACTCAATCTCCACCAGCCTTCGTTGTTTGCCAGTTGGCGGCGGCGCTCCCTTAGCCCCCAGTTAGCGTCCGCGATTTATTTGCCTTCGCTTATCATCTGGCACACTCTGGCCTCTTTATTATACATTTTCCACTGCCATTTTCCATTGCCATTTCCATTTGATTTCGCCACTCCGCAATTTGCCATTCGCCGTTTGGCAGCAACGCCCTGATCGTAAATAAAATCGCCGAGTGCAGTAGCCAAATTGGTGCAAGATAAACAAATATGAAAGATGGCTGGCAAACACAAATATATGGCCAAAAGCCGAAATCTTGTGGTGGCCGAACGTCCACCAGATGCCGCAAGTCATCTGAAATTGGTATTGCCATTGGTCTCATTGAAGGCTGGCGAGGATTGGCTAGGAGCTGCCATTTGGCACTGTTTTCTGGCGCGCCTACACCACTCGACGTCTGTCCGTGAAGGTCACGGCTGTAAGTCAGCCGAGTTCACATGGAATGAAATTTAATATCTTCAATGTGGCCACACAAATGGGAAAGTTGAACATATATGAAGAGTTTCAGAGAAATAGGTAAATAAAAGTGGTGAGGAATAACTAACAATAATCGTATTTTCACAATATATCTTAAGACTTTATAATCTTTGAAATAAATTAATGTAACGCAAATAGTTAATTAATAATAAATGAATTAAGGTACAGACGCGAGTGAGATACCCGGAAAAGATTTTGGGTAAAATTAAAAGGCACAAGGACATGGCAAATTCATTTAGCTCAAGTTTATGAGAATCTAAAATTAAGGAAGGCAAAAGAAAAGGTTGTCAAATTAAGACAGAAGCTAGGAACATGTTGAGCAACATTCATTGGTGCTGCCAACACAAATATAGATGTTGCAGAAGTTCTGTATACACAGAAACTTTATTGTTTAATAACTGCTATGCTTATCATCAGATTTTGCTAAAATTTTAAGAGCTCGTTCGCTCAATTATTTGATTTGTATATAAAATTACTTTAGTTATAGTTTAGTAATACGTTTTTCATGATTTCTAAGAGCGAAAGTGGGCGTGGCGATTTTTAAAATAAATCTGCGTGATGATCTTCGAGCAATAGATATGAATGTTGTCACCAAATTTGAGTATGTCTCGCTCCTAAAGTCTCTGAGATCTGTTAGTTCACAGGGACATGGGTAAATCGACTCTTCTGGTGATGATGATCTAGATCAAACTGATATATATGTGTATATATTTTATAGGGTCGCAGATGCTTCATACATCCTGTTACATACTTTCTTGGCTGGCACTGAGCTATAATACCTTTGTATCCTATTGGTAACGCGTATAAGGAATCTTTTTTGCGCTTTCCAAATTTATTGTTTAAAAGAAATTTTCATTTTTAAGACTCCCAAGAAATTGTAATTTCTTTTGCAATTTGGAAGTTTATGTTTCGACAACTGAAAACATTTTTTCCAGTTGTTTTTGTGAGCAGTTAAGTCGAAATGAGAGTCCTAAAAATGTTATATCCTCTCATCTTTTTTTGCTTAACTCCCCTATATGTTTGAGTTTCCCATTTCCAACACGAAAGAAGGTGTTTGCATATTAATGAACCCACACCGTGGACTCAAGATCAAGGCTCTCTGGATCGCCTATCGTCCGCCCCTGCAGCACGCGCAACCCACTTTCAACCACCGGTCGTTGCGGTGCTTGAATGGATGATGACGCTAGGTGGTTGGCATCCACATCCTCCTCCATCTTGCAACCTCCGGGGGAGTGCTGTTCGCAATTTGTTCCGCTTATCCGTGGGCAGGATTATAGCCGGCGGGCGTTGCCACCCCGTTGCAATTAAAATTAATAAACGAATCGAGAGGCAAACTCGTGACGCCCCCGCATAAAGCCGCAGTAGAAACGAGAGACACTGGAAATCATTATCAATTGGCATTTCATTTTGATTTCCAAATGCATTTCTCTGCCCGTTGGCATCTAGTTTTGGCCAAGGAGGTAGAAACGAGAGACGAGGTGGCTCTTTCGGTGTTTATCGTTTAAGGAAGTGTTAATTTATTTGCTCCTCTCTTTCGAGCGCTGCTGCTGCGCTGCCCCCCAGGGGCAGTGAAAACAAAATGAAAACAAAGCTCCGTAATAAATTGCCATCGATAGCCAAAAATTATTGATTATTTCGAAATGGACAGCGTTAAAAGTTTATGATGCTGCTGTGGCATCGCTGGCGGTTATGAGATCAAACAGAAACAACAAGAAAATACCAACCGAAAAGCGAAAATGTGCCAACAACACGATAGGCGCGCACAAGATTTCCTCCTTATATTTTGTAGCGTTTTCTTACTTATTTTTTTTATATTTTCTAATAATAAGAGACAGCGCAGCGAATGAAAGAAAAAAATCATACATCAAGATTATTGTTACTCGCGGCAATTGCATCACAGTAATGGCTGCAAAAAAAAAAAAAAACAAAGCAGCTGAGCAACAAAACAAAAAAAATAAATGGAAATCGCAAGAAACATTTTTCATTTGCATAAAAATTCATGGCAACTACAAGCGCTAAAAATGTTTGCCGCATGTTTGAGCCCCCATCGGGACGGGGGCAGCGGCGCAAAGAAAGGGGGTTCCTTCAGTGGGAGGCAGTGGAAAACAACAACCTTCAAGCTACAAAACACTTGACTCCGCAAAACCGAACCGAACCGAGCGGCTCGGGATCCCAAAAGCTGAGACCACGTCGCGTTGACGGCGCTTTGGTTTGATTGAACACAAGGATATGTGTCCGCCGGCCAAACAGAAAAAAATCTACAAAAAACCATAGAAAAAAACACAAAATAGTACAGCAAAAAAATAACCTAAAGCAGCAACAATAACATAAAGTAAAGCTTAGTCAAAAACAACAACTGCGGCCACAATTTGAAACCAAAACGCAACACTTTCACTCTACTTAAGACGGATGAAGCTGCGGCAAAAAGGAGGCGGTTCCAGGAGGCGGAAAAGCTGGGGGAACAGGGGCTGGGAAATCGGCGGGGAAAATCAGGGGAGGCGGACTGCCTTTGAGACACCATCTCAAAAGCGTTGGTGGGAAAATCGCAGCAATCGTTTTCACGTCTCTTTCATATTTATTATCATTTGCAAGTCTCGTTTAGCTTCGGTTTTTGCTGCTTTTTGGCCGCAGCGGACCGCAGGAAAAATGCAGATGAAGCCGAAGGAAAAACGATTTTCCAGCCGAAGGCAGGAGTTTGTCATCTGGGACAAGAGACTGTGTCTTTCGTTTTCACTGGGCAATTAATCAATCAACAGACAAGGACAGTCGGACACCGAGTTAAAAATCAGTAAATCAGTAAAAGTATTTTATTAAGATTTTACAATTAGGAAAGTCGAGATGGCAATGAGATATTAATCATTGGAGTATTTATCTTTCCCTCCAAGACTTAAGCTTTATAAAGAAATCTGAATAAATAACCAATAAACAATTATGAAAAGTTCACTGAGGCTTTTCCATCTTAGTTTTCCATTAATTCCTTATACTTCCAACTAAACCCTGCTGCTCCGTTTTAAGTAGCTCTCACTGGAGTGCATTTCCCAACCCCAAGTGCTTGACCTACCACCACCTCATCCACATCCAAAATCCCCCCATTTCTGCAGCATGTGGAGCACTGCAGTTTCGGAGAGCACACAAAAAAAAATAAAGAAAAAAATGTCTAGCGGCCGAAACGAAGGCAATCACGATTTTGTATTTGAAACGTTTTTTGCGCTTTTTCAATTTCCCATTTTTGGTTTTTCTTCTCGTTTCTCTGGGGGGCTTTCAGGTGGGTGGTGGGTGGTGTGTTGGCTTGTGGGGGGAAAGGCCACGCAGAAGGAAACAGATACGCCTGTCCACAGATCGCGAAAAACAGAAGGAGAGCTATGGCTTCCACAGCGACTTCGTCGTCTGCGACTTGTGCCCGGCGCTTGTTGCGTTCGCTGAGGCGACGCTAATTGTTTCCGTCTGTTAATAAAAATATTTCAGATCAGTAACAAATTGAAAACAAGGCGGGGAAACAGGGGGGAGCAAGCTGCTGTTTATGCAACGCCTCACGAAATGCAAATTGACATTTACGTGGTTGCAACACCACCAACAAAATGCCAGAAGACAGTCGGACATTGGGCCACCGGCTTTATAGCCTGGCAAATAAGGAGCAACACGACGTGGCCAAGAGTAAAATAAACAAAAAGTAATACGAAAGGCAAGAAAGAAGGAAACCAGCACCGAAACTTAGAATACCTTGTCTTTGGTATATTAAATGTGATTAGTTCTATTAAATTAAAGCGGGCGAAAGAGTATTAATGATTATTATATAGATAACCTATTTTTTCAGAATCTTAAACAAAAAATAAATACCTTAGATCACAACAAGAAGGCATTTGTTTGTGGCAAAGTATAGGCATTGCATTGGGGAACATTAAATAATTTTTAATATTATTAAGAACAGTATTTCGAACATTGATCCAATCATACTTTCACAGAGTTTCCTTAAGCACAAACCTCAAGGACTAAATCTCTAAAGCTTCAGTAAAATATTATAATACCACCTTAAAGGGTATACAAAATTAAAAACAAACTAATACCCAGACCAAGCAGAGACAAAAAATTGTTGGCGACACTTTTGGCCGTTCCTGTTGTCTTTGCTTCATTTTTTTGTTTTTGGCTGTGGCTGTCGCTGTTTGCTTGGGCTGCCGTGTTAAAGGTCAATGAGTTTGGGGTTAGTGGACCTGAACCTGGGAGCCTGCCAAGAGTTTCGTTTTGGCCTGTTGTGCAACCTCCGATCGGGAGTCAGATGATGGGATAATGTCAGCGTCCATAGAATCGTGTCGCATTTGGCTAAATTGCCAGCCATTTTTGGTGCGTGGCTCGGGGCCGAAAGACAATGGAAACTTTAAGATTTTCCACAGAACACTTTCCCGTCAAATGAGCGGGGAAAAGCCGCCAAGCGTAACCAAGTGCTGGAAATCAAATGGGTTGACCTCATTAACCGAACCCAAAAGGGTTACGGGGCGAGTGGAGGAAAAGGGGCCATGGTAATCAGCGTGGGCAGAAGAATCACGGGAAAGAGTTTAAAACAAAAAAAAGCACAGAAAAAATATCCGTAGAAGAAGCAGAACAATAAAATTACAATAATCGCCGGGGTAATGTGCTCTTCGAAGGGGTGTTGAGGGCTTCAGAGAGGGCGGTGGTGCTCAAGCGACCATGATGATGATGATGAACTTGCAAAGACAACTCCCAATGACAATGACTCTTGTATCGCACTTTTTTCCCACTTTTTTATTTTTGTTTTTGGCAAACTTGGTTACGCTTTGGAGAATTTCTCCCCCAATCGGAAAGGGTTTGTTAACCTTTCAAGAAATTGGCCAAGAGCTTAACGGTGAAGTGATGAATTACTGAACAGTGAAAGAAAAGAATTGTATTTAAATTTCAGTTCTTTATAACCATGTAATTAATTATAGTTTTTAATCAAAGTTATATTCTCAGAGAAATGGGAAAATCATCATAATTTTGTTAAGATCTTGCTCAAATCATTCCTTTTGTAATTATGTACCTATTTATAAATCAAGAAATCAGAAATAAGTAACATTTTAACAACAAATTCGACAGAACATCCTGAAGCAAACAAAAAAGTGTGACCAATGGTCTTTATGCAGCAATGACAGTGTGACGGTTTGTCTTTGAAGAAGAAAATATCTGACAGTTAAATGCTAACGCAAATATAATTAATTAGCTTATGAGAAGCTCTTCGCATAGAATAGACAAAATTTTCCCAATAGTTACACTTTAGAATTGCTTAAGTTAAGTTATTTATTTATATATTCTTACCTAACTTCTGCTCAGTTTCTTTGCCTCAATGAATAGATTTCTATATTAATAATGCCACAAATGAATGGCATAATTTTTTCGCGTGCAAACAAAGCGATCCCACGTTGCTGATGTGCCGTCTATATGCGGTTGCAATGGCAACATTTGACTGACATTCGATTTTCGCAATATGCCCGGCTGCTGCTGTTGACTTGGCTGATTTCTACCGATTTGCGATTTGTTAATGGCTCGAATATTAAGTTACAATTATCTGACGGACGGCCATCGATGGCGATCGGGATGGAGTTGGAGATGGAGGAGACTCCTCCACTGTCATGGCCACATTTCACTTTCAGCAAGATGCGGCGACGACGAGAAATCGTGATGAAATTGATTTGCGGCTCTTTATTTTTTATTCGCCATCATAGTTACCGACAGCTCTCTATCTGTCCGTCTCTTTCGGCGGGAACTGCATAATTTTCCCGCTTTCCAGCTATTTTGCATTTTGCATTTCGCAGTTGCCATTTGTCTACTCGGTGTTTTTCCTCTCCGGCGCTTCCACAGATATTCCGCTGTCAAATTGCCAAGCGACGGCACATTTTCCCCTCGATTTTCCACCCGACTTCCCGATGCCACCCTCTACAAAAACTAAACTAAAAGAAAAAAAAACCTGCACTCTCAGTTGGCTCTTTAACACGAAACTGAATTTAATTTGCTTTTCAGTCGTTCAGTCTTTTAGTTTCTTCGTTTCTTTTGCATTTATTTGGCATGTTTGTTGTCTAATTGAGCGAGAAATTGCCGTTGATTGATTGTTTTGCATGCAATGTGTTATTTGTTATCGTTATTGTTACTGCTGCCATTTCAATTGTTGCCTTTATTTCCCACTCGACTACGGCTCCGGCTAAGTGCGATTTAATTTGGCCATCAATTTGCAACGTAGCTATAAATCTTTTCTTAACATAACAAGAAAATGTCACACACAAATTACTCGCTTGGCCAAAAGGAAACTCTCTAAAAATTCAATCATAAATGGCACGAGGCCTTTCAATTAGTTTGGAGTGGACTCGCGTCAAAACCTTACAGTTTGTTAAACTTTGAAAGGCCGTAAAATGTTCAAATACACCTATTAAGTGGCGACCAAACAAGCAGCATTCATTTATGCTCGCACTGGAATTTAATGCATATTGCCTGCCAATTCCCATGCTGCCCGTGTCTGTGAAATTATTAGTATTATTTAAAACGACAAACCATCCATTTGAGGTCTGGTTAAAGAGGTCCCATAAAGATGGCCGACGCCGCTCTCTGTCGCAAAATAATTAATAAATTAAAAAACAGCTGAAGTTTAAATGAAAATGACTCAAATTGATGGCGTTATTTATGGGGCGCTCTGTATATGATTAGTGTTTGTTGGGCTATTTAATGCTTGCTTAACTCGAAACAGTAGTTTTTGTTTATTAATATCAATAAGGTTTAATTTATACTTTAAACACCATTATATTGATGATTCAGTTATTGCCACAATAAAAAAGAAATCAGCCAAGTAAATTCATACATAAATTGTGTGTGTTCCAAAATATTGCTTCCATTAAAACGGGCCCAAAATATCTCTATTTAATTTTAATTTCAGCAATTTAAATTTAATTTTTTTGTTTGCAGGATATTTATTATGCAACATTGTTTGTATTCCTTGTTGGCCAATGACATTGTCATGTTTATGGTAATTAACAGTTAATGGGTTCTACGCCATTGCAGTTGTTAATTAGCAAACATAGAGCCTGAGTCTATTCTGCCTGCCTGCCACACCATCTTGCCACACAGCAGACTATGCAACATTTCTGTGTGCGCTTTGAGTGCTGACTCTTTGTTTGGACAGCGATATTTCCTCAATTGAATTTCACAGGCCGACAGCTATACAGGCCGCGAAATAAATATATGGCATCGGGCTGCGGCCACAAATCGCTGCTTATTAATTTCCCAACAAAGTTCGCCAAAGGCCGCAGAGTTTCCACAACTCCAACGATCTCCGGCTGGCCGGTCATTTATCAATTCCAAGAGTTGCCAATGGACTTTTCGGCCACCGATGGAAGTGTGAAAAACCGGGTGGGGACGAAAGGCGGCGGTGGTAAAGGTGGAAAATGGGAAATGGGCATCGGCAGCGGCAGCATCGCATTAACTGCACAGGTGTCCACTTAATTGACAGCTAACGAGGCACCGAGGAGCAGACCAGAGACCAAAAAGCAAAAAGCCGAGGCCAGACACATCAATATTTGATGAAGTGCATGTCGCTGCGATTACACAGGAAAAATACCATTTAGGATACAAAACCAGATTTTCTTTTGGGAATATTATGAATATTGCAGTTTTTGGAATCGTATAAAGACCAATTAAAAGGTATTACAATTTTTAATGATCTCAATTTGTATTCATTCATTTTTTACAATCTTCAAAGGCACTACAAAATCAATACATTTTGCCCAAATTTATTTCCTCATTCATTTGTTTTCTGTGCATTGCAGTTCATAGAAATATAAATCCAAGCTGGGTTTCAACTTGGCCTAGACCTTTTGATTTATTTTGGGCTAGTCAGAAGGGCGGTGGCAAGCGCAGGTGCCTTTTGCAGCACAGCGGACAATAGCCAAGAATTTGAGTTTCCTGATAGCAGACCTTCTTTCCGCTGCATAAATCGATGTTCTTTGCCTTGGGAATCGGACCACATTGCTTATAGCTATCATCTTCCGGGCAGCCACAAAGGAAGGATCTAAGGGGTTCCAGGACAGTCTGCACACCACCCCCATGCTCTCGTTTCGGCTCCACCATCAGACTCATGACCGAGGGAAACCTCTGGCAGCTGCCCAAAATTTTGTCCAGCTGTAGTTTCTCCTCCAGCTCGTGCTGGGCCATGGAAAGGATCTGCCAGATGGTGGCTCCACCGGAGGATCCGCAGCGCTCGTTATATTTTCGCTGCTCATCGTACATTAAGAATCTCAGCTTATGGAGCTGCTTTAAGCGCTCGAAGTCTGCGCATCGCTGATCCTCCTTCCTTGTATGATCCCTTGCGGACTCCTCCTTCTGCCGCGGAGACATCTTCGCCACCTGATTAGGCATCGTCCTGACCAGAAAAGAGTTCGCCGCCCAGCCAATAACAACCACTTTTCCTAAGAAAGTCTATTAAAACCCCAATCCCCTAATTTCCTGGAAACTTCCGAATTTTTACCATTTTTTTCCTTACCGAAACTTTCCGAAACTTAGCTCTAGGCCTTCTCTTTCTAGATTATATTCTAAGGGAAAACTCACCCACTGAGCTGATCACATAGGTGGCCGGCGGTTTCAGGACACTCCGGGCGAAGGCTCCGCGCAGTACCTCCAAGGCACAGGGTTCAGCTGTGACCAGGAGCATTCCGGGCGCCACATGGCCAGCGTACTTGAGAGCCCGCGTGGCTGCCGTCAACGGTCCATTCCACCAGCATTGCGCATTGGCGGCCAAAAAGTTCTGCAATAACCACAAAAAAATATTAAAAAATTAATCAACATTCATAAAGAGATATTTTTTATTTATTTTACATATATTAAACATATGACTATGTTAAACATAAAAGTTTTATGATAGGCCAGATAGCAATAAACATTTTTTCTCTACTAATTAGTAGCTGAAAACCAAAAGTATCTTTCAACCAAAGTATCCTCCTTATATGTGACTTTCCATAACAAAAACAAGTCTTTTTAAGCGCTGTAAGCACACAAAAGTTAAAGCAGCAACCCTTTCTTCAAGGAAACGCTGCGGAACAGGTCAAAAGGGGTGTTTGGCAGCCAACTCCAGTGGGAGTCTGCATCTCATCAGCTAATTGACAAATTGCAGTGCTCCGCGTGGCATAATTGGTGTGCTGCTGTCTGGCTTAAAGAGCTATCCATCTGTGGGCGGTGCGGCTCGGTGCCTCTGTGCCTGCTGCTGCAGCGGCGGCGGCAGCTTCAACCATCAATTAGCTATAAGCGGATCGCTGCCACGCCCCCGAAAAAAACAAAAAAAAACGAGGCATTTGGTGGCGCCACAACACAATAAAAATAAAAGCCGCTGTCTCATTGCTGGCTATGGGAATTTATTTTTGGCTACCAAAAACCAAAATCGAAACCGAAATCCTTAACACGTTCTGGCCAAGGGGTTTCCATGGAAATGACAAAGGAAAGAAAAGCAAGAAAGAAAAGTGGTGACTGGGGCAGCAAATAAATGTCCAATTTGTGCTGTGACAGGAACACTTGAGGCACGTTTTTGATGTAAACACGGACAAAAAGGGTCGAGAGTCACAGCCTTTTGGCTGAGACCGTGGACAATGGAGCCAAGGAATCGAGATGAGGCGCACTGGGAAGGAAATGCCGGGATGGAATGGAATCGAGATGGAAACTGCATGAGCCAAGAGATCGATGTAGCCGCCGGAGTTTCACGCTTTGTGGCTTTCTGTGTCGCTAATGAACATCATCCAGTTTGAGCGATCTGACCTTTTTGCCAGGGAATCCCGGGACAGAGCTATGCCCATTGCTTGCCATTTTCTTGTGGTCACTCCTCTTGGCTTTTAATGTCGCCCGGCACAGCCCGGCCCCGACCGGGTCGGGTCTCTGGTATGTCTCTTATATAAGTTGGATGACTCTCTCTATCGCCATCGCCATCTACACTGGCATCTCCACCTTCATCTATGCATTTATCCCCATGCCGAGGCCCATCCAGGCCCACCTTCCGCCTGCGGCTGCTCAATTAATGCATGAGAAGGCGAAGAAATTAACTCGTCATTGCCTGCCCGTCAGCGTTGGGCTTTAACTTGTCTTTGGCTTGGGCCTTAGCTTTGGCTTTAACTTTGGCTTTTGCTTCGGCTGTCACGCGCCGCCAGATGGCGCTCATCGTACACTGGGAGAAATGTTGGGTGACTAAGAAATGAGCAAGGAAAATCATGAAGAGAAATCTTTTCTCAGAATCTATATGGATTTTAAATTAAATTTACTAAAATATATACATACATGGATATGTTAGAATTGCATTTGTATAAATAAGAAATAGAATGGAGTGGCTAGATATGAGGAAAAAAATAGCTAACCTTCTTAGAAATATTGCAAAAAAAAGCTATGAAAAAATAGCTATTTAACACTACATAAAAGGCTACAGTGATCCACAAAATTACAATTTTACTACACTGGTGCTTTGTTTACATTCTGTTCTCACTGTGCGTGTGCTGATAGAGGGCGGGCAGAGAAATGTGCTGAATTGCAAGTCAGGGCTTTGGGCATCTCTGTTTTCGATACATACGTATTTAAATGAGTTATCAAGAAGACATATGTGAAATACTAAGCTTACATTTTAGTAATAAATTAAGACCTTAACCTTTCATCATAATTACACTTCGCAAGATAATACATCAGCTTTTCAATATAAATAAAATATCTTTAATATTTTTATACAAGGTATGTACATCCAAATCAATAGAATTCCTCCATGTGTAACTCATCCCCGTGGCCGAATCATAATTATAGTGCTGCATCATTGCAAGACACGAGACAAAATGCCAGAGACAATCATCAACAGCCTACTTATAGTCCGCACATAGAGGCTTTTCCATCGATCAAAGGGATCTGGTTTTGGACCTGCGCTTCGAGGTGTTTCTGGTTGTGTTTTTATGTGTTCGCTTCGGTTTCGTTTCTCGGAAGTAATGGTAATGCAAAACTTTTAATAATCAAATCAAATGCTCACGCCGACCTGTGTCGCGCGTATGAAAGTCATTTTCTCCTCGGGCGGAATTCGAATTTCAGAGTTTCGCTTTTTTTGGCTGCTCTTGATGTCGTTTCATGTCTCTTGTTTTTTTTTTTTTATTTTTATATTTCTGTTTCGGGTGGCGGCTTTCGTTTTGGGACTTTTACTTAATTTCGTGTAATAGAAAACTAAACAACAAAACTCCCACAAAAGTGAGGCGGAGAGACAAAACTATCACCGCGATGTTGGATGAAGTGGGCTTTTGGATCGAGGAGGCCTCATGTGGGGAGGTTACTGCTGCTGCCGTGCAACTGATGTAGCTGCTGTGCTGCAACAGTTGCTGTTGCTGCTGCTGCTGCTGCTGCTCTCATGTGTGCCGCATAAAAAGATAATAACAATATACAAACAAATGCGCAGTCAGGCAGCCCGTAAGCCGGAGATTGCCAACCGCTGCGGACTTGCGGCTTAATAGAGTTATGATGAAGTATAATAATCCTTGACCTTTCCACCAGCCAAACTCAACTCAACAGCTACGGAGACGACGACGACCGCAGCTCTTGGGCACAAGTCAAAACGTTTTTGCTTTTATTTTTTGGTGGGTTTCGTATTTTGTATTTATTTTCCCCTGCCATTATTGTTTGGGGAACCCTTCATTTGACTTTAAAAGAGCCATTTAATTTCGCAAATGAAAATGAAATTGTTTCCCATTTCTCCCAGATCGTGGAAAATGGTGATTTTTAAAATATGACAGGGATTTATGGCAGTTAAAGGGGCGGCGGCTCTAACTCCAATAAAACTATAAATACATTTTTTCAAAATTTTTGACTGGTCCGGGTCGAGGTCGTATTAAATTCAGGGGTCTTTTTATCATTTTCTTTGACTGCCACTTAATGGGAAACGCCCAGTGGTAGCTGCAAAGTTTGTCCGCTCAAAAAGGCTAATTCTATTATCATGAATCGGTGGCCTTTGAGGTAAACTTATTCATTTGGGAAGACGCTTAAATTAATTGTGTCTTTAAAGAAACAATAAAGAAGAATTGCTCGGAAATAATGGCATAATTGATGAGTTTTCAATAAAATGCTATTAAACGGTTAAAGTTAAAAAGCCATCTTCGAAAAGTATGATTTCTTCTAGCGTTGTATCTTTATACTCCCGTTAAAGTTAATTAAAAATTAAAATGGCTTTATTGAAGGATATTAAAATGAATAATGGATCATAGCTTGCTAATTATTTATGGATTCTTAATGGTGTAGTTGCTTTATTGTTTGTAATTAAGTTCTAAGAAATAGTTCCTCGGGGAATTACTATTTTGTTTATGTAATAAAAGCTTGGAAATAAAGACTGACTGTGTTAATTATAGAAGAGCTTGCCACGTAATTTATTTAATCCCCTTTTTCCCGGTTGATTACTTTCTGGATTACAATTATTTTTGCTGCTCCCGGCTTCGTTGCAAATGAAAATGCTCGTTTCCCATTATTTGAGGATTTCTCACGTCCCATAACTTGAACATGAGCTCCGCAGGGCGGCCGTTTGGCCGGCTCCTTTGTTGCTCCTTATCCCTGTCATCATTGTTTATTTGGCTCTGACTCCGGCTCCGGCTCTGGGCTCTGGGCTCTGGTCAAGTGCCAGACGGGGGTTGGGTTCATGGGTCCATAAAGCCCAGCGCCTGTCGGAAACTCCGACGAGCATAAATACTGGGCAACCGGCGGCGCGCGGTCCAATCAATGCGGCTCGTCCTGATAAGGATACAAATTGCATGGCCATGTCCGAGTGACGCCCACTTCCTCCTCTAAATTCCCAACCCCTCCTCGAGCGGAATAAGATTTGGACTGCACTTGAAATTCCAATCGGATGTGTGGGGTTGATCCGACCGACCCCCTTTGGTCGGTCAGCCATCATCGAGGGTTGCCACGGATGCCTGCAGCCGGTTCAATGACCAGAAATCCTACGACTCTTGGCTAAACATGCGATTTGTTTTATTAGTTTTTCCCCAGTAAAATACATATGAAGTACCAACAGCTGTTGGCAGAAATCCTGCCTGTCTGCCTGCCAAACAAAAACAGATCCCTGGAATTGTGTGTCCTGGATATCTGGCCAGGCATCGCATCTGCAACTATTTCAACTTTTTGGCAGACCATTGCGGTCGCTATTTTTGTTGCAACTTGCAATTAATAACAAAAATATTATCAAAAACTTTCAACGGCTTACAAAAGGGCTAAAAAACTCGCTTAGAGCGAAAAACTTTTGCAATTGCTTCTAGAGAACTTTTTAAAAAAAGGCGAAAACTAAAAGGGAAATGTGGGAAAAACAAATTAAATGGTTCAAACTAGAAGATTACTGATAAATTGCAAAGTAAAATGGATTATTTTGAATAAGAAAGAAGCTTTCTAATGCGATATCAAAGAGAATAAATTACTTTATTTATAAGAAAAAACGATCTGTATAACATGACAGCAAATAAGAACCTGCTGAACGTGTGAAACAAAACAAGATCTGCACGCCAACTGATACAGCATAAATACAACTCTTTGTCAGAGATCAGATCTAGTTCTTTGTGAGTTTCAAGCGATCTATTTACATAAACACAGCCACGTCTTGGCACCGCACCACAAAACAGTTGGTGTATTTATACGTCTGCATTTACATACGAATAATATATATGTATACAGGTATATATCGGCTGTAAAAATCAGCACCTCAATTTAAAACCGAAGCGTGAAAAGTCTATTAGAGGTTGACGTGGCGTCGACGCTGGTGACGAAGGCGTCCGTCTAGGAGAACACTGTGGGAACAATCCGGTGTGTGCTTCCCCCCTTTACCTTACTTCAATCTGAATTTTTCACTGCACCTGTAGTTGGTTCTCTATTTTTTGTTTTGGTTTTTTTTATGACTTTTTTGTTGTAAAATCATTGTTAGTGCACTTATTGTTATTGTTGCTGCTGCTGCCTTTTGTTTTTCGGCGTTGAAGCTTCGCTGGCACTTGCTGAAATGTCTGGCCAGAATGGCTCGTAGATGGGGTCTTGGGAGGGGGTCTATTTGGGGCCTTTGTACTTCGACTCCCGGTGTCTGTCATTCACTTGCAGCGCTAGTTAAACACCACGAAACCGTATCCGTATCTACGAGTGTGTCTAGGCATTTAGCACGCAAACTTTTTGCAGCATTCTAGCCAGGCATAGCCATAGCCCCGCTATTATACGACGCTTGTCATTCAATCAATCTGGCAAATCATGCGATAAGGGGGCCTACTACTATATATATATATATATATATTGTATTTATCCAGAAGATTGCCCGCGAAGTTTCGCAAACTGCAAATGGAACTGGCTGTCAAAGTTACTAATGAGAATCGGATTGCAAAGGGGGCGGCTCTCTCTGGGTTTGTTTGGGAAAATACTTTAAGCCGGGCTTTAATTGCTGGCCTCAGTACTACTTAATGTGGGGTCTATTTGAGGCTACTACCATTATGGGTAATTAGTTTGGGCGAAAATTGAATTTAAGTTAGCCGGTTACATTCGTAATAATTCGAGAAATTCAATTTACACGCGGAAATGCAGGTAATTCATGGTGACTCAATCAGTGAAAGATGATCATCTTTAAATGCATGTTCGTTTGGGATGTGAATAAAAGTGTAAAGGTTTATCAGCATTATTATATTTATTTCCATCAGATTTTTATATTAAATTAGTAAAATTCTAGTAGTAGGAGTATTTTATTTGTATATTTTTGTATCATATTTATTGGTAGTGAAAATATCTTCCAGATCTTTACTAGTTAGGCTAGCAATCTAGCCCTGTATTACCTCTATCTATCCATCTTTTTGTTGTCTAATCTTAATATATTTACTACTTATCGAAAATTAGAGATTTATAGTTATAAAGCACTTAATGCCAGCACAATTTTAATTATAACTGAGCAGTCATCAGCTCAATCAAGCCATTACAAAAGGCTGTTAATAAAGCTAGTTGGTTTTTTTGTTCATACATTTTCATCGCACTCGATTTCTGAATATTATTAAATTTAAATTACAATATGTGTTTGGCTTTCATTTGGCCAATGTGTTTGGGTTTCCGAATCCCCCGTGAAATAAGTGCAACTCCCAAATAAACATGATCTCGAAGACACGGCGCGAGGCATGAAGATTGAACTACAAGTACGTGGTGCCCAATGTGTTGCTGGTTTTATGTTTTTGGCTGCTGTTTTTTTTCGCTGTTTGCTGTTTGCCTTTTCGGTGCTGCAATCGCAGCGTGACCGAAAACAAATAATAAATAAATAGAGGAGAAACGAGAGCTTCAACTTGAACTGAAGTCTGGAGCCGAGTGTTGCCACTGGACGCCAATGGCCCCCGGCGACCTTGTCGAGGCAAATGATGCAATATCGGTGGCAGGTGGAGCCCAGAGCGAGTGCTCGCTCTCCGTTCAATGTTTGTCAATCAAATTAGTCGGCGATGATTGCTATCGAAATTAATGAAAAGCAATCATAAGGCGGCGCACGCCAGCCAATTAAGCCCACAGACGACAAAAAGTAAATTTGCGCTTAAACGATTGCAGCATCGATTCGATTTCATTAAACCCAATCAAAGCAATTGAGGAGGGAAGACGGGGTTAATAACAATTCAAATCTCTTTTCTTTTTTCCCCTTTTGAGAGTGCCGCGTGCCGATAAATCAATTTGCTCAGCTCGGTTCAACCCGAGATGCAGGCTCGACTCCCCATCCATTCATTGTCTTTTCCTTTATTTTCTCTGTGACTGTGCCGTAGAGTTCCGGAACTCTGTAGTGCCCCCAACCAACCGGTGATTGTGCCACTAAATCGATTCTGGAACTGGACTTTTGCAGGAAAAGAATCAAAGAATATGAGGAGGAAATGTTGATTTAAGGAAACGATGAACGGTTTGAGGAACTGACTCTGCGTTAGAGTTCGGACGAATAAATAATTGGTTTGAAAAGTGCACTTAAGATGCATTTAACGGTGAGACTGTGATACTACCGCTTTTTTAGTTGGTAAGAGATAGTTGCCTTTTGCCAAAGAGTTCTTTAAGACAAACTATATTTTATTTATTTCCATTTAAACTATAAATACCATTTTTTCACATCAAATTACAGCTCTGCTCCAATGACAATTTTGTTTATTATTTATGCCTTTCCACTTATGATCTCATATTTTAATAAATACACAATGCCAAACAAAAGATGACAGATGCAAAATGTTGATTAATGACTCCAATTGTAGCTCCTAAAGCCTGTGAAGGATATATATCGCATTGTGAGCCATCTCAACGTGCCGGAGGCAACCTTCCTTTCCCAATTATTTTGTTCGTTTTCATAACGATCACAGGTTTACCTTCGTTCTAGTCGAATCAAACAATTCCGTTCCCAGACTAACGACGAACTTTCCATTTCGCGGTGATATTTTCAGAGCCAGTTTTGTTTAGCTTTTTAACAGTTTTCAGTTAAGTTTCTCTGGTTTTATTTTTATGGATTTTATTATGGAACTGCCTTGCAAATCTCCGAGTGCCGAGTTCTCAGGCTGCCAGAAGAAACTCCCGCGCTCTAGACATGACGCAATCGGCTCGCATCCGTTGAGCTATTTCAAAACTTGTTGCAGGCTTATTAATTTGGCTTTGTCTTTCGGGCCAGGGGAGCAGCCGAAAGCAGCAAAAAGCACAACTAAAACAAGTTGATTTAGGTGAAGTCATTTGCGTGCAGCCAGACATTAAACACCGAGGCAACGAACACTGAACACCGAACACCGAACACTGAACACTAAACACGGCAACGGAAAACAGCGAAACAGTTCAGAGATCAGCTCCGGGGCTCTCAGAGATCAGAGTTTGAAGTCAAGTCGGTCTTCGGTCGTCTGTTGTAAGTTGCTTGTAGTTAGTTATTTTAGCACACTTTCAGAGGGTATTAAAACATAAATCAGATATTTGCAATATAGGTATATGTCCTTTGAAAAAATCTTGATTCCTCTATCAAAAATTCGACATATTTAAGAGCATGGAATCTTTAAGAATTAGCTGCTTAGGATGAATAATTAATATAGAAGTCTTAGCTCTCAAAGGTTCTGTAAATATTTAGTTAACTGGGTTATTTTCTGTACTTGCATAACCTTATTTTTTAAGAGATCATTCGTATAGAGTAGAGAAGAGTATTAGTGCTTCGATACCCTGCTTTTTCGCTTGACTATTAGTATTTGTTTAGTTTAGTTCCAAAAGCCACGCCGCACGCCTGACAAATTTGCGCAAATAATAAAAACAGATCTTAAATGCCTGGAAATTAAGTCTGCCATTGCGGCCTTAAATCAGTTTCCACCTCAGCCGAACTGACATTTAGAGCTTTACTGGGAACTGGAAACGAGTGTATAAGTCAGGGCTCAAATAAGAGAAACTTTATGGGGTTTTGTCTATTCGAAGATTACAAAAAAAAAACAATATGTTTCGTCTCAGTTTAAAATAAATACTAATTAGGACTTTCCTGGCGATTTGTCGGGTTTCTAAAGGGACTTAACCAAAAATGTGGTGTTAACTTTTGTTTATAAATTTTACGCCTTTAGCTTTGAATATTAAATAACGACAAAGGAATCTAAAATTACAATATTTATTTGATTTATATCTTAACTTACAGCTAAGCGAACACAACAAAGTTACCTTATTTGATGATCAATTTCTAAGACCCTTAAGAGTTAAATAGTATATTAAATGTATATTATTTATTATTATTATTATATCAAAAATATATATAGAAAGAAAGCTGGGAAGCTTCGTATCTTAAAATTCATTTATTAATAATTAGGTTTACAGAACTAATTGGCTTTTTCCTTACAGATACAAATGAATCTATCTTTGCCTTCATTAAGAACCTAAGAGTTCTAAGAAAACTTCAAGGCTGTCTTTTATTTTGCTTATAATGAGTGTCATTCGGCTTAATTTTTATAGTTATTGTGTATACCTTTTTCATAGGCTCATTTGGCAAAAAATACAATGTATACTTCCATTGTTATTCTTTAACCTTCCCCAATTTTGTCTCGTAAGCGTTTCCCAGAGGTATGAAAAAACAAAAACTTTTAAATTATGGCACGCCCTAAAACTTGAGTAACCACACCGGAAACTCTTGCTCAGCCGATATGGTCGATGGTTTCTTTTTTTTTTTTCTTGTGAGAAGAAGACCCGCCCTAGGCAGTTATTTCCCTTTTCTTAATTCGAAGCGCCGGCACCTCAATCTACATATAGTTCACACTTCATTGAGCTTCGAAATTTATGGGAAAATGCATTCCCTGCTTGAGTGGAACTCTTTGCGTGTTCTTTCCATTCATCACTTGGCATTAGCATTTCCCCATTCATGCTCGGCGAGCTCCACGCACTTCTTCGGTGGCACTGCCCTAAATTATCATGTCCATAGTTCATAGTTCTATTCAGGGCACGCTTTTCATTGGCTCTTATCTGGTCAATGTTACAGAAAATCCAGAGGCACGTCGTATTAATTAGCCCAGCTCAAACAGCACATCCGAAGTGGTCCGGAAAACCCGCTAAATGAATAACCGGCGATTGTTTTGTAATTTATGTGAGCTCTCATCTCACACTACCCGAAAATATAAATAAAAAAAAAAAACAAAACTGCGCACGCCTCAAGGGAATGTTTATGCGACACTTTTTAGTATGCAAAATGCAAACCGAATTGGCAAAAACTACAAAACATAAAACAACACAAACGAGAACAACAGAAATCGAGCTTGACGAGAAATATATGCGACGAAATGTAATTGCGGGCCTGCCTTTTGAAGTTCCACACTTTTTGGCAGACCGGCAATTAAATTGAAATTAGCCTGCATTGTCAGGGAATTAAGTGATTCGTAGGGAGGTGTCGCTGACAATGGTCGCCTCCGAAACTAAAAATGGATCTCTTGGGTCTTTATGGAGGGTTTCACCCTGGAAAGGTGTTGTAGATTCGGGTAGTTCGGACTTTGGGAACTTAGGAAACTGTGTTGAGGCATACATTAATATCTAATGTTATAATAAGTCAGATTCTAAATGTTTTAAAACAAATCTACATAAATATCACATTTATTTAGTTTACTTCCCAGAACTAAATTCGGCAAGATTGAAATGTTAATGATTTTCGACTGGCTCAGTTCGATTTACCTGCTTAAAGGCATTCACTAAACCGAAACCATTAGCATACAGACTTTTCCCCAACTTTTTTTGCTCATCATGGGTCTGAACATCCGAGCAATTAACACTTCAAACTTGAACTTGTCCGGCCAGAGTGACGTCACCTCTGGGGGCAATTTGTGCAATAAACAATGGCAAGAACAACAATAAAAATCAGGCACCAAATAAAACGAATTAAAAAAATGCCGAAAAACATCGGAAGCAGCAGCCTCCTCAACACAAAAGCACAGAAAATTCATTTAAATTTTAAATTCCAAGCGAACTGAAAATATCAACGAAATGAATAAAGTTCGATCGACGCGGTAGGGAGTTCCATGAACCCCATAACTTATTTATATGTACGAGTCTCTTTTCGGGGGCATTATCTAGGGGCCAACAACAAGGGCTTCCTGGCCAGAAACTTAGGCGACTTTTGGCTTCTTTTCGAAAGTCATCAATAACCGCGACGTCGGGGGCAATAAAGAAGACCAAGTTGCAGCTTAAATGGCAAACGTTGCAAGTATGCAGGGCCGTGGCAAGTGTTTTGCAAGTGCAATTTGGTTGTTGCAAGTCCGTGTCTAGTCTAGGTGTCGCCTTTACGAACGGAAGGAGAGCCCGGCGGCAGCAACCTGTTAAGGGGGATTTTCGTTCCGACGCTCGTTCCGAGCCATTTATTTTCATGGGAAGTGGTCGCGAATAAAGGAGAACAACGCCACCCCGGCCAGCCCACACCATCTAACCCGTTCGAACCCATCAAAAACCACCCCGGCGACCTTGAGCGGGAGTTTCAGTCCATCGTCACCTCGCCGTACCGTCTCTTTTTTGGCCCGAGTATTGTCCTCTCGTTCCATCAGCCACACGCACTTTTTGCAGTTCAAACTGGACAACCAGTTCGCAAACCAGTTTCCTTGCACATTAAAAGCAGAAGAAGCAAAAAGTCATCGCGGGGGCCACACAGAGAAAAAATGTCGGAAATAACCTGTCTTCGTTCTTGGGTTTAATTATAATTTAGATTTCTTAATAATCTAAATCAATCAAAAAAGCCAAGAATTTTAGAAAAACTTAGAACTATAATTTAAAGCAAATACTAATATGATTCACATTAATTTAAATCAATAAGGAACGTCCGGAATTTTATGAAAGTTGATAATCAGAGCTATTCAAAAGTCAGAAAATATTTGTTATAAGAATTTCATTCATTTCTTAAACACCAGAGTTATAATTATTAATAAGAATGTATTGCAAAGGCTAAAAAAACATTTTTAAATAGCAGCCGAGTCACATAATTTATTCGTTAAAGATTGAAGTTCAGAATCCCAATATAAATGTAATAAAACAATCTTTAAAATAACACAAATTGATAGTCTTTAGTCTGAAGCATTTTTAGAAAAGACTTAAAGATATGTAAGGGTTTCTCACTCATTATTTTAAAATATGTAACTTTCCCAGTAGTGTCAGGGACCTTTCTTAAAAGTTTCCAAAAAGAAACATAGAAAAACATAAGACTAAATCATTTTGATGATGTTTTTGCACAACTAAATAGAATCTAATCTATTTTATTATATAATTTCCTAAATCCTTTATGTTTCTAGCTAGTAATTGCCATAATTAAGTACCCCCAACTTTGACATATTGTACCTTACAAGTCCCAAGTTCCCATTAAGAAGTTTCTCAATTAATTGTGTAGTTACATATATAATTCTTATTGCTTTGATTTGCTTTTAGTTGTAATCAATCCTGGCCAGAAACCATACTCAATTCATCTTTAGCCTCAATATTTTTTTTTTTTTATTTATATGGACGTTGATGCACTACGGTCAGTACACTCAAGTGGCCCTTCGACACCAAGCACGTGCTTGTTAGGGTTAGGTGTTAGTAGGCGCGATAGGAGAAAGTAAAGGTAAAGTTTGCGAGGAAATGAACTACTGGCGTGCTGCCTGAGTGTTTATTTGCATGCGTAGTAAGTTAGTTAGGATTAAATATTAACCCCTATTTCTTGCCGTGCACTGGCAATCGAATCGAATCTCCGAAGCGGACTCAAACTCAACTCACCTGAAATATCATATATCCCGAGTCGTACATCCAAAAGTCCTCGGGCGTGTGGCCGGGCTTGGTCAGCTGAATGGCCAGGCAGCGCTGCAAGATCAGACGGCAGCGCTGTGGACCACCGGGTGACTTGGTGCCCATTTCGTGGCTTTTTCAGTCGTTTTAGCTGCTTTTTTCTTGCTGGTCTCAGTGCTGGCTCTGGGTTCCTCGATTCCCCGATTCACCGATTCCACTCGGTTTCTTGGCTTTCTCAGATTCTTTTATCGTCTAAAAATAACGCCAAGTTGGGGGCTTAAGGAGCTCTGTGTTCTTTTTTTTGTATTTTTTAATGGTCAGAGCAGAGAAAAAAAAAGGTAAATACAAAAGCGCGATAAGAACGAAACCCGTCGTATTTGCAGAGTGTGTTTTATTCTTGTTGTTTTGCCATCGGACTTGGCCACATTTGGATTTTTGCACACTTTTATTTCAGCTTGTGGACTTTTTTTTTACTTTGCGGGCATTAACTTTTTCCAACGAACTTTGGCAGCCCTCTGGCAATTAGCAATAACTTTTTATTCCAGCAGCCGCGACGCCTGCGCGCAGGCATTCAAAGACCCGAAATCACTCACTACTCAGTACTTGGTACTCGATACTCGACGAGTAACTCACTCTCCGCTTGAGAGCGACCGCGAACCGAACCGACCGAGCCGAGCGACGAATAAAGATTGCTTTGGCACTCAACGCGACCGAATGGAAAATGTGCGGAAAACAAGATTCTGGCGTTCGGGTGCCTGCCGAACGCCACCGAACGTTGCCGAAGTGAGGTGGCTGGCGCTTCGTTTCTCTCTAACTCTCCCACGCCGTGCGCTCTCGCACGGAGAGTCTCCACTCCGGGCCAGCTTCTTGGGGACCTGAAACAAGAGACAAAATCGTTATAGAAGCGGCATTAAAACCTTGATTATTGAATCAATTAGGTCTACCAAAAAGTAACAAAAAAAAAAAAAATAACCGAATACGCCAATAAAAAAATCACAAACTGGAGTTTAGGCTGCCGAGATCTTGCAGATCGCAATCGCGTCGTCAGTCTGTCTGAGAGACAAACGGGCTCTGCTCCTAATAACATCATCACATCATCATCGGCAGTCGTATCATTATCGTTAACCGTAAGCCGCATTTGGCAACTGTTTTATTTTTACAAATACAGTGAACTCTCGAGAATCTGAATTCTGGGACTAGAGTATTCTCTAGTCATAAACTCAGAAAAGAAAAATGCGTTTTGCAGTAGAAGTAATTTTAGAGGCTACTGCAAGAGTTTGTTATTTGTTTTTGTTTGTTATTTGCATTATTCGTTAATTTGTACATGCTGTTTTTTAAATAATTGTTGAATGTCGGTTTGTTGAAGTAATTGCCTGATGACTTTGTGGAGAACTGACTAAACAAACTGATAATAATATAAGAATTACAATAAGACAATATTTTCAATGCGAAAAACATTAAAATATATTACATTAATATTTTAATACGATATCTCCCCAATATAAGTATAAATTAAATTTAATATAAACTATGGTCGCATCATTTTATAAACGAGTTCTTCACTTCCTCGTAGATTTTAATATGAATAAATGTTCCCATTAATCAAAATAAAATGTTATTTTAACTATTAAAAGGTTTTATGACACTTTTAAATATAGAAGACTTTAATTGCATTATAAATAAATGAAACCCTACCAAAATCTTTACATAAACCTCTTTGCAATTCTTCAGAAAAAAAAAATCAGTTTAAGAGACAACTTAGAGCCATCACTGTCAACTTTAAATTTACCCTTTGTTTTTTTTTTTTTTTGCATCCACGACGAGTTACTTTTTCGGGGCCTTTTGTGCTTTTCAATCTTCAGACCCGGCGCTTGGAAGTCATTTCCTGCCCCAATTGCCGGATGTGCAAATGACTAAAAATGGGTTAATTAAAAACCATCTAGCTGTGCTTTGATTTGGGTCTGAGCTAAGGCAATTTGCCAGAAGTCACTGGCTGTAATGTAGAACCCTTGGCCATGTTCAGAAATGGAACCCGGGCGACAGTCTAGGAAATGTCTGAATAGTCGCAATCCATAATTGCGTATACGCCATGTGCGCCGACTGTCAATCACAATTCTGATGCAAATGCGAATCCGTTCGCTTTCCGCACTGTCCAAATATATTAAGTGGAAATGCATGGCATGACAGTCCCTGCATTCGAAGCATTATCTGTAACTGTGCGTCAGTCGGTCGGAATTTGCATAAACAATTACGATTTAACGAAATTACGAGATAACTCGATTTTTATGGCCCTGAGAGATTTATTTTAATTTCCCGTCGACCAGTTCACCCGTGGCTCCGCTGCTACATGCATTTGTGGCACATTCATCTTCCGAATTCGGTCAGAGCGCGCGCCACATCCATAACAAGAAAGTTTAGGGGGAAGAAGACGACAGGGCCAAAAGTGAGATTCGGATTCGGTTTGGGGCCAATTAAATGGCTCTGGCGGTGAGATCATCGCCCACATAAACGCGACTCTAAGATTTTCAGTTACACGCAGAAAATCCAAGCAGGCGAAGATCATAATTAAGATCTACAGCTTTTTATGAAGGTTTAGTAATGCTTTTTGGACTAATAAGTTATTAGTTCTTTGACATTAAACACTCTTAGGATGGAAAACATAATATTTCTAAGTTTTATAGACATATTGATAATTTCAAGTCTATATTTGTATTTATTTCTATATCAAAATCATAATTATAGTATTAATATTATATGTTTCTTTCAGTTAAATAATCTTTAAATAAATCTTTATTTATAACAAAAACCCCTTCTTCCTTTCACCTTTTCAGTCTTCTTAGCTTTTCCTGTCATTTTTAATCACTTGTGAGGCAACATATTTTTTGTTACTGTGCAGATCAAGTGTCGCACAGACGCAGACCCACAGATACTCACGCACACAGGTCCATCTCCCCCATCCCTTTTGGGCATTTTCTTTTTATTATTTATTTATTGCGGCTTGTATTTGTCGACCCATTAAGCGTCGGCCTTTGTTAGAAAACACGTTTCTTCTGGCCACATTCCAAAAAATGAGAGAATTCGCCAGCAGCAGCTCTCAAGCTCCGTTCGCCGCCTTTTGTTTGTCTTACAAATCACAAACATTATGAATTGGTGAAACGCCTGGCCTAAGCTCAAAAGGTGCTAACGAAAATTAGCATAAATTATTATTAACAATTATAACCAGCAGCCGAGCAGCATGGGCTGCAAAGAAACTAAAAGATTTGCCATGTTCTTTTGACACTCGGCCCCAGGCTCTCTTTAAGCAGCTGCAAAAAATATGTTAGTTTCTGATTCTTTTTCTATAACTCTCGAGGGGGTCTAAGAATAGTTGGCGAACTGAAATATACCTGTACCTGTCATTTGAAAAAACATTCCACTTTTGGCCACAAAAAATTGACAAGGGTATCTAGAGTCACCTTTCTTTTCTTGATTTGTTTCTTTATTTTTTGGCTTCGTATCACTTGTCTAGCCGCAGGCCTTACTTATACTTGAAGGCTTCGCCGCTATGATTCAGTAATTAAATTTGCACATGACCACGATGAGGTAAGGCTTTTGGAGAGTCTTTTTTGGTCGAGAGCGTTCACAACAATTGAAGCCGAAGTCGAGTGGAACAAGTCCTTGACAGCTCACCTTGAACTTCAATGGAGGATCGTCGTTTGGCTATTAGAATTGCGCGAAAACAAATCTATTACGTTTTATGAAATGACCATCATTGGTCGTGGTAAACTTGAACTTTAATTTCCGGATGAACGAAAGTTTTATTAACGGATTCTGACGCAATCGAATTGAGGTTTTAGCACTTTAGCATACTGCCAAATTAGCGCCTTTCAAGTCCGTTGACATTGGGAACCCATAAACTTATCAACTTGTTTTTTGTCAAGGCCGAGATTATTGGATTATTATTATTTTTATTACTTTGGAAGAGTGGTTCGCAAAGCCCTTTGTCGATGTTCAGAAAAGTCTGTGCCGGAGCTCTGCTGGCACATGCACGATTTAGACATTCGTGCGACTTCGGCAAAGGAAATTAAAGCGCAGCATTAGTGATACCCCATTGTCGTTTTGTACTTTAATCTAGCCGTTTTTAGCGTTCAATAGCTATTTTCATAGTCATAGCTCCTTAGCATGCCCTTATTACAGAATATTTCAGCTATTTTTAATTCTCATCTCTAAGTTCTTCATTCTATTTCTGGAACTAGAAGTAATAGCTTTGTATTTATCCATTCATTTCTGTATTTCGAGATTTTAAGACTATAAAATGTTGACAATGAACTCGTATACAATCATTTCCTCATTTTTCACTTTTCATAACAGTTTTTATTACCATAAAACATCATCAGACCGATCGATTGGAATCCTTTTTTTTCATTATAATGAGGAGTTATGCCGCCGCTCGCCTACACTTACACTTACAATTACTCCTAGAGTATGCAATACACCCCCGCCGACAATATTTGACAGCTTACTTTCAATTGCGACATCTAGTTAGCGCAAATTTAAGAGCGAAATAAAACAACACGATCGCATCGAGTGGATCGAACGGCGCTGGATCGCTGGCTGGCTGGCTGGCTGCCTGGATGGATGGATGGATGGATGAATAGCTTAATGAAGCAAGAGCCTGTTTCGCGGTTCGTGGCCCCAAAGATTCCATGGTCTGTGGTCCGCGGTCCGTGGTCACTCAACGCGATGCCAGGCTCTTGGCACTCGATCCAATCCGATCCGATCCACCCGCAAAGCATCACCCAAAAACCCCTCCGCGTGCCGCTTCATATTTCAGTTTTACGGTTCAACGACAACGACTCCGCACAGCTGGAGGTTTCTCGAGGAGATCTCGGGGAGCTAGAGAAGCTTTCCAAGCTGGCGAAGCTGGATGAGGAGCTGGAGCTGTCGGAGGTGGAGGTGGACAGCAGCTCCAATTGCCGCAATGTGGCAAAGCAATCGATTTAAGCGCCGCATAAATTGAAGCCGAGCTGCAACTTCGAGGAAAACCGAAAAGGTTCCTCCATGTTCAACATGATGAATTGTTTTCTTTGTCGACTTGTCGACTGTTGCGCCGCTTGTGGCAACTGGAAACTGCAAACTGAAAACTGACAACTAAAAAAGCCACAGAAAGAAAATTGATGCTATACAAATAATATAATATTTTAAACCGAATTACTACAATCGTTACAAGATGTTAACCATAAAGAAGACTTAAATATGATCATATATTGTCATTAGAAATACAATAAGATCTGTGTATGTTTTGTTGGAGAAACTTTTTTGTCTATTTATTGGATGTTTGCATTACAAGTATTTTTCTCGGTGTGGCAACTGGGAGATCGCTGAATGATGGAGTACAGTGGGCATGGAGTAGGAGTAGGATCCAAAGAGCGGCTCCACAAAATTGCAAATTGTATCAAAAATTTAAATTTTCGCTTTCATTATGCGGCGGCACAGCTCGCCTCTCGAAGCTCTCTGCTGCTAATAGACCAAGCTGCCAGCCATTGTGTTTCTTTTTCCTCGCTTTTCCCTAGTTTATATCTTTTCGTTTTCAACGAGGCTTCGGCTTTTCCCTATTCAATTTTGACAGGCGCGTTTTTATCCAAATAATGAGCTGCATTTGTGGCAAGGAGAAACGGTGAAGAAATGCGAAAACGCGGATAACTTAAAGCGCTCAAATAATTTATAGTTTTTCGACCGCTTAATAAGGGTTTTCCACCACCAATCTGACGCAATTACTTGACGATTCTTAAGGGCACCACTCCTCGTATACGTGATGTGAATATGATGACAGCATGAGTTAAGGGAAATAAATAATTAGAAATGTGCAGTTAAAAAGTCTAATGAAGAGAACAAGAACAGTGGTCCTAGGAAAGCAAAAAATGATAATTTAAAATAGATTATAGTTCTGTTTATGTGTCATGCGAATTTTTCTATACAAATAATTACAAATTATTACAGTATATTTACTAAGCGAATAATCTACTAAACTCATTAAGATAATGTATAGTTTTCCTCTGGCTGAATAAGACCTTTCCTTCCCGCATAAAACACATTTGTTTGAAGCCTCTCACTGGGCCCACCCGTCGCATACGTGATGTGAATTTTACTTGCCACCTCAACCGATCAAATGCTAGGCTGCAAAAACCAATGAATAATTATAAATCTACAGCAAAGAAAAAACAAAACAACAAAAAGTAAAATGAGGAACCTAACATGGAGTTGGGACTGTGGGGAAATACCAAAGAGAGCGTCCACAAACACAAAAGCAAATTTGAGAAATGCCAAAGATGCCCGACGAAGCCAAGAAATGACATGCCCATGTGCTCCTCCTCTCCGGATGGCATCTCATGGACGTGGAACGGTCCAGACCACGACAGAAGATGCAGATTGCAGGCGGAGATGAAGACGGGGGTGACAGGGCCGGAGAAATGTCTGCCAGGCGGAGACATTGCGGCAGACAATGCAATAATACCAGTAGTTTCAAATGTAATGGCATTAGGCACTCAGATACTCTAACCAGAACAACTAACTAAATAAATTTAATAACAATCCCTGCAGAATGTCTTGAAATAAATTAGTTAAGCCATAATGGCTGAACACTTTTTAGCTGTTTATACATAAACATAAACACCTAATGAATAGAAATAAAAATGCTGTAAATGAATCGAATGACTCTTAATTTATTTATATTTGGAAGCTGCCCATTTGATGTTTCTCTTTTTAGTGTCAACATAAAATTGAGATGATGATGAATGGCCGGAAAATTGCAAATTATCGAATAAATAAAAACACGTCAGTCAGTTCATAAAAAATTCATTTAATTCATGCCAATCAATCAGTTAAATCAATTTGGAAATTAAGAAGACCAAGGCACAATTGAAGACTGAATTGAAAGCGCCAGAAGCTTGCCTTGCATAATCGAAGGCCTGACTAATACGCCCAACGGGAATTGCACCATGCAACATGTCAACAGAAGCCGCTAACAATAACCGTTGATAACACCAGCAGCCTAAACCAGAAGAGGAGTCAGCTGCCACAACAAGTACAATACACACCAGATATTCGTTACGCAAGCATCCAGTGCAGCGCATCTTCAATTTCAGCATTCTTTCGCCAGTCTGCATAGCTCTCCATGCAACACCATCGGCTGGCTTCCTATAAAAAAAAAAATAAAAGCAGAAGAAGAAACCCTCTCAATCTCTGGAGCATTCACATTGATTGCTCCGACTGAAATTCCGCGTGAAAGCAAACACAGAGCAACCAACAGGCAACAGCAGACGACGGGCAACAAAAACCAACAAATAAAACCGAAAGGAAAAGCGCAGAAAAGTAATAAAATCAACTGAAATTGCTTAACACCCGGCGTAAAGTGATAATGGTTGGATTTATTTATTCGTTTGCAGCTGGGAATATTAAAAGCGATTTAAAGCATTTACAAAAACGGGTTATCAAAAATTAAAAGGTTACCTGCCGCAGGTTTTAATTGTATTACTGTATTGAAATTAATGGCAAACCTCTTATTTCATTTTGAATAATCTACTTTAGTTCATGGACATCAATTGGGTTTATTATACCTTTAAATAAATACCAATTTATCAGCCTATTTAATAAAATAAAAGCGTAGTTATTATGTTATATATTTCGATTAAAATTCCCCTAATTAAGCACAGCTCATTGACTGATATTTGATACTCGCTTTTGCTGTGTGTTAATGCAATTTGATCGGCGTTTTGGTCTCGGTTGGCTTCCCATTAATCCTGGCCCACAACGCCGTCTTCCTCGTGTTGTTATTATTTTTGCCGGTGGTTGTGCGCAAGTTTTGTCTTTTTCCTTGTCTCGTTTGTCAGACATTTGACAGTTGTTTGTTATTTTTGCACGTTGACTTTTCTCCGCCGATGATGTCTGTCTCTGTCTCTGTGTGTGTCATGTGTCTGTGGCATATTTTCCATTTTCTCCCCATTTTCCATGCCCCCACAGAGGTTGCCTAACAGACGCCCACTGAGCACAGCAAAAAAAATTGAGATCACTTGTAACTTGATCTAAAAAAGATCATTATTTAATATCATACTACTACTTATTTAATTTAAGATGTTGAAATGACTAATTATTAATTTTCTAGCAGGAATTAATTTATTTTAATTTTAACAGAACATATTGCTAAGCATTTGTTCTACATTTTAGTTTATTTATTTATGTTAAAAAGCCATTCGTTATGTGAATAGGAAACCTATTACAATTTTCAATGTAATTCAATATAAAAGGTACTTTTATTGATAAATAAATATATTTTTCTGTGCATTATCCCTCTCCCTCTGTTGCCACATTTCGGATTTCAATTTTTATGGCAAGTCAAATTTTCGGCCTCCTGCATTTATTGCCATTTTCGTAGTGAGCACAAGCGCGCGTGTGTGTTTGTGTCGAGGAAGTTGGAATTTGCATAGAAAAATGGAAATTAACAAGACCATTTGACTGGCTGTCCATCTAAGCCTGGCTCTGGCTCTGACGCTGGCTCCTTCTCTGTCCCGGCTAACTTCCCGTCCTGCTCCAGTGTCCTGTTCGTGCATTTGTCCGTGTCTATATTTAGCTTTATGTAAACATGTTTGACCAACTGAACTGACTGAATGACTGACTGCCTCAGTTGGGAGGTGACTCCCCCGTCGAGACCCCCAGACCCCGGCTCCGGTCCCCATCTCATTTTGCCTGTGATGTAATCTCGGTAATGCATGCGACAAACTTTCATCTCGAATTGCAAAATCCACGCAATGCAAATAAAAAAAAACAATACGAAACAAAAGATCACCAAAGATTGGCTTACACTGTTTGAATAATAATTAATAAATAATAATTAATTCGCAAGAGGTATTCCTCAAAGGCTTTACATAAACAGCATTTCATAATTATATGTAGGTATTATTTTTGCTTGGCTTGGGATCTCAATCTTTGGCTGGCACCGCAGCTGAGGTGAAATTTCAGGCTGTTAAGACGTGTTATTTTTTTTTTTTTGCGATGTTTCCCACGTGACCTCGAAGACAAACCTCACGTACAAGGATTTCTTTTATGATTTCTGCGCGGGGGGGCTATAGCCTACACCACTTATATAAGAAAGTATTTAAGTATCTTGTATCGTGGAAAGTGAAAATTGATGCATGCATCGTCATCACCATCGAAATCGGCTTCCTTATGGATTCCAATATTTTTATAATCAAGTCACGGAAATTCGTTTAATCGCGATAGTTCAAATTCCCGAGATAGCAAATGCATTCGGAGATCTCTCTTTAAACAGAAATCAAATTGAAGTCCTCCTTATTTGCTGAACACAAACGGAAGCTACTCTGGCGGATGATGTCATAATCAAATAACTGAAAAAGGGTAACAGTGAGTTGCTTAAAATGTGGAATGGCCACGAATTTAAACTGAATTCGAACTAGTGACGAACACTAAGCAGTTGTAAAGCTATATATATTTATTTGCTGGTTGGGAAAAGTGTAGAGTAAGCCCCTCTTCAAGTGTACTTAGGGAATACCTGGTAACGATAGCATTACGAAGATCTCTATATATTTATATATATCATTGTTGGTTAGAAAATATGTAGAAAAAGGCACTACCTCAATTTTAGTTAGGGAAATATCTGTAAACAAGTAAGAAACCTTCAATTTTAAAATTTAATGCCAAACAAATTTAAATATTATAGCTTGGTTATTATTATGATTATCCCATTTTTATTTTATTCGAGCATAAACTGGATCTGCGTGCAGCAGATGTCACCAAATGTAATAGTTCCAGCTCTTATAGTCTCTGAGATCTGTTTTTTACACGAACGGACAGACGGACATACGGCTAAACATGGATAAATCGACTCGACTGGTGATGCTAACTGGGAATTAATAAACTATATAGAGTCGGAGATGCTTTCGTCTGCATGTTACATACATTCTCGGTTGACACAAAGCTTATACCCTATGCTCAAGTAGTAACGATAGCATTATGAAGATTGCTATATATTATTGGATTTTTCATCTTCTGTTATAATATGTTATAAATAGTTTATCTAAAAAGCACTTCTGTTTTAAAGCTGAATCAAGTATCATTATGACTTATAGGTATTATTTTTTTTAAGATAAATTAAGAATCATGAATATTTATACAAAACTTTAAAAGTAATATTTATTAAGAGCTTGTATTTCCTTGGTATACCGTATTATATGCTATTTATTAAATTCAAATAATAAAATTAATTATTTAGAGTACTTTCGTTACTAAAGCGAAATTTCAGATATTCTCTTTTTTGTAACTAATCAGAAACTAAAAGCAAATGTGCCAAATTGATACACAAAACACAAAGAGAGCCATAGAAACTAGCTCCTGGTTAGATGAAGAGACTAGAGAGTAGAGGGTGCCGTTGCAGAGGATGAGAGGGAAGGAGTCACTAGTGGAGCACGACGCTTTTAACAGGCTTTATGGAGGCAAGGATTCAGCGGGGCAACACAGGAGGCAGCAGTCAAAATGGACAGCAAATACAGTAATTAGATCACAAAACAGACAGTCGAAAAAGAGGAAAGGGGGCAACGGGATAGTGGCGAAAAAGAGAGGTTGGAACGTGACCGAAGAGAAGGAAGCGAGAAGTGGAAAATAAAATAAAGTGAGAAGTCGACTAGGAAGTACATTGCAGGTCAACACATTAGGTTCCAATTTATATCGAATTTATATACTTTTTATATGATCTGTGAAGATATTCATTGTTCAGAGTAAGAAAGTTTTTAAGAAGGTAACGAATTCTTCTTTGAAGATCGAAACTAATTAATTATTAAAGTTTTAAAAACAAATATATTTTAAGATTGTATTATGTAAATAATAATTAAAACTGCATTTTTTTTATTTAAAAACATTAAGCTTTCAAATATAATAAAATTTGTATTGCATTGCTCTGACGTGTTAAGAGACTTACTTTTATGATCATCCTTAAACACTTGATTTCTGACTTATTTTCAATTTCGACAAGCTCCTATATAAACACCAAAGCTAATTCGAATTAATTATCCCTGATGCGATGCTATTTAAATTAAGAGCCTTACTTAATTGAAAATAACCAAAATAATGGACTTCCGTAAAGGATATTGCCTTTAAGGCCAACGCTATTTGGCAGCGTAACTCGCAGGCCAGGTAACGAAGTATCCACCGCTCCCAAAAAATCTCACTTCCTGCCAAGAAACATATATAAGAAACATAAAAAATTTAGTTGCATGTGCGGCAGCTTCCTAATCGGCAACAATAAAAACAAAATCAAAACACAATGGACACATTCGTGTGTGCGAAAAAACTAAACTCAATTACTCAACAAACATAGTAACCTAGTTCATAAAAAGCAACTGCAACAAATGCTGTTAACAGCGCTGGCCAACAAGAAAAGCAACAAATTCATTTTCGCCTTTGTTGTTATTTTTGTTTAAAGTTTTTTGTACCTAGCTTTTATTGTTGTTGTTGGTTGTTTGTTGCTGCTTTCCACGAGAAAAGTCCTTCAAGCGTGACAATCACATGGAACGAACCGCCGCTGCTTGCTGTTGCTGATTTATCGTTTTCATTTTACAGAGCTTGTTGGATGTTGTAAAAGGAAATGTCAATTCTGCTTGCTGCTGGCCGTTTTGCCAAACAATACTGGCGAAATACAAAAAAAAAATTCGCCCCCAAAATAGTGGCAGGAACTGCCGAAGGGGGCCATCATCTTGCACCCACTAATGTAAGGCACATAACAAATTTCGTTGTTGGACGACTACTGGCTACTTGCAAAAAAAAAATACAGAATATCGTGTCTGTAAGTTTGCCAGCTGGCCGAAGGGCACACTTCAAAAATATGGCTTACATTTGGCAAGTGGGCTAAAAATATACAACCTCTAAGAGGCTACAAAATGCTTTAAGGTAAATAAATAAAAGACCTTATGGCTCCACAAATCGTGAACATAGAATTATTTAATTTTTACTAAGCATTACTGCAGCGTTCTATGTAGAGCTGGAAAAAGTATCGAAGTTTACCATGTAAACATCGATATATCGGCTTTAAACATCGATGTTTGTCCTGCTCTAATTCTTTGAATTGTGTTAATTATAGAATTACTTGTTATATTTTGTTAGAATTTCTTCGAGTGTATTAAGCGAGCCTGGAATCAGATTTGGAGATTTTCGACCGCCCTTCGTGGAGACTTTCTCCTTCCTCCGAAGAGTGGAAGGCATTGATTCAAGCAAGGCACAGTCTCCTTGCGTGATGTCCAGCAATGTGCCCAATCCTGTTTGGGCGCCTCCTTCTCCTCAGAGCTCCCTGATGTGGTTCTACTTTTTTTTTTTGACCATGCCAGAATTTGTTAGTTTAAGAAGAACAACAGGAAAGCCAAGAATCACCGCGGAGAATGCGGAGACGCGGAGAAGACGCAAAGCAAAGCGCCGTTCCAGCCTGGGAATGGGAATGGGAGAGTGGAGCCATGGTACATGGACTTGAAACTTGGGAGCTTGGGACCTGGAGCTCTTCGGGGATCGTAAGTCAGCAGAGTTTTTTGGCAAAGAAATCTGCTAAGAACCCAATGATGATTTATTGTTTGGCTTATTAGAACGAGAGGGCGAACTGCTAGGACGGCGATAGGAGATCGCTTTCATGCCGGGGATTTATGCTGTTGACTTTTGAGAGCCGCAGCTTAGAGCTTAGTGACTCACCTCCGGCTAGAACTTTTCACATTATTTATTTAGATTTTTTTTGGGGTACACATGAAATATGTAAGTGGGTACATTTTTAGCACATTAATTTCGCAGGGATGTAGCGAGAGTTTGAAGCTACCATTAGTTCATACCAACAGGTTTTTTGTTCAAAAAGTAACTTGCAAAATTATGCAAATTATGAACAACAATTGTTTGTTAATGGATCATGTTTACGCGTTGCATAACAAATTAGAAACTATTAAAGACCATTAGTTAACAGTTTATATAATCTAATCTAAGGGTAAACACATCAACTGCCACACTTTAAACAATTAATAATCTTGCAACGGCTTCTTAATGGATCGTTTGATGTATCTAATTCAAGTATTATGTATTATTAAAACATGATAAATTATAAAAGGAGAATTGTAAATATAAAGAAACTCATTCAAAAGAGATATTGTTATTTAAATTCTAGTCAATAGGCATTATATCCAATGCTATACATTTTAGAGGATAAAAATTGTTATTGATTTTAAGGACATTCAATGAATTTAAATTCCCCATTGGAAATATTCAAAATATTTACGATTCTGACTGGATAATAGGAACCCCGAATCGCTTGCTTTGGGCCACAGAGTCTACAACTCAGTCTTGGCCTTCCGCTGGCTTTCTTGGAAACGCGCTCTTGATCGGATTCCGATTCCAATTCGGGCTCGCATTCAATAACAGATTTATGCATTGGCCATGGCAATCTAATACGAGCCACAATAAAAGCTTGAATATGGCCATTTGGCAACACGTCAACGGCAACAACAGTAACAACAAACACAGCCAAGGCAATGAACGAAACGTGCCAACGTCTAAAGATCGCTGATAACTCCAAATCGAGGGAGTTATAGCCACATTTCGGGTGTTTGGGCCAGGTAGGGGAGTCTTCGGAGTGGCGGAGCATCGGATCCAGACTATGCAAAGAAAGTTTTATTTTTATTTTGCCGCAGGACACAATTGCCAAAGTGTTCGGACCTGATCGCAGCTTCCAAATCATTTATGTTGCAAATATAAGTTAAGCGAACGGATTAGCTTGGAGAATTATATTTATAAAAATTATAAGGCCTCCTAATAAGTATCACAATAAGTTCTTCTTGATGTTGAGTAGGATTTTTTTTTTAAATTGAAGTACCTACAAATAAAGTAAAGGTAATAATATTGTTTGCCAGTTGAAAATTAGCTACGAAACAAAAATTTCGTTATCTCTTGCTTATTAAAAAAGTGCGAAAAACCGTCTTCTTAGTAAAGAAATAAAGTGTTAGCTTAAATTTGTATAAAATATATTATTTATAAAACCCTATAAGCTTTTTTGCCTTTCAACTTATTCTGGCAACACAGCCTTTGAAAGCCTAAGCGACTGTAAATATTCATAACTCAGAAGCACGTAAAGCCTGTCTTCATAAAAAAAAATCCTCAAACAGGATTTTTCGATCCCCAGAGAAACTTTTCAGAAAATCTGCATATAAGCTGCAGTAGCTGCTACTGCCTACTGTGAATGAGCACCGATCGTGGGCAGCGGAAAAATCAGCAGCCAGTGGAAAACTCAGGCTACCGCAGAGGGGAAAGGCAGAGAGGACTTGGCTAGGCTGCCGCATTTGGTTGACGATTTTTATGGCTGGTTTTTTCTTGGCGTTTGTCTTAACTGTTATTTCTCCTTTTTTTTTTTGGTTGTTGACTGCCATTAGCAATTAATAGTCGGCACGAGAAATTTGCATTGCAAAAGGAAAGTGACAAAAAAAAAGAAAGAAAATATATATATGTATATGGCCAGTAGCGATCAGCGATCACAGATCACAAATCACAGATATGCAAGGATGCTGGGTGTTCGTTTGGTTGGCTAATTGTTATGTATGTAGGGTATATTTCACGCCGCCGAAAAAAAGAAGTAATAGTGATGGTTTGAGTGAGAGTGAGAGTGAGAGTGACACCTGTTGCACCTCGGGATGCGTGACCGAGGTGCGTGTGTTTACTGGCCATCAGGCATCAATCCCCAGGCTCATCGGGTTCAATTTGATTCACCTGCCGCCGCCTTTGTGCCTTGATTGAAGCGAACCTGAAGCTTTGCAGCTTTGCAGCCTCACTGCCACTGCCACTCGATCGATCTCTTGCGGGGCAGACGCATTAAGTTTCATGTGCCGTCATTATTTTAAATTATGCACACGAGCGAAACTCGAAAACTCAAACGAGACTCGGCATAAGTCAAAAACTTCATTTGCATACACATAAGCACTCTGTACTGAGCTCTGCTGTGTGTGTGTGTTTGTGGAAAATTGTTTAACACTTTTGGCTCAGTCTCTTTCTGGACTTAAATTTGATGGATTGTGTGGCCACAGGTTGATGATTTCATTAGTTCCAGGGGACCGAGAGCAGGTGGTGCCCGGTGCTATAACGAGGCGAAATTAAAAAACGGTATTTATAGGTATCTTGAGTATCTCGAGGATACATTCGAATTGGTCGTCACGAAAGGTGGGAGTAGACGATAAATTATTATATAAGGCAAGTATATCTCCAAGCAAAGACTTTCACAAAGATCAAAGTGTATCGAAGAAATCGAAAAAGAAGTGTCTCAAACTCACAAACATATTTTGTATAATAAATATTTCGATAAACTGCATAATAATCAGCATATATTAAATCTTAAATATAATTATTGTAAGGTAATAATTATTTTGTGAAATACTTACAGCGATATAGCTTCTGAAGCCTATTTGTTGATTTAATTACAGAAAATGATGTAAAAGTTCTCCGTGCCTTGCCATTAGTCATCTGAAATATTTAAATATAAAGCGTTTGATTATTAAAAAGACGTGTTAATATATTCTATTAATTGTATAAAGGAAAAGAGTTTAAATTAAAAAACAACGCACCTTTACCACACACCTAAAAACTAAAATAAAGACCAATTCGAATGGATTATTCCAATAATTGATTGGCCTTTCCCTTGATAAATATTTACCCCGGAACGAATCTATGCGGTTAGCCGAGCTATATATCCATCGTAAACCCCATGTAAATCAGATCAAATGGATGCGCCACCTCGGCGGCAAGACAAACACATTTCTCATTCAACAGAAATACGCGCCCACAAAACTCCCACTTCGTTAGAAACTATTTCCACCCGCTGATGACACATTACTGTCACTCAGCGTTATGAGCTAAATTTATTGATGCAGCCCGGCGGTTTCCCGGATTTTCACCCCGCGCCGCCCCCTTCAATTTTCTCCTTAGCCCAAAAGAATGTTTAATGTTTTCTTCGTGTCAGCGCATGCCAAAAAGTATTTTTTCAAGAGGCCTCCTCCTTGCATGGGGAAAATGTCACGGGGATCTTTGGCTGGCTCTCCGACGATTTTCCATCACGGGGAATGGGGGAGGGGGCTATGTGCAACGCCGGGAACGAAAAACAAGACCGGAGAAAAAGACTCATTTCGTAATGATGTTGCCAGGAAAATGAAGGAAAAACACACACACGACCAAAAAAAAACTGAAATGAAAACAAACGATAAAGGAAGCTATATTGTGCAAGCCGAAGTTTTAATACCCTTGCAGATAGAGGAATATTGTAATAGTACATGTTGTGCGCATAAAGCACTTGTTGTGCGCATAACAGTACTTGTTGTGCGCATAACAGTACTTGTTGTGCGCATAACAGTACTTGTTGTGAGCGCAAATAGCACATACTGTGATCATAATAGAACAAATGTAGTTTAGACACCCGCTTTCGTTACTATTAATTGAGTAGTAGAGATAACTTCTTAAATAAAGGTTAAAAATACCATTTAGAAATTACTCGCATTTAGAAGACATATTCCTTGAAAGACAGAAGTGCAACAAAATGATCATACCCTAATCATAGGGTATTAAAAAAAAAACAAAAAACAAAACGAAATCGCTGACATCTTTGCTAACTAAAAACACACACTAAAAGAGCGAAACGCTGGGCGACAGACAGGGAAAAGCCCCAGTAATTTATAGGAGAATTCCTTCGGAATTTATGTGCGGAATCATGACATAAATTAACCAGCCAAGTGTGGAGCGGCTTGCGTGCTAAAGTGGTTCGCTGGATCGGTGGGTTAGTGGTGCAAATTGGGCTGATGCAACCGCCCGCGCAGGTATTTAGTTGAATTATCATAATTATTTGTAATTATCCAACATTTTGTTAAGCGAATGTAACTAATCGTTTTTTCTTATTTTCGTATCTTCTACACCTTCTTCAGCTTTCTTCGCTCTTCTCACTTCTCACTTTCTTCCAGTCACTGCTCTCTTCTTTGGTTGCCGCTGCCGTAATCATTTAGTTCGAAATCAACTTTTGTTTTTAATTTTATGTAATTGCCGCTTAATCACAGAGCAATTAAAAATGCAACTCAAGTTTCGGGGGCGTCCAAAGTTTCTGAAGCGTTTCGAGATTTGTCTCGGATTGGATTCGTATTTTTATTTTTTTGGCCTTTTAGGCTTTTCATATTTCCATGGCATGCCATGGATAATGGGGTCAAGAGCTTCACCAAGGAGCAACTGGCAGGTTGGGTCTGCTGCTGCTGCTGCTGCAATGGTTTTTCCAGCTCCATCGATGAGGCTGCATTGCGTAATCATTCATAATTCGCTGTCCACTTGGCTGTCCACTTCAGTTGCACATTTTGCCGCTCTCCGCCGATCAAGTGCATATAATTATGCGATGAATACTCTATATATTAGGGTAAGCTGTAGGGTCTCTTACTTAATGGGAAATACTATTGAGCAGTCTGTGAAATTCTTACCTAATATTAAGCTTTTAACTCCTAATAAATCGCTACTTTCTTTGTTATTAATAATATTTCAAGAAATTAAGAAAAATTATTATATTCCTTGCGTATATTTTAATATTTAATACCAAATTATGAATTCTGTTTTTTTACAGAAAGGAAAGTGTTTTAAATATAAATATAAGTATAAGCAATATCGTCTATAATAAGTTGATATCAAAGAAATATTAGATTTTCTATATACAATTAAGATGAATTCTTTTGGAGAAATATTTACTTTTCTTTATAAAAGCACTCAATTCGGATAACTTTATTTTACTGACTTTTTATTTATTTATGCTCCATGAACCACTTTCCGCTAATAAACCAATAAAAAATTAAGTCTTAAAATCGTAATCGAGATTATGGCACCCCGATTTCCACAAAGAAAAGCTGTTTCAGAGCATCGCGGCGGTCGACGGGCATTTTCCTGGCTTACGACCGCCTTCCTGGCGTTTCTGGGCCACCGAAGTTCGTGTTTGTTTTCCACAGCTCTGAACTGGCGGCGGCGTCGGCCATTTAAATTGTCTTCAAAAGCGCACATTACATAATTAAGACAGCAGCACACCATCGGCCGGCATAAGCAGATACAAATACAGAAAGAGTCCGGCGTTTTTAACCGACGCTGTCTGTCCGGCAGTTGAGTTGCCTGACTGACTGACAGGCCATCAACTTCAACAAAATGCTCAACACCTCGCCAAGAGCCAAGAGCCGAAAGAAGAAAAAAAAACGGCCTAACGAAAAGCCAAGACTTTCCCACTTGGAGCAACTCTATTTTTTCGATGCATCATCGCATAATCAAAGAGTCATAAAAACCAATAATCATTATTAAGCAAAACAAGCCAATTAATGCAACAGCAACAGCAGCAGCAGCAGCAGCAGCAGCAATAATTAAATGAAAATAAAACGCCGCAAGATTTGGCCAACATTGCGAGTTGCGAGTTGGCCAGGAGCGAGACAAGTCTATTATGGGGATTTTTCAGAGGCGTGCTTTATATTATAATTATAACAGCTGCGGCAGACCCGACTGGCACCCAGTTCAAATATTTTTGCTAATTTTGCCATTTGCGTGTCATAATAAAACGATAAACCATAGCGGAAGGCCGCAAAGGAAGTTGCAAGTCTGCGTTTTCAGTGAATGGAAATTTTAATTACCCTAAAACCGATGTTTCTTGGTTTGGTATATAAAATCAGGCCTTTATTGGGAACATGTTTGGTCTATAGATACACAATGGTTTATATTTTAAATCGGTATATTTACCATAATAAGCAAGGCTTATAAAGGATATATTTACGTAATACAGTTTCAATTTTATTATTTTTATATTTAAAAAATAGTTTTAAGCCATATATGGTTTATTATTTAATACAGCATTAAAAGATTCATTTGAAAGGAAGCATCAACACTATTAAGTTAATTGATTTTAATAAATGTAAATATATTAAATTGTAATATTGACGTCTAATAAATTAGGCAGTGGTGCCCAAAGCCCTGACTCGAGAGTTCGCAACTTTCTCTGCCTATAATATTTTTTTTATACCTATAACAAAAAGCGTTAGCTACATTTTTCTCAAACCTAACTTATCTAAAGTCTTTAACTTTATTTTAACTTTAGGCAAGTGCAGCAAATAAAACGGAAAGAGCAGTGGGAGCTGAAACTGCCACTACGCGCCCATCATGGCTTTACAACTACAAAGACTCTAAAAGATTTATTTAAGCTAATAAATTTCTTGGTCAATGTTAATTTACCCCTACAAAGGGTATTAGGCATTGAGGAAAACGAAAACCGGAAAGAATGCTGACAGTCCCGCGTGTCCATTCCAATTAGTGTGGAAAATAAAGTGGAAAATTGTCAAATTGATTGGGCATTGGGCGCGGTGGGACCGAGAATGGGTGAGAAATATTAAACGGAGTGCGTCCTGTTGCCGCAATTTACAAATCAAGTTTGCTCGCATTGAAAATTAGTGAAAGTTGCGCCCAAGTTGCGGCTGCTGGCTGGGTTGTTTTGGGATTTTCTTTGCCCATTTTCTATTTTCTTTTCCACTTTTTTTTTTTATTTTTTTAATATTTTTTTTTATTTTTGGCGTTGACCATTCGGAACTCGGAACGGTAGCCCAAACCTAGGGCAATATCGTGTCGGCGATCGCCGCCAATGCGAAAGGCGGGGGGGTGATCGATGATGAAAAAATGCAGGGAAATGGGGAAAACTCCCGCGGCGAGCGCAGGTCCGAAGGGCAGCTGGAGGTCAGAGCTAATTGATTGGGAAAACCATTTCTCGGACTCAACGTCTTTGGCCGCCATTAACAAGCATCGAAAACATATGAACCGAGCCATGGCTAATCTGGTTAATTCCATTAAGTGGCCGGGCGAAGATCCAGAGATTTGACCATAATCGGGCAATTGGCCGGATTGCTTCAAAATTAAGTATGGTTGTAAATACCCGATGGAAATCCATCCAGGAGAAATTTATGTTTTAGCGTCGATCAAGGCCTCAGGCAGTTAAAAGTTAAACTTTTAATTAATAAATGCCTTTTCTGCGATCATCGAGTATCACTTGGGGGATTTTATGATGGTTTTTTATAGCAAGACACATCACATTTTAGTTAGAAAATGACAGTAGGTTGGGTGGGTATCTCTTTGAAAAAGAAATTAAGCCAAGTCTCGACAATTTTCTGCAAGTTTTTAATTACATTTTATTATATAATATATAACTTTGTGCATTCAAATTATAAATTGAAGCCCAAATTTGAAATCTTATCTCGCTGGCATCCCATAATTTTGGTTTCCCATGACTAATTCAAACTATTTCCAATCTCCAGCCAAAAGACTCTTTCACCTGTTGAAATATTCAGTAATTCCATTCGATGTGCATTTCAATTTGAAACATTTCGCAGTGCGTTTCATCCAAAGTTTTTGGCTGTGGTATTCCATCAACGACGCGTCCCCGCCAAGACTTGGTACCATTTGTCAAGTTTGCCTTTTTGAGTGCTGAATTTTTCATGTGCATTTAATTAGTTGAATTATGGCTGCGAAATGTGGCGACTGGCCGCTGGCAGTGGCAGCCACAGTCGCAGCAGCAGCCGCGGCAGCATTAAACATTACAATCTAATAAAAAAAAGTCGGAGAAAATAAAACTTAAAAATACAACTTAATGAAAATGAAGTAAACACTCTGTGCGCGGCCATATTGTGCGACAACTTTCGCGAAATAATTTTTATTGACTCCCGTCCAGTTGGACAATGGACCCGCTTGGGATGTCAGTCGGAAAAATCGCACGAAATCACCTTTCCCCATTTTCCTTCTTATTTTTATTTTTTCTTTTTTTTGCGGGCGTCTAATTACAAGAGGAGTGAGACGACGGAGGCTGAGAGCTAATCTTTCGATTGTTTTTCGAAAATATTTTTGTTATGAAAAGCAAATTGGCTTTGGCACACAAACAATTTAAAATAAACAATTCGTTTGTCTGCAAATAATTACAATAATTAATCCCATAAATCAATAAACGAAGGAGACCATTGAAGTTTATAGATAATCTTGCGATTATCTAATCATTTGTATATCCATTTAACCACAATGCTAACACGTAAGGTAACTTAATCGGCAAACACCTTTCACACATTTTCAATTGAATTTATTTTTGGACTGGCTAAAAAATAAAAGACAGACGAAACAAAGGAAAGAGAAAGAGCAGTTCAAGTCCTGATCAATCATTGTAGGCAAAAGCGGAAACACCTACCTGAATTCATTATAATAATTTTGAAAGGTTAATTACCAGCAAAGGCTGATTACCTCTAATTGTCTAATACACCCTAATTGGGCATTCTCATAGGGTTCTCAAGCCTTTCTCCGCGCTCCTCAAGTGCGTTAGGTGGCCGGGAGAACCTGGGGGCGTGAGCCGGCGGCGGCTTCGGGCTGAAAACTTAATTGAAACTCGGCCCAGTTCCCCAGTTCGGCACTCCGCTCCAGCCGGGCCGCCAACCGTCGGCGCATTAAGCCAACAAAAACAAACAAAACCGAAAGACAACAAAATAAAACCGCAGATAAAAAGATCTTGAGATTTTCCACAATTATTTTGTATTTTTCGTCGGCAGCAGCAGCGGCGGCAACAACAACAACTTGACCCAGTTACATTTGTTGATGTTTTATTTTTATTTCTTTTTTTTGTTTAGCATTTCTGTCTCATTTTATTTTGTTCTTCAGCATTGTGATTAGTGACAAGAATCGTTGGTAATGAGTGTCAGTGAAGGAGACGGACCCCCGGAGAAGAGATGGGGAAAACACTAACAAATCTTTTGTGGGTCGCTCTTGTTTCATTTCATTTTCCGAAATTGCTGGACCATAATTAAAAGATTGCCCGCGTAATTAGTCGGCTCAGCTGAGCCTAGCTTAGATTTATGTGTGCGGAGTGTAAAGTTCAAACATTCGAAGCCAACTTCAGTGGGGTAAGGTATACACCGCTCGTGGTAAAGTAAAGGGCGTAATTAATTTTGAAGGACAAGTCTCTGAATCATTAAAAATGAATTTACTGAGGTCACCGTTTCAGCCAAGGGTTCAACGGAGCTTGACTACTAGTTGCAAAGAGAAAAAAATTCTCCACCAGCAGCGACCTGAAGTAATGAGAACTATCAATTACCTTAGGGCTCATTTGATACCTATTACCTTAGTTTAAAACATTATAATACGACTATTTTGGGTATTAAAATATTGCAAGATATTAGAATAAGTTACTTACTATATTTACAATATATTACTATATTTTCTTTAGAATACCAAAAGTATTTATTCTTTTTACCTCTTTTTCTGACCAATAATATTTCGTCTAAATAAAAAAAACGTTAAATAAGATTAAGTCGTATAAATATATGTATATCTGCTAACTGGGCTTCTGAAAAAAGATATCTTAAGTGAAAGGCAGCGGTGCGCATAGTCCTGACTTACGAGTTAGGAATTTTCTCTGCCCGGCCTCTGCTTAGAATGTAAACAATATACCAATACAGTCAAATTGTAATTTTCCTGGCTAGATCTAGCTTTATTAGCTTTATTTTAGTCCTAGTCATTTTGTAGCCATATTAGCTATTGTTAGCTCCATTTTTTCTCAACTGTAACTGTTCTAAAGTCTTTAACAACTACTGGATAATAAGGGTCATTTCCCCCTCTAGATTGTCAGCGGAAGTGATGAGGCAAGTGCATTCCGGCTGACGATTATCTGACCAAGAGTTTTTGGAACTCCCTGAAGACATTCTTCACCCAGCAGCGAAGCACGTGCCGAAGATTAAAGAATTGGAAATCTCTCGATGACGCAGAAGAAACCAAGGTCCCAGCAGCATAAGCGAAAGTGAAACGCCGAGACATCGGCAAAAGTCTAATCAGACTCACTGCAACGGCGACGGTGAAGCCAAGTAACAAAGTAACAAGTACATATCATGCTCGGGCCCCGAAGATTTAAACTCTCTTTCTGTGTTATTGACAGACGCGTCTTTTTCGTCGTCTTTCTTCTGCTTCGACTTCTGCTGTGTTCGACTGTTTTGACTGACAAATGAAAATCTCAATTGGCTATCGCCAGACAATCAAAAGACGAGGAGACAAACAGCCATGAGAAGTCGTCTGTCGACGGTTGCAAACTTTACACACATTACGGCCGAAACGAAACGAAATGAAATGAAATGACAACCAACTGCAGCACAACATACGAAAATGTACTTTCACTCATCGGCTTTTTTCTCTTTGTTTTGTTTTGTTTTGGTTTTTTGTCTTTTTCAATTTTGAAAACGTCATCGTGTCGCAGATAAAATAACAAACCCCCGGCCCACCAAAAAGGAAAAACAGACAAAATGCAAAGATCTCCGGCTGATTGATGTCAGCCAAATCTTTATTTGCTGCGTTTTCCCAGGCTCCTCGAGAAATGGTCAGAGGTTGTCACTTCAAAGCAGAATAAATACAGTCAGTCAGTCAGTCGCACCTCGGCCAATCCGCAAATACAGCCTGCTTGTTTTTCTGGGAGATCTGCCCAATTAAATGCAAATTTTCTTTGCTTGGGAAATCGATGCCAAGCACACAAATGCACAGGAAATAATCCTTTCAGATTTTATGGGTAATGTATGTAGTGGACAGAAGAGTAAAGATCAGGTATCTGATATTCGTTTAATTGTATTTTTAATCATTATTTATAAATTAATTTATTGTTTTAATTATGTTTATGCCATCGGGAGTCATCATCAGCTTTATTTTTGATTATATATTATACTTTTAATTGTGTATCATATTATAGTAATTTATTGTATATTATCCTTTAATTTTACATTTGTTATGTGGTATGTTTTACCACACAATAGATTACCACACATAGATTATTTATAAATAATCCTGTCTTTATAATATAATATCTTTATTTATTTTAATAAACATTTTCGTACTAAATTGCTTTGCGCAATTTTCTAATAACTTCCAAAAACTTTCTCTCATGTCACATTTAAGACTTAAGACTTAATGCAAAACTTTGAAATTAAATAACTTTGAAAATGTGCGAAATTTCAATATTATGTTTACTTAACAATTCAAAAAGTCGAACATATTTTTTTCTGTGTCTTAAAACACACACTTGCAAACCGGAGAGAAAGATGCAAATGATCTTTTCTCCAATTTTCCGCCGGCGACCACCCACATGGACAGTGGGCGCCACAAAAGTCTCACTTGCCCGAAAGCCCGCAGAAACCACAGTGCTGGCCACAAATTTATGCGCATTTCGATGCAATCGGCAAAACGCTGCGTGGGCGTGGCCAAGGAGACTTCAGTGTACTGGGCATTTTATTTATTTTTGTTTAACATTTTTTATTCGTATTTTATCGCCTTTATTGCCGTCTTATTTATTTCGTTTGTTTTGCTCGTTTTTCTTTGCTTTTTGCGGCTTGGCAGCGAAAGTAAGCAAAACAAGCGCCGAAGAAGTGTAAGCGATGGTGGAAAATGAAATTGTGTTTGGTCTATCATTTCCATGGAAATTATGCAAGAAGTTTACACTTTAGATACGAGCATGGTAATTAATGGTAATTCTACTGCCGGATTTGATTGGGAGATAGTGTCATAGTAGGAACTAGTGTCAAATTTAATTACTAAGAGTTTTGTGAAGATTCTTAAATGGAAATGAGTTCAGTGATTGAAATACACAATTCCCATTTATAATATTAAAAAAAAAACCTTTTAGGGGCTTAAATATAATTAACTTATAAAGAATAAATTCTAAAAGTATATTACATTTATCAATACGAAAACATTTAAAAACTTAATTTGCTATTCAAATTTCTATAGAATACTGATTACTCATCATTCTTTAATCTTTCTCAAAATCTTTCTTTAAGGTAAAACCTCATAACTGTTTTATAAATTCTTTAGAATCTGACCCTTAAATTTCATCCTTATACAATTTATATACGATTTCGTGCCGCATGATTTACCGCATTTACCCCCCGGAAACCTCAGCCACAGATCCCGCTCGATTTATAACAGCCTGCTTCTGCCGATTCAAATATTTCATTCACAAACATTGAGTTGGCAATCCAAAACGCAAACACGGCAAAATCCCAGCATGTTGCACTCTCGCCTTTAGGTTTTTTTTTGTATATATCTGTACCGTTATGGCCAAGGTTCGACAAACCGCAAAAATTTATGAACTCGCAACTCAGTTGCAGATTTTCAGGGGGAAATGGGATGTGGAAGTTGCAGAATCGAGAATCATTTGCTGGCGTTGCAATTTTTGGCCTCCTCTTAACCTTACAGCATCGTCATCATCTCTGTTAATTACGTGGCTCAATTGCTTGAAATTAATGTGTTTCGGTTTCCGTTTCTGCAATTAAAATGAGAGTTCGGGACATGGCAGGGGGATTCCCCACTCGAAGCGGGTCAAGCAGCGCAGCTGAAAAACTCAAACTTGACCTTAATCGCAATTTGTGCACAATTTATAATTTATATATTTTATTTTTGGTTTGTTTTCTTAGCTGTTCACCTTCAATCAGCGATGAGAGAATTAAATAATGAGGACTATAAATTATGTTATAGTAGCGGAAATACCTTTAATGGCTTTTGTTTTTATATTAAACAAAATTACTGGATTGTTAATATAGTTATAGTTATCAGCAGTTATTTTTAGATTTCTGAATGGAAGTTTCTTAAAACTCTTCTTGTTTGCACAAAGTTTAGAATCAATTATTTTGAAGGTTCCACCTCGTTGCCTTCCCTTTTCTTGAGTTAATATGCAAATTGAATTTTGGACTACCTAAACGAAATAATGGCAAATCATTGCAGAAAAGTACACCACAATTTGGCCAACATTTCGCCGGCAGCCTCACCCTGAATTTGCAAAAATAGACAAAGCCGCAATTGTCTCTGTGAGATTACAATTGTTCGCAAATATTGTTTGGATCTCTGCAGTTTCTTGTCAATTCACGGGCTTTAATTGCTGTTTTCCATTTCTGTGCTGTTCAGTGTTGTGTGTTGCATGTTGTTAAGCGAGCCAGACACTGTGAATGATATATGGCCTGCGGCAGAGCCTATCCTCCCAAAGAGCCAGTGCTTTTGGCCTGGTCAAAAGATTGATGGTGTTATGCAATGCAAAACCCTTTTTATATTGAGACAGAGAGAGGGAGAGCGACCTTATCGGCAATGCGCATCGTTGTTCGAAAAGTTTTTGCGGCCAGGCACGCAAATATCAAAACTGAACTCCATTGAACCCCTCCGACTGCCGCTTCCATTTCCCCCCCAAAAGCGAAACAAAGACCGCCGCCAAGGTAATGCCAAAATCCGCTTTGAATTAAAATTGAAATAAAAATAAAAAAAAAACGAAAGAAAAGAAAATTTTATCATTTGGCTAATTTTTTGTTGCTTTTTGTTCGAGTCACGCAAACATGAAGCCAAAGCAAAGTGCAAAATGTCGCGGCATTATAAATTGAATTGGGGGAAGGTCCTTAAGGTCCTCCCGCCCGACTAAGGCCGAGAGGAGGGAGTCCCGCCGAAAAAACACTCACTTTTCGCCGAAAAATAAATGAGAAATAGAAAAATAGAGAAATAGAATAGGGGAAAAACCAAATAAAGTTCATTTGCCGCAGTCTAGACAACAACATTTTTGCACAACTGCAGAGGGAATATTCGGGGTGAGATGCCTGCTTTTCGGGGTGTGGCTGCCAAAAAGGACATTAAATCATTCAGCCGAATGCAGGGCCAAAAATTTGAGAGCCAAGGCGAAAAGCCAGACAGACAAGGCTGTGGCTGTGTCAGTGCACTGAAAAGGATAATTGTTGATGGGAAATAATGGATTTTAGAATGCTTTCCAATCGAAGCCGCATTTTGTAAGATAGTTTTATGATATAAGAGATTTTATAAAACCGAAAAATATACTTTGAGTTCACCTTACCTAATGATAATCGATTAAATATATATTATATAATTTTTAATAATGGTTTTAATCAACTTCTTATTTGCATTTTTCCTTTTACAAATTGTAAAGGGTTCTTTGGTTTTAAAAAAGAAGTAATCGCATATAGGAATCTCTGTATCTTTAAATACTTTCCCAATACGTAAAGCTCCCTAGTCAATAATGTTTTCTTTGGCATTTTCTCAGTGTATCCGTGGCTGGCTTTAAATCCATGAGAGCGTCTATCTACGGTGTGTGTGCTTGGCTTTGTATCTGTGCTTGGGCTGCGGCAAATAATAGTAATTTGGCTAATTCAGAAATTGCAGCTCTCAGGCGTTGTTCGTATTTGTTGTTCCCTCCTAGCCATGAACTTGAAAAAGGTTTTTCCGATTCTCCTTCCCCGTGATTTTCCGCTGGCCGGACAAAGTGAAAATTAACAAGCCGGATTAAAACGGATGCCAGACAAAAAAGAAAATACACACCGCACACCACTTGGGCCACGAATAATAAGTGCACTTTATGCAATTCAATTTAAATTTCAAATTGTTGTATCTTTTTAAATTGAGTTTACTTAAACAAACCCATATTTTTGGATTAAAGAGACTGTTTAAAAAAGGTTTTTAAAGCAAACACAGTCATGAAAATACATTTGATAGAAAGTTAAACTATAAGGACATGAAGACATGCTACCACACCCATATTCAAATGATTTCTCCCCTGCATTAATGGGGGTTATTGTTTTAAATTAAATTTCAAGCAAGCAATCAGCTGCGCAATCGAGCAGAACTTCACCCAGAGCCCAGTTAAGAGCAGAATCAATGCTGGGCAATAAATATGCCAGCCTTCGACTTGGCCTCCTTGCCAGTTTTCCGACTCATGTGATTTCGAGCCATGACGCAGCAGCAGGGAAAATGCCCACAAAAGCTGAGGCGTTGCCATTGATCCACCGGAGAGAGGCGTGTCCAACTGGACGATGGGGCGTATGAGTAATCCACACTCGGTGCTCGTAATGCAAACGCCTCCTTGGCACTACGCTGCTGCACAAAGTGTTTGTTTGCAATGGCCAACAACTCTTCATTGGCTTTAATTAAAGGTTTGGACGGAGGGACTTTTGCATTCGTAGCACAGATTTTGCAATGCGGAAGTCCGAGGCCGACTGAATGAATTATTATGCAATTAGCAATTAGCATCAATTGAATTAGAGGCCGAGGAGTTGCTCGGTGAATGCGTTCGCTGGTCCAAATCCAAGTCCACTCGACTGGGTCAACCGTTCATCAGCCGCCGCCAGATCTTCTGACTGACTGGGAATCTCCGCCCGGCGGGGCTCCAAGGTAAGCCCATCATCTCCACCATCATCGACAACTAAGGCCTTTGTTTACCCACTTTGAGGCAACGTTTGTGCTGTGCTGTCAAAGAAATAACGAAACGATTTGCTCATCTGTTTATATTTGCATTTCGCAATGGTCTCGTCGGGGCAGAAGATGCCTCCACCTCCTCCTCTTCCTCCTCAACAGAATGCAGCCAGTTCGAGTGTGCTAAAGATTTCGCAATGGCCCCGGCGACTTCTACGACCTCTCAGGGCCTGAACTCCACCACTCGAGCAGCCGCCACACAACACACATGCATCCCCGCTGGATGCAGATGATGTAAATCGTAGCACAAATCGCTTCACACGAATAAATTTTAACATTTACTAAACATTTTTATGAGATTAAAATCGTTGTAATATTTTTGCATTCACAAAAATCTCTTGAACTTTAACCAAACCAAAGAATAGTTTAAAACTCAAAAACATTTGGTGACCCCAACAAATTTTACGATCAGCCCAACCAAAGCCGTAACTTCTGTAAAGATCTCTACGGTTTATGATTTTATAAATATTGCATATCTTCGTTAATTACCAAAGTAACTAAAGTTTAAAGACAATTGGCAACTGAATACAAATTGCTTAAAGGGGGGTTAGGGTCACAAGGTAATAAAAAAATTACTTTTTTCTAATTTATTGCTTAAATATGGTGAGAGTTATTTTATTCGGAACTTTTGAAGATTATTGATCACACTTTTGACAATACAAGGTAATTTTTTCATGATGAAAAATTCAAGCATAAGCCGGTAACAGAGCTTCCTCCAGAAAGAAACAAATAAGGTGTTCACCTTAACTTGGCCGGAAATTATTTGAAAATACAAGTTTAAAAAAAATGTATTTGTTAAATTCATATAATGTTCCCCCCAACGATCTATGATAATTTGTTTCTTTCGTATAATATAATTTTTGGCGTTAATCTAATGTATAATCTGTTATTTTAACAAACCATTTTGCGATTTTGTGTTTCAAAAACAGACATAATGTTCAAAACTTTAAAATGTAGGGGGAGGTATTTTAAAATGTACAAATTTGAAGAAATTTTGATTTAAGTCAGTCTAATAGTTTTGAAATGAGTGAACAAAAGCCCGCAACTTTATTGGTTAAAGGGGAGGATATTAATAATAGAATAACTTTAAGAATATTGGTTCTATCGACCTACAATTTCTAGGAAATATTCTTGAAATGATAAGAGAAAATCCAAACCCCAACTCCCGCTAATATAAATACAAATTTACATATTTTTACATTTTGTTGTGCCTATTTATATCGTACTATTAATTATTCAACGAATTGTTTATCCAATAACCATAAAACTGTTTAAGAAATACAAAACAATTAAATGTAGATTCATTTAAAAGAACTACAAGTTGTTAAAAATTCAAATAATTGAAGAACCTTTCAGATCCCAAATATTGATACAGAAAAATCGCACTCGAAATTATTAAAGTCACCTTGCTTTTTCTTCCTGTATGATAAAAGAAGCTGCGTCATCGGCTCGCAGATCTGGTCAAAGTCCAAAAGCGCCAAGCTATAAATAGGCAAACGGCTAAGCAACAACTGCAGCGTGCAGAAACCGAGAGGCAGAAACTCATGCAGATCCGCTGATCCAGCGGAGACTGTGCGATCTTCTCCTCCGATTCCGATTCCGATTCCAACTCCGAGGCTGCCAGCTGAAAGCAATCTGGCTTAATCATGTGAGAAGCGGCCAGGCCAGCGAGCAGGGAATGTGGCCAAAACGCAGCCAACGAAAACAAACGGAAAGAAACTTGCTGCGGAGCCGCAACTGAAATCGAGTTTGTCTCCACTTAGTACCCCCGCGCCAACAACTCAACTCTACTCTCGGCCAAAACCCAACTGAACTCCAGTGATCCACGGATCGGGTTCTCTGGCCCGATCTTCTGTTTCTCTCGCATATCGCATGACTCAACCCAGCCGATGGCTGGAGAAGGTGGAAGATGCAGCCAAGTGGAGAGACAAATGCATTCAAACAGAAGATGGCTTTGTAGATGGCCACAAACCAAAAAAAATATAAAAGACTTTGCTTTGCAGCAACAAAAGAATGATGAAAGTTCTCAGTCATTATTAAAATAATAATATTCTTTGATATATCAAACACAAAAAGAATAATGAAAGTTCTTTTATATTATCACAAACCCAAAAAAAATAATAGATTCACTGAAAGGTCTTTTATATTATCACAAAAAACTGTATAGTTAAGTTTTGATATTAAAATTGTCTTTGTACTTTAGATATATTTATTACAACTCAGATAGAGCTAAGAATTAAACTATAAGGAGTAGTTTGGGTAATATTTGTTTGATTTATTGCAACTACTTTACTTTATTACTAAAAATATAAACCAAATACATAATATTCTAAATAATTGTTTAATATATTTAAAAGATGGTTAATTATTTTAATAATGAACACAAGCTGTTAAAGTTCAGCCCTTCAGCTTCTAAAATCATTATACTGCGAGATTTCATCACATTTACCTAAATCTAAAGATGAATTCAACTTTAGGTGGTGTTAGAACTTCACGATTTACCAAACTTTAGAGTCACAAAATCGAAACAAGTTGAAAGCTGCCAAAGTGCGGAAAAGTGAGGAAAAGCGAACTGGCTTTTCTGCTGGCTGCGGCAGAGGAAACGTTATTTCCAGGAAATGCACTTAACTCTTTCATCTCATTCGCCGACCGCTTTTTTTCTCTTCTTTCTTTCTTTCCCTCTGCGGCTGAGCGTTAAATTTGAGGACCCAATATCGCCAGGAACTTTCTTTTGATGAAGTGAAAAATGGGTATGCGAAAATCGGAGCTGGCAGAGCTCACTGCCGCGGAAAAACATTAGCAGCGGGATGTGAGAACGAAAGCGAAACAACAAGTGAAGTGCATGGGAGGGATCCTACCAATTCAGAGATTCCAAACTACCAGAAAAGCTAATAACGTGGAGCTAATTAGGCCTGAGTTGAGCGTTTTTTTTTTCTTGAAGGGAGCAGAGGTTGCGGGTGCTGGCTGCTGCAGCAAGGGAAAGCACTAACTGCAACATCTCAACAACGGAGAGGCAACCAGAGCAGTTGAGGCAACAAAGATGAGAAATCGCTGGCTTCCTGGCTTCATGAAGAAATGAGTCTAGGAAAAACTTGTTCATCTTCAGCTCTAACGAGCTAACGGAGCGACAAGCGGGCCAACTCAACTGACTGATGGACTGGCGGACTGACTCTGTTTCCCTGTCTGGACGGACAACTCTGAACGGTTTCACACAAAACGAGACGATAGGCAAACACAGGCAGCAACATGGAGCTGCAACGAGCGGCAGCGGCAGCGGTACAAGTAGCAAATGGCAAGTGCAAGTGTAACAGCAGCGGACTCCTGTACTTTTCCGGAGATGGTCTCGTGATCACGGGATCCTCAACTGTTTTGAGTCAGCTTATAATGTTGTTAACCAAAATATTGCAAAAAAAAAGGTTACAAATAATGTGAAGCGTATTTTAGACTTTCTAATATATATAAAACATATGTAATTTGTATAATTTTACCTTCAGGAATAATACCTTTCCTTTCCTTTATCAATGAAAATTGGCAAATGAAAACATTGCAAATTGTGTAGAAAATGATAAATAGTAGTTCCTACTGAACATAGTTCAAAGATTGGTACACGATCTAAAATATAATTATATATAATTTATATAAGGTTCTGTAAGGTTTCCTATCCAGTTACCTATCTATACCTATACAAAAACATATTTTATTAAATCCTAAATCAATTGACTGACTTGATACTTAGCTCCCCTAAAAATATCGACTCACGAATCACGCTCGCCGTCCATCCAAAATTAAAGGTTCAGGTTGGCTGGATAGCTGGGTAGTTGGATCCATCAGAGGGTTCGACTCTTGGGCGGAGTGAGTGCGAGGTGCGGGTGTTAGCTGAGGCCTTGCCCTGGCCAAGACAATAAACAAATAAATTACATGAAAGCGGCTGCCACAGTTTGAATCTTTTCAACAAGATAATCACAATGAAGCGGCACGAAATGTGCAGCAATGTGGCATCCTCATTAACCCTCCGCTGCCTGGGCCTCTGTACCCCCTAGCCCCTTCCTCAGGCCCCAGCAAATATCTAAGCGCGGCGGGAAAGTGAAAGTCATTGCGAATCCCAGTTGAAGTCGCGACGCAGTCCCCGATCCTCCTCAGAAGCTGGCAAAAGTAATTGGCCAGGTCGCCACTTCGGGTTAATTAAAACGCACTTTGTGGCCGAAAGGAAAAGAAGACTCATCGAGAGTATCTGTGGCCACATGACCACATATATCGATATGGCATGAAATGTAAATAGCCGAGTGACCACAAAAACCGCGAGATACGCATCCGTGAGATGCCTTTGAAATGTCTAAGACAAATTAATTTGCACGCGCGCCACCAAGATGGGGCGATTCGGCCGCACTTTTCACTTCTTCCGCAATAAACAAATCGCTTGCAATTTTTTATTTATTTTATTTTCATTTTTTCCTTGGCCGTGCGCGAGCGAGAAAGTATAGAAAGCTGCTCAATGAGATTCAATAAATTTGCTCAGGCGGCAGCGACTGCCACTTAAAGCCGAGCTGATAGCTATATTTAAGTCCATTTTCCCCACCGGCCAAAAGGCTCTTTGTGGGTCAGTCGATCAGGCCTGCCTGCTAGCCGATGTATTCCATGTAGGAGGAGCCTTCTAAAGCGCACCCGAATCGGAACGAGGTGTTTCTGCAGGCGGCAAGTGGGTCAGCCCATGGGTTCTTGACCCCCGCACACTCATCCGCCCATTGCAGCTAGAATTTAAATTGAAATTTAATCAGCAGAACCCTGGCAGGAAATGGCAGCTAGTCATTGGCACTCGACCATGGAACTACCCAAGAGAACGATCAAATTTAAAGCATTCATATCTTCAAAAGACACTGCCTTAAATTAGAATTTCTTTGAGATAATGAGAGCTTTCTAATAACTTCAAACTTTTATAAAGTCTGATTAATTGCATTAAAAGCATAACAATTGCAACAGTGCATAAAGCTATGTTTATGACACAAAAATAAATAGTAATTCAGCTGTAAAAGACTCAAAGTCAATTACAAAACTTGATCCAAACAAGCAACTTTATTGTAAGGCATACAGATCCTTAAGATTCCATTTAAAGGTTTCAATTTAAAAATAACCAAACAAAAAATAGTAAGGTTAATAGTACTTTAATGCATTCCAATTAATTTGAGAAAGCTGAAGGATTTGCATAGACATATTTGACTGTTGGAATGTTTTCTTTGGTGATTTGCAAGACTTGGAGTGGTTAACTGATACCTTTGCCGTTTCTCACACCTTGGGCACCGGCAGAACACTTCCCCTGCGAGAGTGCTGGGTATGCGGCACATAATGTAGGCACATATATCGTGTATAGTGTGACAAAATGAGTGGCCACTCGGATGCTTTTCGGACCCAAACACTTGGCCTCGACGCGTGGGCATGACAGGTTGGTTGGGTTAACCGAGAGCCGGGCAACCGGAGACCCGGACGACTCAATAAACTAGCTCGGCTGGCTTATTGACAGCGGGGACAGCCGCACATTGTGCGATTCGGCGATTCTGCGATTGTGCAATGGGTGGCACATGTGGCAGCCACTCGGAGGCAAGTGGCAAGAATCTGGGAGATCGAGACCAACTGGCAGCTGGCCGGTCGGCAAGACCTTGCCGGAACGGTAAATGTCGTACACAGAGAGGAAAGTTTAATAACAAAATGTATGAAAAATTTTAAGAGTTCTAATTTATAAAGCATTGTAGCAATTTCTTCTTTGCATTGTTTTATTAAAATCTAGGCATTATGCTTCTAAATCCTCAAAATTCATAGGTTGAATAGTTCGCTAATAGTTCAAATTCTCGCTTTACCTATACTTTCTCCTATCACGCCTACTAACCCTTACAAGCACGTGCTTGGTGTAGCAAGGGCCACTTGAATGTACTGACCGTAGTGCATTAACGTATAAAATAATAACTATATAAAAAGCGAATAAGATAAAAAGTGTAAGCACATTAAACAAGCGATATTTTGGATGAATTATTATTAAATTAATTTGAATAATCTCCAAAATCGATTTAACCTTTAAGCCCATTAAAAAGCGTCAATATAAAAAGTATTGCTATAAAACTTTAAAATAAATATTTGTGATTTCAGGATCTTAAATATTTTTTGTTGCATACTTATGAACACTTTCCGTGGCACGCCTGAGCTGATAAATATTTCAGTATATATTACTTATTTAATATACTTTATATGCGTTTTATAAAATGTGGTAAATATTTTCCACTGTTCTAAAATATGTGTGGGCCTGTGGCAGGGTAAAAAGGAGTTGCTGCAGCAGAGGGAGGTCGTGGTGGAGGCGGCTAACATTACCGGGGGCCCACATTGACATGCTCTGAATACTGGGCCCGCTCAGTGCATTGTTGGTGCTCCCAGTGCCGGTGCTAGTGCCAGTGCCCATGTGGCACTTGCAGCATTTGCCAGAGTCTTGAGAATGGCATTTTGATTTATTGGCTGGTTCCTGAGCCTCGATTGCATAATCGCCACCAAAAACATTCGCGCGACTACAAAACGCAGCCTGCCGGCGGCTGTGGCGGGGAGCCTAATGCATTTTTTCCCACAATTTGCAAACAATAATGAAAACTCGACTCACCGGCTGCTGCTGCCTAGCTGCTTGGCTAATTAAATCAAATAAGCCATGCAAACCGCATTAAAAAATGCAAAAAAGATACACAAAAAACGCGAGCAGACAGGCAAAACAAATAAAATTGGGAAATATCGCATTAGCGATATAACGCCTCGAACGGTTAATGCCCTAGCCCTACGATTTTCGTACTCTACACGCAACTTAATTTAAAAATATAGAAAAACTAGTTTTTGTGTTATTAAAGTATAATCTTTTTGGCCTAAAATTCTTTGGCCTATTCTGCGTATTAAAATACTTGATAATGAGGAACAAAGGTATTTGTGTTGATTTCCTTGTTAAGTTTATTAGTTCTTAAAAAATCTATAAACTAAATACGATGATATATGAGTTTTTAGTTAGTCCTGTTTTTACAGGAATTTCGGGAGCGCACACTCTTTAAAGTAGCTTTCCCAGGCCAAAGCCAATTCAGCAGCAATTAGACTCCGCCAAAAAGGGCAGCGGAACAAGGTAGCAAATACAAAAATTACACTCGGTTGCATGCCACAAGTGGCCAGCACTCTGCCAAGTGGCCGAAAGTGGCCAAAAGTGCTTCCAGCCGGCCGGCAACGACCGATAAGAGACTCGAGACAACAGAAATATGGTCACAGCGGCGCAACAAAAACAGCAAATGCAGCAGCGGCGAAACAACAAAATTGGCAACAAAAAGGCAACCAATTAAGGCCAATTTAGTTGCAGCAACGCCAAGCGGCAGCGACACAAGAAATAATCACTGGAAAAACAGCAACCAGAGCAACTGAGTACGAGTACGAGTATCTCGGCATGCAAATGAGAGCAGCCACCGAAGTAACTCGATACAAATTTTGCAAAAGGCAACAAGATATATATATATACATACATATATGTGCAGGTATTTGCAAGAAATTTTCACATTTTTTTTTTTGTCAGCATCGCGGGAACTGTGAGAAAATATGCAAAGGCGAACTGAAATAGAAAACTTGGATACAGTGGAACGACTCTAAGTCATGTCAGAGATTATTATAGATTTTGCCAACTAATTCAAGAAATAATTCATAAAATGAATTCAAGAAAAAAATTGCAATGCAATTCCTTTAATTCCATATAAAATGCACTTTATTTTAGCTATTTGTCCGATCAGCTTAAAAAACATTTTATTATCAACGAAACAAGTTTATTTTTTTTTACTAATGAAATTTTATAGATACGAATTATGAAAATTGCAGCATATTTATATTATAAAAAGTAATTTTAACTGGTTTTACAAACCATTGATCATTATCTAACTCTTAATACGACTAGTATTAAAAAGATAATAATACAGTTTGCAGGGAGTTTTCCAAACTGAAAATGATATATTTATATTTTTAATTATTTTAACAACCTGCATTAGGGAAATTCTATTTTTTAAGTGTTTAATTAAAAAAAAGCCAGTTTCAACTTTATTATAATATGAATGTTTAACTGTAGAGGGTAGAGCTGGCAAAGTATCGAAGTTTCCGATGTACCGCCTTAAACATCGTTATTTTCCCAGCTCTAGTAAAGGGAGACCAGAGCCTAGTGAGGAGACAGGTGACAGATTCAAGACAGAGACAGACTGCTTGGCGCTGTTCTGATTTCGATAATTATAATTATTGATTAATGTGACGACAGCAGAGCAGCACTAACACTGCATCTGTGTCGGCCTGCGATTGCAGAGAAATCTTTATTATTTTTCAATAGCATATATATGTACATATCTCTCTATAGAGGGGGACCAACGTGGAGGGAGATGGGGATAACAAGGTGGCCGCTTGCATTGTTGCTGTTTGCTTTTAACCCAAGGCGGCCCATTAATGCTTGGCCAGCAAGCAGCAAGTGCCGTGACCTTTTTCTCTCAATTTCGAGTTCTTTTAGCTGCCTCTTTATTGTTTTTTTTTTTTTTTCATCGTTGAAGCGGTCTTTTTTGTTTGCCTTTTTTTGTTGTGTTCATTGGCCGCAACCGAATCTAATTGCAAGAGAGACTTTAAATCTTTAGTGCACAGCAGACTCAATAGATATTATTTGCCTTAGAAAATACGTATATTTGTATGAACCTACATTCAATGCTGTTCTTTACAACAAAAAAGGTTCAACTGCTTAAATTCCGACCAGGAAAATTATAAATACAACAATAAAATTGTTTAAAAAAAATCATTACTTGCGTTAAGAAGTTATAACTTTTATATTTATATTTAAAAAAGGAAATACCAAAGTTACTCCATTTCTTTTTTGTTATTTCTTTAATTTGAGGAACAAACTCGCACACACACACAAAAACACAGAACAGCAAAAACACACATATGTATATGTATGTATGCATTCAAAATTACTGTTTTTGTTTGTGCCTTAAAGTGCATTATCTTTTTGGCTAAATCAATTAGGCTGAATCTCACTAACACACTCACGCAGGCAGGTGGCATAAACTTCTCTTCACACAACCCGTTTGGTATTCTTTTATGTTGTTGCTGTTTTCAGTGCCAAGAAAACTACTAAAGTCTGCACACACTTGTTCACTTTCTTCTGGTGCGTGCGAATGTGTGTGCAGCATCGGAAAGTAAATGTAACCCGTACATACATATGTACATATGTATGCAGGTGTATGTGTATAGCTTACCCGTTCAGCAAATTAGCAAATATAAAAATGTGTCGCTTTCAATTGCAAGCGCAGGCTGTCTTTGAGCTCAGAGCAAAAAAAAAACGCAAAACTTAAAACGCGAACTTTAGCCACCGGCTAACGACCACAGGTACAGATTGCATGTACCAGATCCGATCCAAGCACGCTCTCACACACACACAGCGACAGGCGATTGGTAAACGTAAACAAACGTTGAGGAAAAACCGCGACGCGATGGAAAAGCACTTGCGTAAATATTGACCTTGCTTGGCGAGGAAAAGAGAGGAGCGGAAAAGCCCAAAGACGCGACTCGAGTTCTGGAGCCGTTTGAACGTTTGAAAACAAAACAGGCGGAGAAATGCGGGCGAGAAATGCACCCAGAGTGACCGGAGCAGTGAGAGCTTGAAAAATACCAACTTGGAAAACTTACCGCAACTGGTCTGTCAGTCTAGCTTATTTGAGGCTAGATCTGGCTGATTTGAAAATGGAAAAGCTTTAATAAGCAGCAACTAGCCCAAAGCCTAACTATTGCTTATTTTAATGCTAAAATGCAATAAATGAATTCGTGACATCACACACGTAATATTTTGTAAGGTAAAAATGATTTAAGCCATAATAATTATTATTAGTTTTTGTTTTTTATTGTTTATTTTATTTAAAGTTTAGAACATTAATGGTTTAATATTACATAGTATTCGGTAACCAATTTAAGGGCTATTTTCAAAAGTTATCTGTGTCTGAACTCTGCATTATTCGCAAAAACTATGAATCATAAGAATGAAAGTTTTATAATGGATATACAAAAGTTATATAACCGCCATCAACAGTGGGAAATTTCACAAACTTTTAAGGTTAACTTATGTTATGGAAAAATCCTTTTTAAATGCAAATTATGTAATTATTTGAGGCCAAAAACTTCATTTAGCTGCGATAGTTGGACCGAGTCCGAATGCTTTAAATGCAACAACTTAAGGTAAGCTCTTTTCAAGGGTCCGGGATTTGGTAGATGTGGAATAAATCGGGGTATAACCTAAAAAAAGTTTGAATATTAAAAAAAAAAAAGTTGAAGACATATCTTAGTAAACTTACCTGAAGCAATGCCGATCCGGCGAACAAAACTTCTAAATTCTTAAAATTCCATAACTCTTGCATACGGTCGTGAGTTACATTTAACGGTTGATTAAGAAGTTTTGTTAGCAGTATGAATACTTTCTGCGTCACTTTAGCCTCTTTTAAATAGTCTGATTCGACAGATCTTTCGGATTGGTGAAAAAAATTATTCCCATATAGGTAGAGGGAGGAATCGTTTAGGAAGGTGAAAGAAAGTGCAAAGTCGTATGTAATCGAGGGCTTGCTCTTCAGTTTTTCTTCATATGCTAATATGTTAAAAATGTGTCCGAGAGGCGGCTGCCTCTTGAGTTGTATGCTGATCTTGTAGTTTTTGCCACTAGTGCAAGTGACATTTGAAATTCTATCGATCACAGTGTTTAAGTCCCCGAGAAACAGCTCCATCAGCTTTTCTCCGTTCAAGTATCCGTTTATCACTGCTGGATGTTTTGCAGATGTCTTCAGATTAACAGGCTGGCCTTCGTCACTACTGGAGTCAAATATACGCTGAGGTTCTACTGTAAATGGCAATTTAAGCCAAAGAACAGGAGAATACAACCTTTGCATAAAGGTTTTGGAGAAATAAGCTGCAATAGATGTGTAAGAAAATGGTCAAACGAAAAAGCTTAGAAATATAATAATTGGTAAGAGCATACTACTGATTTTCGATAATATTTCCTTCAGCTCTGACTTTCATCGGTGAAAAAATTCATTCATTCATGAAAAACTTTTCGCAGTCGACATCGCTGCCTTTGAGTTTAGCCGAAAAAATTGGCGTCATCAATGTCACCAGAGTTTTATCGAGCGGGCGATAAGGTGCACGTAAGAAAGAGATGGACATTTCCTTAGGCTTCTTTCTCTTTCACAAACAGAAGCCTAAATAATGGGCGAATTGGCCATCATTTTCATATGCAGCATCACGGTTAAAAAAATAAACTCCCATACAAAGGGTAACTATGAAATTTCACCGATGATCACCACATTATTCATGAATGAAATGATCCTTATGTAACTACACTTGTGTATATGTATGTACATATGTACATACATACGCAAATTTAAAGGAATTGCTACTTACCTGTGTCGACCCAGTTGCTAAGTGACCCCTTGAAAATGGAATTCATTTTGGTTAGTTCTTGATCCATTTTCTCGGATATCTCAGAAGCATCCTGCAAAAAAGCTTGGAGTTCAGGTGTTGGTAGATTTAATAGTTTCTCAGCCACCATATCAATGGCATCGTTGAATTTAAGCGACATGGCGAAATCTATTTTTTATTTCGAGAAACTTCAAAGTTAAGTGAACGTCGAGATCTTAACACATTGAGATGGATTTTCTAGCTTCTGGTTGCAATGGGTCTGTTATCGATATATTGCATTGTTCATAGTGATTTAAGTGACCTGCGAAGGATTTGTTCTTAATTTTCCACGATTTCAAAACCCATTTTAATAAGCGTTTTATTATAAAAGAAACATTTGCATTAAATATTTTGCAGTATTTTTGCACATTCCCGTTCCATATAATTTCTGTTCACGATTCCATTTCGCACTAAGGTAAATAATATAATAATAATAATAAAGTTACTATTAATACGAAAGGACAATCAAACTTTTCCAACGATATTTTTAGCACTTTTACAAAACCCATATTTTTGAAAGCACTTCCTTATTATTTGTGTTAAGATATACAGACTGTATAATTTTGTTTACCGTTTTCTATGTATTTTTTTTTTTTATTTTCACATAAAAGATTTGAACATTATCTTTTAAATTCAAAACTTTAGAGTGAAAAAATTTTGATTTGTTCTTTAGTCGTTCTTCTAACAAGGCCATGGAAAATAAAGAAAAGTGACTGAAGAAATTGAAAATTCCGAATTTAAAAGGCGAAATTTTTTATTTTTGGCAGTGTACTGCATTCGGGCACACAAGTGACCTTTTTCTCGACTACGCCGGATCGCGGTTGTGGGGGTTGTCCCTTTTTTTTTGTCTGTCTGCTGTCCCGATGTGCGTTTGCCCGGTACCTTAGATTTCGTGCCCTTCCTTGCTTTAGAGTGACCTGAAAACATACCAAACCCACTAGGAAAATGCTGGATAAAATTCTATCGAAAGTCGATAGGCAGGCGAGAAAAAATAACGATACAGAACGGAACGGAACGGAACCACCCCCAATCCGCGCCAGCAAGTGGCGAAAAATAACAGCAGCTGAAAACTGGAACGCAGAAGACAGAAAATATGCTCAAGTCGGAGGTGCAGCACCAGTTCTGGATCACCAAAAAGGTCGTGCAGCGCAAGCTGGGGACGAAGGAGGACAAGCATGTGATATCCTCGGATGCCGAACTGGATGCAAAGATCGAGGTGTTCAAATCGATATCGGATACCAGCCTGAATCTGTGCAAAATCATCGACCAGTACCAGGAGCGCCTATGCATCTTATCGCAGGAGGAGTGCGTATTCGGGCGCTTCCTCAAGGAGGCGGGCAAGCGTAGCAGGACGACGGGGGGCAGCATCGCGCACACGGCAAAGGCGGTGTCCTTCGCCGGCCAGCAGAGGATGTGCGTCCGTGTGCCACTCCTGCGCCTGCAGCACGAGGTAGACGTGTTCCGCTGTCGCGCTGTGAAGGACACGGAGCAGACGCTGCAGTTGATGGAAAAGGAGCGCACCGAATACAGAGCGGCTCTCTCTTGGATGAAGTCCGCCAGCCAGGAGCTGGATCCGGACACGGGCAAGGGCCTGGATAAGTTTCGGACAGCTCAGACGCATGTGCGCGTGGCCAAGCATAATTTCGATGGCTACTCCCTGGACTCCATTCAGAAGGTGATTTTTATTATTATTATATTATATTACATGAATATATTTGTTTCTATTACGTGTAATATAAACCATAATACATTCCGACAGATTGACTTGTTGGCTGCCGCCCGATGCAACATGTATTCGCATGCTTTGGTGGCCTATGTGGCCGAGCTGAAGAGCTTTGCCCAAAAGGCCGCCTCCACATTCCAGACCATATCCAAGGCATTGATTTTGAAACCAAAATACGACTTTTGTGTGCTAAAGGAACTGTCCCAGAATGAAGGTGGAGCCAGCGAGGAGGTGCCGCCACCCATTGAGGCTGTGGACAAGGATCAATCGTTGTTCTTTGCCGTAATTAAAATCCTCAAGCTCCCGGTTGTACCTTAAATGAATATCTGTTTACCTTTCAGACTGAGTACCAGGACAAGCAGCCAGAGGAGGCCTCCCTGTTGGAATCGAAGGATTCTGGCGGGGAGAAACCAAGCGAACCTGACACTGCCTGCGGCGACAATGAATCCTTGCTAATTGAGCTCTCCAAGCTTCAGCTGGACGACAGCCCGCTGCTCGACGCTCCACTGGGGGAGGAAGAGCCTGTCCAAAACGCCAGCACCAGCAACAATAAGTTCTGGGCTCGCATGTTCAATCAGCAGAGTCAACCGCTGCCGTTGCCAAGCGGCACGGCCATGTCAAGCAGAGGAGGAGGAGCCTCGGCTGCCGTACCCAACAAATCACAGGCCGCCAACAACCCCTGGCTGGATCTGTTCGCCGATTTGGATCCTTTAGCCAATCCCCAGGCCTTCGATCTGAAAATGAGCGGCGGACGCAGCGTGGCCGAGCAGACTTAAGATGGGAAACGATAGCCTCCTCCTCTTCCCTTACGGATTATGTGTATTTGTATCTTGATAGCTAGTCAGAAATGGAGAAAGTTTGGATGTAACTTTTCGCTAAACGTTCAAAAACTTTGTATGTTTTATTTAAATAAAATTTATATGGGACACAGCAGCTAGTAGAGGATGATGGAGGAGGACGAATGGCAGACGGGGATTGCAGCTGGGCAGGGAAGCCCCCACTCATTTAACCGCCGCCTGCGCCTCCTTCTTGGAGTTGACAAGCTCGACCAGCTCCTTGACGCGCCGCAAGCAATCCTTTTTACTGCGATTCGGTATGCATGAGGCAATGCGATCCCAGCGATCGGGCGTTGTCGTCGGATAGGTTTTGATGGCCTGCTCCAGTAAGGCTTGCTCCTCCTTGGTCCACGTTTTGGAGCCGCCACCACCGACGCCGCCAGCTGTTCCATTTGTAGTTGGCGCCGCTGCACCCCCTGGCGTAGTTGCTGCTGGAGGTGGAGGAGCCGCTGCTCCCGTGCCATTCTGCTTAGCCTGCTGATTGTTGTTCACCTTATGATCTACTCCGTTCTGTTTCAGGTTCTCCTTGCTCGCCTGGGCCGGAGTCTCCTCGCCCAGGGTTATATCGTTCGAGGTCTGCACTTCTTTCTTGGACTTCTCGAAGCTGGCGAATGCCGCATCGTTGGCCTGGGTCTTCAGGCTGCTCTTTGAGTGATCGCTGTTCTGGAGCGCCTTGGCCTTGTTCAGCACATCCCTCGCATTGACCAGGACACTGCTGCCACCGTTGCCGGCGGGGCTGTGCTGGTTGATGAACGTGGCAATGACATCCCAGCGTTGGGCAGTGCCAGCGGGGAACAGATTGACTGCCTTAATGAGCAGCTGCACGTTTTCATTGCTCCAGAGTTCGCCCTTCTTCACCTCCTTGACGCCACCCTTTGGCGTGTTCGTGGTGGCCGTTGCACTGGCCAGTTTCTTTGCCTGGGTCTGGTTAATCTCCTCCAGCTCGGCGGCTATCTTCTGCTCGGCCGTTTGCATGGCGGCCACAAAGGACTCGCGGCCCTTCGTCTCCATGGCTTTGTTCAATGTCTGCAGCTCGGCCAGACTGAAGGTTTCGCAGATCTTCTCGGTGCCCTCCATGTGCTTCAGCTGATCCTTGTCGTTCTTGGCGTAGTACTTGCAGTCCTTGACCTTGTCGCGCAGCGTTTTGCGCTCCTTCTTGAGCAGCTTCTTCTGCTGCTCGCGTTCAATGCGTATCAGCTCAATGCGTTTCTGCTCCGCTTTCTCGGCCCGCTCTTTGGCCAGCGCAGCTTCCCGAACCGCCCGATCCTGCTCTGCCTTCTGGGCCTGGGCGGCGTCCATCTTGGCCCGCTTGGCCGCAGCCTTTCGATCTTTCTCCTCCTGCTTGAAGCGTGCAATCCGCTTGTCGTTGTTATAGGCTAAATCGACCAAGGACCGGATGCGTGTCATCTCCTCCTTCTTGCGCTTAATCCGCGCCACCTTGTTCTCCTTCTCAATCCAGCGCCGCTCGTCCCTGTCCTGACCCTTCTCCTTGTCCTCCTCATCCAAATAGCTGAACTCGCGCCAGGACTTGAAGTCGTACCAGAAGTTGTAGAAGCGCTCCACCTCCTCGCGCTTGGCATCCACCTGGCCGAAGGCGGGAACCGGTGCCTTTGCCTCGCTCCAGCGTCCGTTTAGTGTGAAGAATTTGTTGAATACGCCAAAGTAATCGCTATCGATGTCGTTTTGTGAGGGCAGCGAGTCGTCGAACTCGGGATCCACGGAGTCAAAGCTGCGTCGCGGCTTCGAAGTGCCTGAAGAGTGCATGAGAATAAAGATTTTGATTTATTATTAAAGAAAGTTACAAAATCAGTAACGTTTTATGAAAGAAGAATAAGATAAATAGCCAGTTGTATTAAACTTTTTAAGTTATGCAATACTTTAGCCACACTGCGCATTTTTTATTTATTTGGGGAGGCCAACGAAAAGAACCTTGAAGAGACCAATAATTTGAATTTCCCTGTGAAAGGACTATAAACTATAAACGACAGACGGACAATATAACTTGTAATATTAATTTAAAACCAAGTAATTTGTTCAATTACTTGAGTTAGTAACCGTATTCCGTATAACATGGTATATAATGAAATGATTCTAGTTAACCCAAAACATCCTAGGTAGAAAATATAATTTCTAAGAAGGATTTCCCAAGTAGTTCATTAAGAATAAAGATATAGAACTTGGGCTACCATTTAGGGCTACAACCTAGAACCAAAAGAGTTGCTACAAAGGAAAATAGAACCCACCAAGTATCTCGTAGGCTTTGGTTATGCATGTGAAGTAGTCATCGTCCTGGATCACCTCCTCGCCCTTTGCTTTCCGCTTGTCAGGATGATGAAGCAGGACCATGCGTCGGTACGCCCGTCGAATATCATCTTCGCTGGCCTCGAACCTTATGATGGGATAGGAATATCGATGAGTAAACTGTGCCCACAAGCTAAAGTTAGTCACATGTGCGCACCTAATCTTGCCCAGACCGAGAATGCTGTAATGATCCTGGTCCTTCCACTCCTTGGGATCCAGCGACTTGAGGTAGCTAATTTCCACCTCTTCGCCGACGCCCTCTAGCTTCTCGTCGCTATCGCTCCGCTCCACGCCGCCGGGCGCGAGATGTTGGCGCCGCTGAGAAAAGTATGCGAAGCCAACCCGCTCGACCCGCCGTAAGGCGACCTTGAGCGGCAGCTGCACCTCCACCGTCGTCGTTCCTGGTCCGCTCGTCATCTGTAGTGATTCTGCTGTCTGCGGCTAGTTGTTGGCACTCGCGGCCACACTGATATACACGAAATTTTGCGAGCGATACTTTAAAATCAGCCTAATTAATATTCACACACTTTTCCGCAGCACCGCATGTGTTTGGAGCTAGAGGTGTGAAGAAACCGATCTTTCAATCGATATGCTTCATCGGCGATTGGATTTTTTCCATAAAAATCGATAGCAAAACTACTTGGTTAGAAAAAAATAGCGTGCTTATACTTCAGTTTCTTCATTAGGTTCCCCCCAAAACGCAGCTTTTTCTTGCAGAAAAGGTATAACAAAGTTCAATTTGTATCTTTTCAAATAGTGTTTAAACGCACAGGGCCATATTCGATTTTAGTACTATCGTTCTAGTATCGTGCAAGCTGTCACCACTAGCAACAACAAACAACAGCTGGCATCGAAATGGCGGGAGAATTTATATTCACATTTGCTTAAGTACTAGGACAATTGTGAAACGGATTTGATTTTTGATAAAAGAATATTTAATGAAATCTCAGCCTCTTGATGGTGTATATAGATATATTGTTCTCTGTGTGTTGATGTATCGATACTTACCGATACATCCGATTATTGTTTGGGCACACTATTTCCTTGACAATTGGCGCTAAAATTTGATATTTTTGAAGTGAAAAAATACAGAAAACGTAAAATATTAGACGAAAAGAATAAAAACAGCAGATTATCTGTTTAATTTATCACATTTATTTGTTTAAACTCTTTTTTAATTACAATTCATGTGCATAAACTTGATAGGCTAAGGGGCTAATTACTTGTATAATTTAACATTATTAAGTTTCCATACTACATTTCTCATTTAAGCAATACATGTCCGACTTTTTACACATAAATTCTTGTAAAATATTTTACACTTTAAGTTGTTCTTAAACTATTTACACATATGCATTTTGTATTACGAAAAAGATTTGTACAACAAATATTTGATTAATGGATTTGTAAATTGACTATTAAAACTAAAAGATTACTCTAGAATTGGTAAATGTTTTGGTAGAATTGAACAGAGTTAGTAGGTTCATTGGCATTTCGTTCGGTTGGGTATTTGTGTGGGAAGATCGAAATTTCTTAGTCTAAGCAGATTTGAAACACACACCTTAAGTTTAACGACTAGAATTGTGCTGAGATAATGCTGAAATACATATATTTGATCTACAAGTTCAAGGATTGTGTTTTTAAAAGTTCTACTAAGTAGCTTCAGTGCCGATCTCCACTAATTAACCTTAAGAAACTTCAGGCATAGCTGTAATGTTACTATTAAGCATTTCGTGTTGCATAAAATCGTTCCAAAAATAAATTCATCAGACCATTTATCCGCTTGAGATCGACTTAGACCCAGTGAGTGCGCGTCGTTGGCTATAACGCATCGTTGTGGCTCTTCGATATGGTTGTCTCGATCTGATCGATCCGGCGAAACGATGGCATATAGCTGGAACTGGCCTGGGTGACAATCGAATTGTTGGAGGAACTCTGAAAGTAAAACATTTCAACTTTCTAAATATATTTAAAAAGTAAATGAAGATTTTATTATAATAAAAGCGAACGTAAGGGAGATACTTTATAATTAACAAGGAACCTTTTTACTCAACCATTTTATCAACAAAAATCGCAGATATTTTGTAAAAATTTACACTCTTTAAATATTATATACCTTTTTCTGGCGATAGGAACGTCCGCGAACACGAGTTGTATTCCGCCGAACTGGATTTACCGTGGTGGATTTCTGCGAGAGTCGGACCGAGCTGAAGGTGCTTCCGCGATGGCCACGACGGATTTGCGGTGATGGAGTACCCGTTGCTGCACATTTATTTAATTAAGTTAACTGATAAAGGCTCCTACATATATCGATGGAAACTCACGGGTGCCGGCGATGGCCGTGCTGCGTTTGCTGGCCTGCAACATCCCGAAAACCACGGCACTGAAAGATCCATGATGGGAGGTCTGTCGCTGGAGGTTCGGTGTTTGGGCTAAAGGTATTCCCGCTGGCAATCGGACCGGCGAGATCAGCTGGCTCTCTGTAATTCCCTTGGGATGCACATAGAAGGTGGTCATCATGCCTTTGCCTTTCACATTGATTTCGCCACGTTTCTTGGGGATTGAAAAAAGAGTAATAAGTTCATAAAGGCATTTTATTTAAGAATGAATTTATTGTTGTTGAATTAATTGATGAATTATCTAACTACATATATGAACTCAATCTACTCACCACACAAGTGTATCCCCGGGAGCAGAGCAACTCGGCCGTATTCTCCGGCACCTGGACGCGCCAGTTCTCCCCCGTGGAATCCATTCGGGAGGCCACATTGACCGTGTTGCCCCAGATGTCGTAGACGGGCTTTCTGGCACCGATCACACCGCTGACCAGCGGACCACTGCATATGCCCACACGCAGCTGGAAGTTGTTGAAGGCATCACCATTGATCTCCTCCAGCTTCTGCTTCATGGCGAAGGCGAACTCGACCAGGTCGCAGACGCTGTCCTCGGAGGTCTCGCCGCGAAGCCGCAGATGTTCGTGATTTAATCCGGCGGCTGCCATGTAGGTGGCACCCACAGTTTTGATTTTCTCCACCGATGCGAACCGTGGCTCCTCCAGCAATTCATCAAAGTCGCCTGGGTGATGTGAGGTGTGCGCGGCACCATTAGACAGATGGAATCGCAATGGTATAACGTTTGATTGATTAACTTACAGATAATCTCGTTCAGTATGCGGATGCAGGCCTTGCCGTTGTCGATGTCCTCCGAGTAGAAGTCCTGGAAGTTGGGAATGGAGGCGAACATCACGCCGCACAGATTGTGCATCTTGGAGTAGAGCTCGTCCGTATGCTCGTCGGACAGGTAATAGGCGGCCACGTGGTCCGGCAGGATGTTCTGCAATCGACGTGGTAATTAATGACAAATAATTATCAGGGCAAGGACAGATTTACACAGTAAAATATTTGTAATTATTTTACATTTATTTTATATTGAAAAAAAATTCGGAACTCTTGAAATGATATTAATATCGAAAGTATATATAAATGTTAACACACTTAAACATAACAAATTTGTAATTGCATTTTGATCTGAATAAATTACCAAGAAGGATGGTTTCTCAATGACTATTCTTGAACTATTTTTGTTTATTAAAGTTAAGGCCTACATACTAGTCGGAAACCTTTCTCACAATGTAGCTGAGCGAATCTGTTACCTTAATTAATGTGTCATTAAGCGCCCGATTGGATTTCATGTTGGTCAGCTCACGCTCGGCCTGTTCCTTCCATATGAAGTCCAGACGGGAGGTCACCTGGGGGAATCGACAAGAGTAATGAATCTGGAGGTCACATATACATACGTCCGCTATCTCATTTGACTCCTACCTCCACCAGTCTCGCATGGTAGCAGACCATGACCAGGAACGATATAAGCAGTATTAGCATTTGGACACCCAGGGGCATGCCCAGTCTGGACAGATCGCCCAGACTAAAGCTGTCGCCGGAACTGAACTTGAACATGATCAGTGTCGTATAGAAGCCCACCATTCCGAGGGCCATCAGGGCCTTCACCAGGTAGTAGAGCTTCAAAGCGGTGGCCAGGGAGACAAGGCAGAGCACCCAGGTGAACACAAGGTACTCTGGATGGGCGCACTCTCCCTCGAGGTCCACGGTCGTTCGTATTCCGGACATGTCTGCATAGGTGAAGTTGTTCAAGGACACGCTGTGCCCGTTATTGGTGAGTGTGTAGGGACGATGAGACTGCTCGTAGTGCTCCAAAGGCGGCGTCAGATTCAAGCTCAAGGCATTGGCCAGAGTGCTTCTAACCAGCTCATCGGCAGGAGCACTGGTTATGTCCACCAGAGAGGTGGGGCCACCATTGCCCACCACACCGCCGCTAGTCGGAGTGCTAATTGTGATATTATGATGGATGGTGGCCGAGAGATACACATTCAGCTTGTACTCCTTCTCCGCCAAGGAGGCGTTGCTGTACAGCGACGTCATCTGCAGGAAGCGCGAGTGCTCGTCCACAGTGCCAATGTAGGTGGAGGAGGGACAAAGAATCAGCCCGATGGCACTCAGCATGCACATGGACACGATGACCCCGCAGATGAAGAGGGTTCGACGCTGCCGTTGATGCACCAACTTGGCCGAGTTCGTCTTTAAGAAACGGGGTAGACCTGTCCGGAAAAATGATTATTACTCATCGAATGTGGTTTCTTTAAATCAAAGAACAGCTTTAGACAAAATTAAATCTTTCTTTAAATCAAGAAACAGCTTTAGACAAAATTATGAACATGTTATTATATAAGGAAACTCTTTTTTCTGGCAAGATGTTGAATGTTCCATCGTTTTAATATTTTAATATTTTAATATTTTCCCAAAAAAAAATTAGGAAATAAGTGGAACGATAGAACTTTATCAATTTATAATAATTGATAGTCAATTGACTTTCAAGCAGTGGTGCCCACACGCATGCATTGACACGTTAGACTAGCATTTGTGTGAGTAAGACCGTGCTGTCTTTGCCAATCTCTTATACTGTCGGTGTGAGCAGAGCTCGGGCAGCGAAGCTTGCAGTCTCTCAAGAAATCACTAGCTTTTATTAACCCTTGAAAAGGTGTTAACAATTATGCTGAAAAATTTAACATCGTAAAACCAAAAATGTTGGTACCTCATAGATTTAATATATAATTTAAAACTGTATTCAAATACAATCTTACACAAATAATTTGGACCTTACATATTTCAGGGTATTATTTTTTAATTGATTTCAACTCGTTACTGTTAATTATAAACCCTACACAAGCCCATTCACTTTTACAATGTTTATTTTTTTATAGCAAACAGTAAATAGGGTAGGGCATCCTTTTAGGACATGTTTTGCTCACCTGGGAACTCCTCGGCCATAACCAGGACGCAGCAGAAGGTGAGGACCACGGTGCCCACCGAGAGGCAAATAATGAGACGCGTGCAGCGCGGAATGATGATGACCTGGCACAGCACCATAAATATCCAAATGACAAACACACACAGCATGTTGGATCTGAAAGCAGCAGGCGGAGGACGAACGGAGGACAGAAGCGGAAGCAAGCGGGAAAAATCAATTAGTAACAGTTCATTAATTAAGAGTCCTGCCTTTTGTTTGCTTTCCATTAGCCTAGGCTGGCATACGCACCGGAACATATCCTCGCGCAACTGGCAGAACTTCTGCTCCTGGCTCTTGTCCTTGAACTTCAGCGTCCAGGGATTTAGGTACTCGCGTCGAATTTCCTTGTTCGAGTTGATTTGGATGTTCTGCTCGATGAACTCGTCGATCTGAGTTTTGGGAATGCAATTGGTTAGATGGCGGGCAGGATGTATGCGGTGGGGAACATTACGTTTACCTCCTCATCCAGAACGGCCACGGACACTCGATGATCCTCTTTGGTGTCCACGAGAATGGAGTCGGCACGATTGAGTCCTTCCTCGGGGCTGTTCAACTGAAATATGAATGGATTAGGCATATCATGTTTGATCCTATTTTTATATATTTTCTTAATGCTGGAAAATATTTAAATACTTAATAATTAAGAGCTTACATTCTTGAATGGAATCTCAGGTATCCAGTCCGTGGTGGACTCATCCTCGATAATCAGGCCCTTGCTGTCGATGGCTTCCGTTAAGTTTTGGATGCTCGAAGCGCCATTTCTGGGCCGCAGTTGTTGTTCCAGCGGCGCCGACATCATAGCCGTGGGCGAGGACACCGTGGACAGTCCTGCCGGGCCTGTTCCTGTGCCACCGGCGGCACCAGCTCCACCGATCCCGCCGCAGCCGTTCCTCAGACGACGACTGTCCATGGCCACGCCCTCAACGACATTGGGCAGCGAGTTGAGCGATATGTTCTTCTTCTGCTGCTGCTGCAGGAGCTGCGCCGGCTGCTGGGCGGGCACAGCGATGGTGGCCGCATACTCCAGACTGCGTCCGTCAATGCTGGCTCCATCGCCGCCCGTTGTGGTGACGCCGCCAATGCTGCCGCTGCCACTGGCCGAGATTGACTTGGGCAGGGCGGCGGTGGGTGTGGCGGCCGAAGAGACGGCGGCGGTGGCCACACTTCCGGCCAGGTGGGCGCTGCTGCGCGTGCCAAAGCGACGCTTGGGCCTGGGGTTGGGGATAAGACAAGTAATGGGTTAACAATTGTCGACTTGGCAGTTGCCTGCACTGTGAGAAATATGTTAAACTTAAGTTAACCAAATGTGTAAAAAGATTACTGGAAAAAAAAATAATGTAAATACGCATAGGACGATTCAAGTAGAATACTGAAACTTTTCTACATTTTAGGTAAACCTTTTAAGTGTTTCTCCCTGTGCACTTTTCACTTACCTCAATGGCTCGGTACGCTTGATGAGAAAGGTCTTGACGTTCAACATTTTGAGGTGATTGTCCCGACTGCCGCCATTTCCCGGCTCCACCTCGTAAGCGTCGTTGAGGCACTTGAGCGTCGCCTCCGAAATGTGGACTCTCCTGCGAATTGGAGAGCGGTGGTAAGGAGTATTAGCGAGGTGAGGGGTCTTGGCAATAGGCACTGGCCAGGCCAGAGCCAGGAGTTCGGAAATGTAGTTGGCGAAAATTAAATTCAAATATTTGCATACGTTTTCTACGAATGTGCGTGGTGATTTCCCTTAGACCACCGCAGCACCATTCAACGTTTTCTATTTCCCAATGATTTTCCCCATTTCGCCCGCCCATCTCTTTGTGTTTTTGTGGGCGTGCCCCGAAATGGGCGTTGGGTCCTTCATAATTGGGTCTCCACACGGGGGTGTTCCTTAGTGTTTCGTACTGTTTCTGCCTGTGCTTCTGGTTTCTTGCTGCCGCCCAGGCCACAATTACATCAAAGCATTTTGCATTAAATTGAGCTTTTCATTTCTGGGGCTTTTCATTTTGTTTCGGGTTCTGCGGTCGCTCGGATTTTCTCTATTTCCCATTGCCGCTATGCTGCTGCCTTGCTGTTTCTTTCTATTATTTGGTTTCTTGTGTCTAAACACGCCAAGCTTGCAAAATTGCCAAGCAATTGTTATGCGAGCTGGTCGGGAGCAAGGAGGAAGGACCTTGGTACTGGAGCAGGAGCTGCAGCCACAGGACCCGCAAATTGGCCAATTAAAACTGTGGCCTGCCTGAGATTTGCCACCGAAGTCAAAGTTAACCAGCTTACGGATAGTTTTACATTTTAATTTAAGGCATAACGAGGTGTGGCCTAGCTTGCACTTTGGAAAAACTTAATCTGTTCTTAATCAATAAAAATGTAAGTGTAAAAAAATTATCTTTAAAGGATTAACTTTCGGGATAATTTTAGTGAAATATGAATATTTCTTAAGGACGCTAAGTTTTACGAATTTTATATAGTGCGAGGCTTCGATATTTTACAGAATTGTGATTTTAATTTGCCAGGAAATTATAAAAAAAAATATATTTATATTTAAAATAGTTTCCAAAACAAATGTATAATACATTTCTGTTTGTTTCCTGCCAATATAATTGCAAATAAAGGAAATAAAAATATTTTAAGTGTATATAAACCAATATTATGTTGCATTTATTAAGTTACTGTTGCGGTTGCTGACTGGGAAATTTAATTAAGACGCTTTTTGACCTTTAATCTTTGGCCTTTTATCAGCCTTCTAATGAGTTATGTGCTGCCTTATTAGGGATATAATCCTGCTGGCATTTAGGCCACTTTCCCGCCTCACTTCCGGCCTTGAATAATTTTGACAGCTCATTCCGGATGCAAACGCACGCCAAAGCTGGTTTTCGTTGTCGGACGTGACTGTTTTACTTACCCGGGAATGCCGCCGGATTCCATGTGATTTGCAATGATAACATCGTTGGACCAGACGTCGAAATGCCACTTCTTGTTGCCCAGGACACCGCACATCACTGAGCCGCTATGGATGCCGATGCGCATGTTAAGGTCCACCTGCAATTGTAATGGCAAACCATGAACGCGGCTTTCACAATATGCAAATAAAGCGGAAAATGTCAAACAGGAAGAGGAAATATCTGACAAATACAATCTAAATGCTACACAAAATTCCATACTGGTTTGGTAAAATAATTATTAGTTTGTACTTTAATTCAAATATTTATATAAATTAAGATAAGCACTTTAACTTTTGAAAATCAAAAAACTTCAGTAACACTGTAATCCTTTCTCCTGAACTATGTATAGTCCTGGGCATCTTCCCTGCTCCTCACCTGGGAAAAGTACAAAAGGACACCCTTTCACTGATCCTTCTACCGGAAAATGTCCAAGAAATGTTACCTTCTGCGCTGTCAGTCAGTTGAGAGTCAGTCAATAGTCGAAATGCCGCAGCAATTAAGTCGCCGGCCCAATTATGCGACTGCAGGCGGCATAAATCCCGGTAAACGAATATGGGATTCCCCCGGTTTTCTGCGGCAAGCTGCAGGCCCGGCTCCCTGAATAAAAAATCAATTAAATTCCAGCGGCACTTTGTCGTATGAAAATTTAACTCTCGCCGCCGCTTTTCGGCAACCGTTGTCGTTGCCGTTGCCGTTGCCTTTTGCTCTGTTGAGATTTGCATACAAATGAATTGTCAACACGTCCACTGCCTCCTATAGCTGTTACTATATACCATATATATGTATATATATATATATCTGTGGGATTTCTACTGGCCAGAGCAGGCACGGAGCACTGGGCACGGGGCATTGTGCAATGAAAATTCAACGAAAACGAAAGCCTCCTTTCAAATAAACGAATGCAAAGCAGCTGGATTCCGAAAAATGAGTATTAAATTTTTTGTTTAAATATACCAAGTTAATGTATATCGATCAAGTAAGTCTCTGTCGCGCGTTAAACTTAATAAACCACATTATATATTGTTACTCTCAATACTCTCTGCCTGGTTTAATTTACGTAATGTTTAAAAACGTCCTTCGGTCGCAGAAAAATGTGAAAAGACCTCAGCAGATGTCGATAGGATTTAGTGGCGGCGCTTGAGATATGCAACGTTTTAAATGCAGCTCATTGAACACGGCCATTGGCTCATGTTTTCCCATTCTCAGTCTTCTCTAATTATTTTGTAAAATAAAATGTCACAAAATTACAATGAAAACATCAGAAAAAGGATTGCTTGTTTTTATTTTTTTGTTTGCTAAAGGTTTGCCTTTTTTTTTATTTATATTTAACGATAAGGTATTCATTATTTTCTGTCTAAAAAAGTTTCGTGTTTTTCACTTATCCATATTTCCCATTTCGAATATCTGATACTGATTTTTCGCTTCCAAATGATAACTCTAAAGTCAATTTTCACTGATCAGTGTATGTATTCAAGGGAATAAAATCGCTGCATTAAATTATTCAGCTTCAAAGGGTAGTCTCGCCTTTCACTTGGCCAGTTGGTATGGGAGAACAATTTAAATAAATGTTCAAGGGCCACACTTCATGGTGTGCATTTCGTTTCGATTCGATTTCACTTACGTGCGTGTGCAGGCGCACATCCTTAATGGCCTTTATCATGTGGAGGCCAGTTTCCACGCTGCAGACGGCGTGATCCGGCCGCGTCTTCCAGTTGTCGCTCTCAAACTGCGACACGCAATAGTAGCAGTCGCCCAGCAGCTTCACGCGCAGACAGTGGTTGTCCTTGGGAGCGGCAAATGGGAAATGGGTTGAGAAAATTTAAAATTAAACCAATTCATGAAAGCAGGACACACACCGCACACACAGAAATCATTCCGCTGGTTAATTAAAAAATTGTATTCTGATTACTTATGGCAGCAGGAACATGATACATATTTCTTAAATGCAAACCATTAAAAACAGTTTCTGTCCCGTGACTTACCTCTGCTATGCGATCGAAGCGGGCAAACAGGTCGTTCAGGATTTTCACCAGCTGCTGGGCCGATGTCTTGCTGGCCAACTCGGTGAATCCCTAAAAGAGCGAAAAGGTGTTTCAGTTCACACCATAAACTTTTGTATGAGCTCCTTGCTCCGCTTGCACCTACCTTGATGTCGGCGAACAGGATGCTCACGTTATCCATGGGATAAACGTACAATTTGTTGAATTGCGTCTCCACCGTAGGATCCGTGCCCTTGTACATTTCGCTGCGTATTTGATTGTTCACGATGTTCGGAAGGACTGCAGGACGAAAAGGAGCGGAATGCCGCGGAGTGGGGTTTTAGCAACAGCAACAACTTGAACACGAGCCAGGCGCAATAAATTCGCTCAAGAAGGCCAAAGGAGCGAACCTTCCAGGACCTGCAGTTGTCAGGCAACGCAAAATTACCAAGAAGGCGCTCTTAGGGTCCTGCCTTTGCCCTTCTACGGCTCTGCCTGGAAAGGGGGCTCCTTCTACCTGGCATTTATGAGGAAAAATGCCACTTAGGCGGCCAAGTCTAACAACTTATTAAAACCAGGAATTTTCGCATTTGTAGTTTCTAGTTAAGCACACACTAATAAAGTCTCGAGTGGAATTCCGTCGTCACAATCAACAAGTTACTTTCTGCTCAAATAAATGTTTCTAAGCAACAGGTTTCCAGTTGTCACACAGGCAATAATTATTTTTATAATTATTAGTTGGCCGAAAATAGCACAAATAATTATTTGTTTTTATGAAAACACAATTAAGGGAAAGTTGATGGCTTTTTGGGCTCATAATTTGTTGATTTACTTCACAAACTGCTTAACTTACTTGAATCTAGTAGCTTCTGGGTGCGCTGCAGCTCCTTCTCCGACTCCTTCTTGTGCTCCATAGCTTTGTGGGTCTCGATGAAGGCCAACCTTTGTCCGCGATCCGTAAGATACTTCGTGTACATACCGGCCACGTTGATAGCCGTGTAGAGAATGAAGTTGGCAAAGATCTGGAACAGGACACAGTCGGCATTCATGGTTGCCTGCGAATGGAAAAAAATCCCGGGACAGTTAGCCTGAAAGTCAAAGCGGGGCGATTTCGGGGACAGGCCAATGAAAGTACCTCGCCGTGCTGCAGCTTGATGATGGTAATTACGGCCAGGTGACAGCTGGCCGTTATGGTCCCGCCCACGACGCACCATTTGAGGGGCAGGGGAAGCATCGCATACGGGACGAAGATGACGAACAGGATGTACCATACTAGGTACTCGCGATCGGCGAAGCCAACGCCCTGGCCCACGAATCCTGCGTCGCATGGGAGAGAAAGAAAGGGAGGGAAGGTTAGGCTTCGATTTACGACTGGGCCCGAAAAAGGATTAGCCATTTTGACGCTCCACGCAGGTGACGCATGATTTACGACCCTACCCAATCCCACACTCACCCTGAATGTTAAAGAGCACCCACGTACAGACCGCGGCCCAGTGCAAATAGTTGTTGGCGAAGCACCGCCAATAGCCCAGGAAGCAGATGGCCATGTTGGCAATCCCGCAGCAAATGGACCATGTGATGGCCGTCGCCATGCTCTGCAATTTAAGGTACTGTGTTAAGGTACTGTGTTCCTTGAACGGAGGAGCATTCTATCACCGTTGAGTCATCGGTTTCCAGAGGTCCTCGCTTACTGCGTCGCATTATCCAAACGAAAGCCAGGACCATCTTTAGGACAAAGTCCACGACGTTGACAATGATCAGGGACTTCTGACGCTGCCGATGCGTGTAGGTCAGGTAGCTGCGCTCCAGGGAACTCTGCTTGAAGGAGTTGGTCAGGGAGGGACACAGAATGCCCTTGACCACGTTGCCGCTCTTGAAGGCCGAATAGGTCTCGTTGTTGAGAGGCCTCTGCGGCTGACCAGCGATGCTGGCCAAGGAGTTGCCTGATTCCAGGTCGTGCTCTGTAAAATAAATAATAAATTCAGCATATAAGTGATGTCGGGATCCTGGATTCTCTTCTATACATTTTGTTGTGATTTCAAATAAGTACAGATTTATTCTTATTAAGTTTACGACTGCTAATAGAATAGATTGTCTTCTGTAAAAAGTATAAGTGTCAAAGCTGGGCTTAGTGAAAGTCCCCAAGAGGAGTAGCCACAACCGAGGAGATGACAAGTTCAACGCGGACTTATCTCCGTCCAAACGATAAAAGCTATAAACGCTTCCGAGGCCAGAGCTCCGTTGAGTGGTCTCCAACTGGGAAAGTAGTTCTCACTCCATTTCCGGGATTCCCCGCCGAAAGCCACGCCAAATCCCACACCAAATCTCCCGCCAAATCCCCGCTTACCAAAATTGCTGTTGCCAAAGATGCTGCAGCTCTCTGTCCGACGCTTGGGTCCATAGGCCCGCTTTGCCTCCACAATCCGCACGGACTGCACCCGCAGCGGCGTCTGCTTGCTGATGCCGCCTCTCAGACCACCGCCTCCTCCTCCTCCTCCGCCTCCGCCTCCGGATGCCATCATAGCCTGCTGCTTCTTGCGCAAATTGGACAGAATTGATGTGGTGGAGGCACGCAGCGATGGCGGCAGGTCGCCTCCGCCTCCAGTGTCCTCCATTTGGGCGCCGTCGCCGGGAAGTCGTGGTATTTTCGACATGTCCGGAGTGGCTATCGTTGTGGCATTGGCGGTGGCTCCTGCTGCATCCTGCTGTGTTGGTTTTAGCCAGGCTTTAATTAGTCCTAAGTGCGTGGGCAGATATTAACTTACCTCGGAGGATGCGCCTGCTGTTGCCACCGCTCCTGCTCCCGAAGATGTGGATGCTGCTCCCGCGACCGTAATCTGCTCATCATCGGTGGTCTGCGCTGCGGGATTACTTAGGCCCAGACCCCCATTCTCTTCATCATCATCGTCGGTTTCATCATCATCCCCATCCAGCTTCAGGTCGTCGATTTGTGCCAAGGCGACGGCGCCCTTGTCTGCCGCCCGGCGCAGCACCACCCGGTCATCGGCCTCCGCCTCCAACTCCGCCTTTGCAATAGCAACGGCACCAGGACCAGGACCACCGCCAATTCCATTTCCACATCCCAGTGGCGCCTCCTCTTTCGTGTCGCCCGATGCCCCGACGCGCTGCGTGAGTTCCGGGGGCGCGGACTGTGTCACACTGTTGCTCTGCCGGCGCTGTTGCAGGGAGAACGCCGAGGAGGGCGTCGCGCTCAGCTGCCGCATGTGCACTTCGTCTGAGACCAGCTTGTCGTCATCCATGTTGGCCAGCTGCTCCTCCTCCGCGGTCCTGTACATAAAGGAAATGTATTTTCAAAATTAGTTATCCTCTTTGGGTGTTTTTCCAAGGAACACGTTTTCTACAAGTGGAAACTCATTTGTATGTCATTAAATAATATTTTTAGTATCAGCGTTATTATTTCTTTGAAAATTAAATAAAACCATGTAAACATTAGTAAAGATTTAGTTAATATATTCTTTTATATAATACTTTTAATAAGTTTCTTTACTTCCTCCACTGTGTTTTTTAAATCTCAGAGCCTTTAATTTCAATCTTCACTTTGAACTTAGGATGCCGACTTGTGAAGGCAAACATTCATTTAACGAAATGAAAAGCCTTGTGCCAAGTAAATTAATTCAAAGAAAATGGAAAAAGTTCTCAGGAATCTCTTAAATACTGATTTGGCACTGCTGGATTTTGAAATCAAATTAAGAATGGAATTCTCATTTTGATTGGAAGTTGCTTAAAATGTAAATTCATTTGTTGCTAGGTGGGAGGTCCTCTTTTTTGCATTAGGTATTTCTTCATGAAAATGGATTTCAAAGATCTTTGTTCAAACCACAAGCCTTCTAAGAATTTCTTAATAAATTCCAGTTTATTGTATTATTGCTTCTTGCGGTGTCATTAAAGCGCAAATCGATGTTGAAAATTGTGCAAATTAAATTAAACGATTTGCGGCATTTTCTAATGAATGCTTAAATTGGCGAAAAAGGAAAATGAAGAAAGGGTTGTCTAGTAATTAATTGCTTGTTGGCTAGGAAAATTTAGGGAGTGTAAATTAAAAGGAGAACCTTCCTTTTGACTTCTTCCTTTAAGCTTTCAACTTGACAGCATCCCAGGACTTTAAATGGTTGTTTTCAATCACCAAGAATATCCCAAAATGTTATGTTTATTTGATTATTATTTATGGCGATGGCAACATATTGAACATTGAAATGGAAAATTGCTTAAATGAAATTACACGATTTGTGGCATTTGAATTATTCTTTGATTTCTATAATTTGAGTAATAATTCGAGTTTAAGAGCTTTCAAATTGATTTATTGAGTCCCTCAGCTACTGCATAATTTCGTGCTTAGTCGCTTGTTGTTTTTTTCACCGATACTGTTGATATCTCAGACCGGAAATGTGTGTTATATTTGTTATGCTTTGTAGCAGCTTATTTCATGTTGGGTACCCGGTGCCGCAGCGGAAACCCAAATGGCGCGGCGACAGTGCAAAATGGCGCGTTGATGTCGCTGTCATTATTCAAATTAGCACTGAGGCACTCACACACACGACTGCACACACACACGCGCGTCGGCACACACGCGGTCCCCTGAAAAACATAGCACACTTTTCGGGGCGAAGTAAATTTAAATCTAGCTGAAGGAACACACACGACCAAAAAAGCGAAATTCCAATAAGTCGGAGGGTCAACAACAAAGCCGCGTTGGGATATCCGTATATCCACGGTATATATATATATGTTTGCGCATATGGCATATCGATTATGTGTCATTGCTAGAAATAACAAACATTATTTTTTATTTTTCAATCGAGCTTGGGGCCTAATATCCATTTTCCTTTGCTGATGATTTGCATTCTGTCTTGTGTGTTCATTAGGTGACTGTTTTCTTCTATGTATTAGCTATGGCTACTGAATTTTAACTAGATTTGGTGCGATTATTTATGATTATTTGCTGCACATGGCTTGTATCGATTATGTCTTATTGTTATACTTGGCTTTAATTAAATTTGTAGACTAAAAGGACATGGGAATTGAATTAAGTGTTATGTATAAATTATGTCACTTTTTACTCTTTAAAAGTTTAGTATTTAAGGTAAATTTGAAATATTTAAGAGGGCTTAAACTTATGACGAATATTATGCTAAACATTATATTTTTTTTAGAACATGGGAATATAATTCTTTGATATTTCTTAATTCTTTATATCTTTAATTCATGTGAACACTGCTTGTAAATTAAAAGTTTAATTCCTTGTTTATTTATTACATTTAACATTGCTTAGCCTTGATTCCCATAACTTTACCATTTTAGGATCTCCTTAACTAGATTTAATAATCTCTTCATTCAAATCATGCTTAGGTTTGACTATGTGGAAGCTATTATCGAATTGATGTTTAGTCTTATCTCCCCAAAAGGTGTATTTTTGGATTGTTTTGTGCCAGACAGCGTGGATTATATTTACCATATTTACTGGTCTAATCAATGTGCAACAATATCTCCCTACCAACTTTTCCTCTCTCTCTCATCATAATCTCTCTCATTTCTCTCTGGCAATAAAAAACTCGTTATCTCTCGGTGTGTTGGTAGAAAAGAGGAAATAATGCACTATTAACCGAATTCAAAATCTGATTTGGCAATATATGTATATATTGCGCTGTTAAATAACTCCCTCGGTTTTCGTATGGAATTTTCCTCCATGCGTAGAAAACAATCAATTTTCACATCAATTTGCAGATCGCGAGTTCGCAGTTCAGCTGTAATTCGCCAGTTGTAAAGACACCGATTTTAGCACCTTTGAATACGATCTATTCGTAACCAATCGAGCGTTCCGCCTTTAAGATTTCAACAGGTGCCCCGCTTTATTTACGCACCTGTAAGATTTGGTCCAATAGTCAGTCCGAATCACATGCCCAGAGATCACGGCGGATTATGTTTCGTTTTCGGCGATTAACACATTGTCAGGTATGTAGTATCGTTTGCACTGGCCTTTCCGTCCGGAGCCTCTGGCGGTGAGTAATCCACGAAGGAAAATCGGCCAACTGAACCGATCCAAATCGAGCGGAGCGAAGTTTATCGCCAGCGAGAATCGACAGGGTTCGAGATAAACTTCTAATATAATTATCGCGTATATAAATGTGTTGATAATGGCGCAACAATGCTCGTATTCAAAATATAAAATCGATAAATCGAACGCGAGGTCGGGGGGCGGACAGATGATGGTGGAGGTGCCATCATTGTCAGGGGCGCAAATATGTAAATATGGAATCTATTCTCCAGTGATTCACCGCCGCAGGAACTTTGCACTTTTCACCGCCTTGCCGCCTTTCCGCCTTCGACTCGGCGTCATGTACTATGCAAATGTTGATCTATACTGCGCGTCTATATGGACATATGTTAGGTGCGACCGACTGCTCAACAGGTTTTATTTATTATTATTATTATTAATTTCGCTGCCGCCCGCGGCTGCTTTGCTTAAATATTGTGTCTGTGTTGGGTGTTTTTTTTCGCGTCTTTCACATCGGGCTGGCGTTTGACAACTGAGCGAGAAAAGTTCCCCATCGCCTGGATATAATATGATACTGTCGAGCTGTATTTTTTGTCGATTTCTGCTTTTTTTTTCCATGTGTTCTCTCCATATTCTCCGCAATTCTCTCTGTTTCTCTCGCGGTGACGCCAAGTGAAATCAGTTTTGGTCAACAATGTTGCTGATATGGTAATTGACTCGACTTCGGCCGGCAGACGATAATGACAACGGAAATTATGATGGGTCCCTAAATGATAATCAGCTGCTGATGGCTATCTTTGGCCAAATTGAAGCAGGAGTGGCTTGGGCTCTAAGTAAATGTTTATTTCTTTAATGGTTCGTGAGATGACTTTATATTTAAAACACATTTAAAGTGCTTAACCTTGATTGAGTATTTCGAGATTTATAGTTCTTGTATATTTATGTCTTTGTTTCTTGAGTAAGTAACTCAAAGTTTTATAACTTTAAGCTTCTTTAAGCAAGTTGTATTGAAAGATATTTAGATATTAAAATGTGTTGTTAACAAAATACAATACAAGTTTTCTGAAAAATGTAATTGCACTGCCTTGGCATTCAGGCTTCCCTCTTTGGCATTTTTAATTCCAACAATATTTCAGCCGACTGGAATTTAAGCTAAATGCCACACTTAGCTGGGGGCAAGTAACATACAAACATTTTAATTAAAGTGTCCCCTTGTTTACTTATATTCGAATATTCATAGCATTTTGTAGGTATCAGCAGATTATTGTCTGTTTTGCATGTTGCAATTGGAAAATAGTATTGGGGCGAATATCCAGCTTAGCTCTTGAGGTGCGCTTCTGTGCGACAATATCTGTTTCGGATATGAAATGTCAAAGGCATGTCTGCAATGCTGACTCTTATTTATAGAGACAGACGGTTGGGGTTAGTTTCGAGTCGCCAATCAGCCATTCGAGCCACCCACTTTGGCTCAAAACGGAATCCAAGGCCGGCTGTCGGTCCTTTTTATGAGCTTTTGTTGCCTTGTTGAATTTATGGCCATAAGAAACTTGTTAAAGCACATTATTGGGTGTGTAACAAGTGAGTGTGGGCCCGAGTCTCTGCGTGGTGTGTGTGTCTGTGGGCTTGTTTGCTTTTGTGCTGCGACTTTCGAACTCGAGACTGGGAAAGGGGTGGCTTCTGGGTGTTGTTTGGGGGGTTTTAGCTAAGTAGATTAAAGTCATATTTACACGTCTTCCCCCACATATAGTATATACATATATGTGTGGAGATGTCTCTGCGGTTGTATTTGAGTTTGTGCTCTGCGTTAAGTGGCAGCAATTAACACTTGACATATTTATGCTTAACCCGAGGGCCGCAACGGGCGGTTCCCATGCATTATTGTCATGCCCCAAGTGCCACCAACAAGAACACTTGAAAAAACTATGTGTAAGGCCTGGTAACTGATCCAGTTTCATCTGAATTTCGACCTAGTATTAACGGATACAACATTTGTCTACCTTCTGTACCTTGTATACTACAATATCTTTGGGATACCATGTTATCTGTGGTAATACTAATAAGATTAACTAATTATTTGGTAAAGGAGTTAAAATTTATATAAATACATTTTCTTGTAAAGTCAGAAAACTCTAAATATGAATAAACGTTTAATAAATACAAACTGTACCCAAAGAAACATGACAAAGGAGTATTTTAAGTAATTTTAAAGCTTTCCAAATTATATTAGTATAAATAAATATTATTTATTCAATTCTAATATTAAATATCTATTTAAATTGATATTAATATTATTGATTAATTTTTTTCCATGTACCAACAACTACTTGGCAAAGGTTAAGCTATCGATATGGCCACAACAACACCAGATATATCGTAGCTCTACAACAACGCAACCCAGTCATGTCTGGCAAGCTGCTTAGGTTATTTATTAAGCGTTTAAGCCCTTCCATAAGGGGCGAGGTCGGACTGCCGTAAGGGGGCGTGGCACTCATCCAGCTGGTGCGAAACGGTTTCTACTAATACGTGAGTGTGTAAGTGTCTGGCAAATATTTAGAGATAATTAGTGGAAGCCTCAATACAGACGCTTAATCGGGGAGGTTAGGGAAATCTGCCCGATTAGTGGGGTCATCGGTATTAATTGGGGAGATCTATAAAGTCAGGAGGTTAAAAAATATGATTTTTTATGACTTTTCATTAGTGGCCTTGAAGCCAGGAAGGTAAATATAATTTCCAATATGTTTTCATTAAAAAAGAAGCTCTACTTTCAACTGCCTTAACCCAAACAGCAAACATATTAATTATTATTATTAAATTAAGATCATTTCTAGAAAAGGTATAGTAATTTACCGCTTGGAAAGGTTTTTCAAACAAAACCTTCCAATTAGCCAAGTCTCATAAATTAAACTTGCCCTTTAGGTATATCGATAATATTACCTTTGCCCTTAGAGCTGTCCCCCCAAAAGTTGTCCCATAAAATCTATTAAAACAAGCTACGTGCATAATTTCATTGGTAATTAATTTCCGGCACGGGTCAGGAAATGGCAAACCATCAGAATGACAGGCCAAAACAAACGCAGCAGGTGGCCAATTCACCGCAACGGGAATCAGCCAGTTCGGTTATGGATATGGCCAGGCCAGTGCCTTTGGCAACTTCATTTAGCTAAGAGTCCTGGCCGATAAAGGAGCCCTGGAGCGGACAGACAGAGACCCAGCTCCTGTGCTTGTCTCCGGGTATGTGAGTGTGCTGGATTTGGGTTAATGTCGGACATTGGTCAACATGGGTGTGCAATTGAAGGCGAGCAACAAAGCAGAAAATAGAAAAATTACTCAGCGGCTCAGTTTTGGGTCAAAGGGAAAAAAAGGAGTGAAGGACCCATAAAAAAAGGACAAAAGCTGGGTAAAGGGAGAGGTTTCCATGACACGGAAAAAGTATTTTTAAAAAGATTAACAACAGATTTGAATTCATTTTAAAAATGGATTTTAATTAATTGCTTCAAGAATATTCAAGCGAAAAACTATATTATGCTAATATTTTTAAAATTTAATTGAAATAACTTTAAAAATACCATTTATACATTTGTTGTCTTCTTTCTTTTCTGTGTATTTGAAATCAGCAGCTCATAAAATGTTTGGGGAACATGTTTTTGGGATCAATCAGAGTTGAACACGAAACATATTCCCGCATTGTGGCTTTTGGGAAACCTCAGCTGGAACTTGCTTGCGGTTCTGTAAAATACCATTATTATTAAATTTCCTCGTGCTCGTCCTTGTTACGCATTATTATGCACAAAATGCGCTTAGGCAGGACCACGGCTTTGATGTCCTTTTGCCCCACTTTGGGTGGCTCAAATCAAAGCGTTTTATTTGACGGCTGCTCCTGATTTGGGTAAACACGTTCCGAATTCTTTTCAAGCGCAAGTGGGGAAGTTGAGTGGAGTGGAGCTAAGCGGAGGCGAGTGGAAAGCAATCAGGACAGCTTCTTTGGCAAGAGAAAAAAGGCAATAAGCCGTATAAGTGGCCACTTTTTAGGGCAGCAATCAAGTTAGCAAGTATTCGAAAGCCATTAAAATTGACAAATCGCTGGCCCAGTACCGCAAACCGCAAATCCTTGGATCTGGTCGGCCTACTATGTATATTCCGAGGACACTTGGCACTGGCCAAAGAAGAATGTCGAAGGGACTCGTAAAAGTCGCCAGGACATGGCTATTTATGTTTATGGCTTACTAATTAGCTTTAGTTGCTGCAGCAAAAGTTTTCTCCCATTAAAAGTCGCGCTATATGCCTTCCGTCTTTCCTCCTTTTTCCAGCACAATTTCTCCTGCTTCCTCTGTTTTCCCGTCTCCCCCTTTTCGACCGCACTACCTGTCCCTCACTTGGCCTGACCCATTGTTGTTTGTCATTAAAATTCACATTTTATGGCAGATTCGCTTGGCTTTTACCTAGTTTTTGCGTTTGTCGTCTGGGCCAGAGGTTCCCCACTTTTCGATTCCGTCGCTTGTTGTTTACGCCGAGTTGAAATTTGCATAGAAAAAGAAATTTGCATAGCATTAAGCAGACGTTTCAAGTTGTCCTGACATCCTCAGCTGTCGCTGCTCCCCGCTGAGGTTGCGGGCTTGAGGAATTCGGTTCACCAATATTAAATTTATGGTCATGTTCAGGCAGTACTACTCCTCGTCGTACTTAAATCCGTTTAATGGCATAACTCCAAGCGCCTGACTTTCGATATTATTCGCGTTTTATTGGCAAGCCTTCAATTATTCAATGTAATGATTGTGGGCCAGTTGCAACCCCTCTGCTTAAACTTTTTTGCACTTAAAAGGGATGGCAAGTTGATTGTCTGTGCGTTATTATGTAATTAAAATTTTATAATTCGATTTAGTCACGAGCGGGCAGCCCTTTACGTCCTTTATTATCAAAAGTGAATTTGCGGAAAGAGACAACGTGGCGTATGCGCAATTTCCCAGGCAGTCGGCTCTTGATGCTCTTTAATTGGCCAGGAAATTAAATTCAGGAAAAAACAACTATACAATTTCTTCTTCCTAAAATGTGTGTGGGTTACCTCGCACACTCGCTGGCTTCACTTAAAGGTTCTTCGCCTCGAAACGAGTCCATTGAGCCTCGAACTCAGACAGGCGTCGTTTGTTGCCATTTATAAAGCATAATTGAAATATGAGATTGACATTGAATACCAGTGGCTTTGTTGCTGTTGTCGCCTATTGTTCCCATGGCTTTCATCGGCTACAATTCCACATTCTATGCGACACACCACAGTTGTTGGCGGGGCGGGCCCATTTAATTGATTGTTGTAAATAGAAGTGGATAGAAATTGGCGCCTCTCCATAAGAAGGGGCCCACATATAGTATATACACATTCCCCGAGGCAAACTACAGGCAAACTTCTCGAAGCTTAACTTTCGCCTCGAAAACTTGAGACCCTCAAAATTTAATTAATGAAAATTTGGAATTTAGCCGACTAAGCTTCACAGGCATTTATCTTACTAACCCCAAAGTTTGTAGATCATTTTTCTTCGAAACTTGCAGTAGATATTTCTTGATTTAAGTGGAGATGCTTCAGCATCGTAATTAACAAGTTGTCCGAAGATACAGGATCTAAAACCTTGATGTCTTTATGTCTTCTCTTAAATAATATATATGCCTTCTTTAATGAAATTATAAAAATGTTCCTAAAGTTAAATTTATTTGAAATGGACATGCAACTCACAGGATATGCTTAACTTCCTGCATCGAAATCATTGATGGCTTTAAGCGCCCAACATTGTGCGGCACTCTCGACCCAACTGTCAACACTCACCTGAGGCAAATGCGCTCCTCCTCCTCGTCCATTGTACAGGAGGATTCCGTCTATTTCTATTCTCAATTTTCTCCTTTTTTGCCGCTCGCCACAGAGCTCGGTGCTTAGTGCTCGGTGCTTGGTGCTGCTTGGTCCTTGTCAAGTGAGAGTTTTAACTGCCAACAGCAGAGCAGCACTGTGAATCCTTGAGGTTGACAGCAGGTTTTTTTTCCCGAAGCCGAGGCTTTAAGCCACCTCAAAGTGTTTTAAGCTGTTGTCAATTTGCCTAATGCTGGCATACAAAAAACGATGCAGGATATACCGGCGACGTAGACGTCCTTTGGTGACGCATTCCTGTGACATGGTGGCGAAGGATCCGTCGTGGAATCCGCTCCTAAATCCGGCTCCCAACCTGTAAGCAGATAGGCAACAAATCGCATTTAGCATTCGACGTCTCGAGAATCTCTTAAATTTTCTGGGAAAAACACACACAGGGAGGAGGCTCTGCCGCCGGTCGCAGTCGCTCGCATTTAACAATGGCAGTATATAATTTAATAAATAGTTGCAGTTGACAGATTTCAAGTGGCGGAAGGCGGGGGAGCACTACTCGTGGGGCAATGGCTCTATACGTAAGGCCACATGTATACGTTTTATATATAGAGATGGTGACAAGTGCAAAAGTGTGCACAATAAGTGGCATAAAAAACAAGCTACAAGAAACAAGAGAGAATATATTGGTATCGAATATATTGGTACTCTTAAATGTGATTAATATGGCTTAATTTCAGAAAACGTTTTGAATAAAATAAAAGCAATAATAAAGTTATTAAATGAACAAGACAAGATATAAAAGTATTTACTCTAAATATAAATAAATACATTGTTAAATATATACTTATTGTAATCAATATATAATCATTTAATAACATTATTACGTATTCTTTTTAAGTAGTCACCAGCTCTTTCAAACTTTTGAACAAAATATTCAAGCAGTGCCATATTTCAAAAGCAAACATGTCCTTCTGGGAAAAGGAACTTCATAATGTCGCCTCGAAATAGCATTCTGTTACTTAATAAATCAACTTGGCCATAGATTCCTGGACAAAGTAAACACCAAAATTCCAAATGCCAAAATCCGGACAAACAAAATGAGCCAAGGGAATGGAGAAATCGGTGCTCACCCAAAAATATATATAGTAGGTTCGAGCACTGTTAGTCACTCTTACTTTGCCATTTAAACTGTCGCCTTTTGGGCGTGAGTGTGAAGCGCCTGCCTTGGTGCTCCTCCACATAGGGCAAACACTAGAAATGTCAAATGTTTTGCCTCAGCATGTGCGCCCAGAGCTCATGAGGGAACCGGATGAGGAGCGGGTGCAGGATGGGGCCACGACAGGAGCAGCAGTCAGGGACATTTGTCGTGCCGTTGGCAGTTTTTTATGGGCCGACCAGTTTCACTACCATTGCGAATATCACACAGTAAAAAATGTGATGATCTTGATTACTTGATTACTAGATTCAATTGAAATTATATAGTATATATGCTTTACTTGGCGTATCTGTTATTTAAGGGAAAGTATAAATTAGACCTGTAACTTTTGAAAACATTATTATTCAGATTATATATCTACTTCTTTATGAAACTATGTATGAATTGGAAAACTATACTGTTAATTAAGGAAGTGTAGTGAAGAAAATTCCATATGTGTAGTAACAAAACCCAGGAGTTATGAATATAACTAAAATATGCTAATGTAGGTTTTCGAAACCTTAATTTAGATAAGAGATTATATATTTCGTATTATATATATTTGGATATATATTTGCAAACTACTTAGTCTCATTGTTTCACCTCTTTTAATCTCTTTTTTAATCAGAAATGAATAAAAAAAGTTAAGCCTAATCCAAGAAAGAATTCAAAATCAAGCTGCTTAGCTTGTGTTTTCTAGTTAGTTCTTAATGTTTAATTAAATTCAGATACATCATAGCCAAAAATCTTGGTTTTCCCAGTGCAGTTGGAATGACAGTAAGAGCCACTTGGAGCATGCAACACAGCGCAAGTGAAATTCAATCAGTGCGTGCAACTCGCAACTCGCGGCCACTCGGAAATGCTGTCTGTGGCTCGCCACCTCCGCAATTGAATGACAAAACTGGCGAGGCGAGATGAGTTGAGTGAAGGCGAGGCAAGGTCCTCGAGGCAGTGATCCCATCCCGGGTATTACTGAGTCATAAAACACGTTTTAATGTCATTTGACAGGATGCACTTAACCGCTATCGCGTATAGGGTGTCTATTAGTCGGTTGACGGCGCCAACGCGGCCATTTCTCATCATAAGTATATAGTACATATATGGCAGTTATCCTGATCCCCATATGCAGAGTATGTTTTATTGCCCTCGTCGAATATTTATCGGACAGCGAATATACATATATTTTTTACGGCACTCGCTATGATTTATATGCATCCTGTTGCGTGAGCGGGGATCCTTCGTGCAAAGATATCCCTGCAATTTCCTCTCCTTTTCATTTCATTTCATTTCCCCTGGCTTTTTGCCTGCGTCCGACAATGTAACCAGTTTATGACGCTGCTAGCCAAGTTTCCGGTCTGCCTAACACATGGCTTTCCGTGGGGGTTCCCCCTTTCTCGATTGCCTTCACAGGCAGCAATTGTTACGACAGCTCTTCTGGGTCCTCCTCAAAATTGTATTTGTACTTGGTTTCTTCCTTTTTTTTTTGTCCTATTTTATTTTAATACGTTATATACTCAAAGGAGGATTCTGTTTGTGACAGTCGTCAGCAGGTGAAAGTCCGGTGTCCAGGACTCGTACCCAAAATCCGCTCGGCTATGCGTGCTATGTCCTTTGTGTCCTGTCCTGGCTCCTGGTTTATGACACTCGAAAAGTGGAGAGGGAAGGGGCATGGGGCGGGGCTCGGCAGCAGTGGCGACAAATTGAGTGTAAATATTCTTACGATTGTTTTGTTGCCACTGTTGCTGCAGCTGAGTTGTAAAAAAATTTTTGCGAGCTGCGTCAAAATGTCAGCAGCGTCGATTTATGTTGTATTCTGTAAACACTTTGTTGTTTCTGCCATTACACTGAGCCAAAAATTTACTAGTCATGGCTTTTGAATTTGAATAGGCTTTTATTTTCATTAGGAACATGTTTTTAATACAAAAAACCCATAAAGATCTAGTAAAAAATAAGGATTAATTGCTGTTTCATCATTACCCGATTTAGTATTAATCGTGAATAGTTTTTTTCTTGTGTCTGCTGCAGCCTTCATCCGGATGCCATCCTGTTTGTTTGGACAAAACATTTTGCGCCATCACGCGGCTGAAAATAATTAAGTTTCTGATTCATGTCGACACCAGGGAGACAAAGGCGACTCAACTGCTCATCTTACTGAAAGGGCACGAGGTGCTGGCAAGGACATGCAGCTTGCAGCTTGCAATTTGCCTTTATCCTTTGCCTGCCACCCTCGGCTCCCCTGACTCCTTTGGCTGCTTGCCACACGCTCGCATTAAGCCAGCGATTTATGTTGCATGAAAGGAGCGATAAGCAAACAAACGGACCGCAGATCCTGCAATCCGAGTGGTCCTTGCCTTTGTTGGTCCCAGTGCCCAGAAGGGCAACACCCCCTTTCACACACTCATGAATAAGCGTTTACTGGACCAGCTAGCCGCTTGCAGTTCCAGTTACTGGGCAATTATGCGCTTCTTAAAAATAAATTAATGACCAACTGGAGAAGCTTCGGGATAAACAACAGAGAGAAAAGCGCAGGGGACGACAACAAAAACAAGGAAGGACACTCCCCCAGGTGAACTCTCGCTCTCAGTTGTTCCCTTTTTAATTAATTAAACGGCAGGAGTTGGCTTGCAAAGAGTCTTTGATAAGCCCTGGACAACATGGACTAGCTCTTTACGATCGTTCCGGGAATGCCTGCAAAATATTTGTTTACTCGAGTTTTAATTAGTGCGATTAGTGGCGATTAAACTTGCTTGTCTGTGCCAAGTAGTTAACAATCTTTGCGAAGCTTAACATTTTAAGTATCGCTTAAAATACAAACAAAATAAATTGTAATAAAACAAATTGCCATTTCATGAAAGCTTAAATATTAATAATACATTTTTGGGTAAACATTCTTGCGTTGCGGGAGAGTTTAGGCCCCACTCCTAATTTCAAAGCTTCCATTTGAATTTACGTTTAATTAGAAATTCAAATGCCAAAACGGTAGTTTTTAGCTTCAGTCAGTTCTTTTTTCGAATAAATTTTCATTTCATCTGTTTTAATAAAATGCTAACGAACCGAGGACTCACGGCGTCAGTTGCACACGGCGTATGCGCAATTTAATTGGCTGGCAATCAGAGTGAACGTCCGTTGCCTACTTTCAGGCATTGCATTTTTCTAGCCCATTTTAAAATTGATGAATAAATATGGTGGGAATGGGGCAAACATCATTTATTATTTAATGCGTTTCAGTTTTAATTTCATGCGTCTGCTGTCCGCGGGTATTTAATTGAATTGAAAAATGAATGTTGCACGTGCCTTTCGTGGATCGAGTGAGTTTTTAAGCAAATGCCGTGAGTTCGAACAGGTGTCGCCCGAAATGATGTGTGTGCGGTTTTTCCTCCCATTTTCACATTTTCCCCACCGGTCATTTGTTTTAATTTTCCCACAAAATGTGTGCTAATCATGGCATTTGCTCGTTTACATTAGACTTTTCCTCAGTGCTAACGAAGTTGACATTATGTTATTAACGGAGACTCACATGCGCCCTGGTCTAAAAGTGTATTTAGCCGGATATGAGCAATACTACGCTAACCATCCTAGTGGCACAGCGAAGGGTGGATCTGCAGTTTTAATTCGTTCACTTATTGCCCACTCTCTGGATGAACCCACCTGTTGCAGTAACATTCAAACTGCCACTGTAAGCGTGCCAACTAATGGTGGATGCATCAAAATTTCCTCCATATATATCCCTCCCAACGAACCTTGGAGCAAAGCTGATTTCGATCAATTATTGATATCTTTGGGCAATAAGTGTATCGTAGGCGGCGATTTTAATGCAAAACATCCTTGGTGGGGTAACATGAGATCATGCACCCGAGGAAGGCACTTGCAAGAGGCTATTATTAGCAGTAATTTTCAAAT
>VNJM01002386.1:4520-126475 GCA_008042475.1 Drosophila kanapiae
TAGGGGGGGGGCAAGAGACTTCTCTCTCTCTCTCTCTCTCTCTTTAATACTTTTGCGCTGCTCCGCCCTTCGATCGCATAGCGTCTCTAAACTTTTAGCTACAACTACTACGGACTAAGCTTAGGTCTAACCAACTAACGCCTATTTAGTAGTTAATGTTTATCTTCGAAAAAAAAATATAAAAAAAAAAAACCAAATATATATATATATATATAGATATATATATGATATATAGAGTGTCTGCTCCGCTCGTCCCTTCCAAACATTTTCAAACTTAATCACAAGTAAACGCGCCTCCTCGTCCCTTCAACACATTGCACTGATTATTCCGCTCTCCCTCTGCCCGCCTGCCTAGTAGTTCCATCCTGCGGCCGTGGTGGCAGGACTCGGGGTCAGGGCTGGCACGGCGCTGGCCAGGGGACTGCTGCTGCTGCTGCTTGGCGTGCTGCTCGCGCTGGTGGCGTCTCCGGCTGGAGTTGCAGCCGCAGCTGGCGCCGTGGGGGCGGGCATCTCGTCGGCGGAACCGTTGCCGGCGCTGCTCAGTCGACGCACTCGCACCAGACGCAGCTTCTCCTCGTTGACCACCTTGAGCTGCTGCTGCTGCTGCTGCTGGGCCTCCTCGCTGCTGACAGCCTCCAGCGGCTGCTCCTCCTCGTCCTCGTCGTCCTCCTCCTGCTTGATGTGCACCTCCGGCTCCATGAAGCGCTGATCGATCTCCAGCTGGGCATGCTCGTGCTCCGACTCGTTGCCGGAGCCCTCCTTGTTGCCCTGCTCGCCCTCATCGCGTCCGTACTCGGCGCCCTGCATCACGCACACCCCATTGATGATCCTTTCGCTCTCAGCCGCCGTGACTGCCGCTGCGGCCGCTGCTGCTGCTGCGGCTGCCGCTGCCGCCAGGACGGCATTGGGCGTGGGCGTGCCACCGATACCGGCACCGGCGGGATTCACCCATTGGGGGGCAGCCGGCTTGCGGCGCGAACTTCGCACCGCATTGGACATGTAGGCGGCGGCCGCGGCCGCCGAGGCCAGGGCGGACTTCTGCAGGGCCTTCTCGTAGTCGCTGCTCTTGTTGTCCTCCAGCTGGTCCTGCTCGGACTCGTTGTCGCTGAGCTGCTGCTGCTGCTGCTGCTGCTGGTGGTGCTGCAGATGATGGTGATGATGCTCCAGCTCCAGGTCGTCCTGGTAGTCGTCGCTGCGCTCGCGCTTCAGCGTCGGCATCGACAGGTCCAGGCCGCTCATCTGCTCCTTGAAGGCCTGGTTGAGGGCCTGCAGCTCATCGCTGGTGGTGGCACCGCCGCCCACAGCTGCCGCCGCTGCTGCAGCGGCACCGGCCGCGGCAGCCGCTCCCGGAATGCCAGCCAGACTGCGTCCGAGCAAGGCGGCCGCCGCAAAGTAGGGCGGATAGGGAATGGGGGCACCGCTCAGACCCATTCGCTCCTTGTGCAGCTCGACGAGGCGCTGCTGCAGCAGGAGGCGGAACTGGACGGGGTCGAAGGGCGTGGCGCTGGTGCTCTCCCGGCTGGGTATCGGGTTGTCCTGGCCGGGCTGGCCGTGCGGCACCTGCTGCTTCAAGCGCATCCGATGGTTGTGGAACCAATTGGTGATCGTGCGCGTGGCCAGGCTCAGCTCGTTGGCCAGAAACTCAATGGTGCCCACATTCGGATAGGGATCGAGGGCGAAGGCCAGGCGCAGGGCCTCCTTCTGCTCCTCGGAGAAGAGGACGCGCTGCTTCTTGCTGGGCGGAGCGCCGCCCACACCGACGCCGGAGCCGACGGAGCCGGGACCGGGGCTGCTCGTGTAGAAGTCGTTGGTGTCGTTGCTGGATGTATCACTGCTGTTGTCCTGCTGATTGGGACCCGTGCTCCGGCGACGCTTGCTCGCCTCCCGCCGCTCGTTCTTGAGCAGCTGCAGCCGCTCCACATTGTTGGCGTCGCTCAGCCAGAGCTGCATCCGGATGAAGGGCTCGCGGCCCTTGATCGAGAGCATGTGCCAGGGCTTCGGCTTGCTGAGCAGCTCCGAGACGGAGCCCTGCGACAGGCCCAACACGGCCTCGCCGAAGATCTTCTGGCCAATGTTGTTGGCCAGCAGCGCCTCCTTGATCTTGGTGGTGATGTCGTGCGTGTCCAGGTCCTGGGTGAGAGCGGCCATCTCGTAGACGGTGGGCGACATGTGCTGGTGCAGGCTGCGCATCGCATTCGTCCCATGGACGGGCATCAGCATGGGCTTCTTCTCGCTGTTCGAGGCGCTCTGGCCGGCTCCGGGTCCGCCCGGATTCTGGCCGGGATTGCCAGCCGACGGCGGCAGGCTGATGGCATGCTGCGGCGGCAGACCGGGCGAGGTCAGGAGCATGCTCTGATGGTGCAGGGCCGCCACTGCTGCCGCCGCCTGATGGTGCTGCTGGTGCGGATGCTGCTGCTGCTGCTGCTGCTGCAGATGCTGCTGCGCCGCCGCCTGCAGATGCTGCTGCGCCTGCTGCTGGAGATGCTGCTGGGCGGCCTGCTGCACCTGCTGCTGCTGCTGCTGCTGGGCGGCCTGGACCTGCGCCTGAGCCTGGGCCTGCGCCTGGGCCTGGGCCATGGCCGCCGCCTGCATCTGCTGCATCAGATGCTGCGCCTGCGCCGGCTCCTGCAGCTTCAGCTCGCTCATCATCTTCTGCATGGGCAGGGAGGCGGCCTGCATCTTGCTGGCCAGCCCCTGCGGCATCTGCGGACTGCCGCTGTAGCTGCCCGTGCGCATCAGCTTCTCGGGGGCAATCTTGTACTGGCTGGCCACCAGCTTGTGGACCGCGTTCTCGTCCTCGAGGAACATCTTCATGCGGATGAAGGGCTCGCGGCCCTTCTGGGTGAGCATGTGCCAGGGCTTGGGCCGGGCCAGGAGGTCGGAGACGGAGCCCTGCGACAGGCCCAGCACCGACTCGCCGAACAGGCGCTGCGAGATCGAGTACTGGGAGAGGGCCTCCTTCACGCGTCGCACGATGTCCTCGGTGTTGAGGTTGTTGAACATGTCGAACTGCTGCTGGGTGATCGGCGGCAGGACCGCCTTGGTCGGCCGCTGCGGCGTGCTGTGGTGCGGCGTCACCGGCGGCTGCGTGATCAGCGAGTTCGTGATGGAGGCCATCCGCTGCAGCGGACTGGCGGTGGCCGCAAACTCCTCGCCCTGGCTGCTCAATGCCGGCGGCAGGATCGAGTTGCTCAGCGGACTGGGCGCCGCCGAGTTGCTGCTGGCTCCGGCCCCGCTGCCTCCGCCTCCGGTTGATCCGGCGCCCGAGGGCGCCGCCGCCACGGATGGCGGTGCTGGTGGTGCGGGTGTGCCGCCACCCTCGGACTTCCGGCCATGGAGCGAGGCCGGATAGCCGGGCTCGTCGCGTTCGCCGTCCTTGGAGCAGCTGCTGCTGCTGCCGGCACTGTGTTCCAGCGACGAGCGCTGGCCATTCAACTTGATGTCCTTGGCAGCGGCGGCGGCGGCCAGCGTGAGATCCTGGGCCCCGTTGAGGACCTGCTGTTGCAGGGCCATCAGGCTGGATAGGTTGGGGAACTGGGCCTGCTGCTGCTGCTGCTGTTGCTGCTGCTGCAGCTTGGCGATCTCCCGCTCGAACACATGCCGCATGTTCTCGTCGGGCATTGCAGGAAAGGCGCTGCCAGCGGCGCCGGGCATGCCGGCACCTCCTCCGAAAATGGGCGAGAAAAACAGGCTGTTCATGGGGGAGGAGAAAGAAGGAGTCAGTCAGTGATCAGTGAAGATTGAGGGGAGAAAGTTAAGTAGTCTTTGGAGAAGGAGAAGAAAGGATAGAGGACGTCTTCAAGGATCTTTAAGGAAACAAACTTGTTGTGTTGCCAAACTAAATGGTGAAGAGAGTCAAGCCCTCAGGGAATACATTTCAAAGGATAATTAACTCCTGTTTAAGGGATCTTTTAGCCGCCAGTTGTGGCTACAAAGGAAAGCCTTTTCAAAGATAACTCACTTGGGAAATGGTGTCTCGCGCGGCGTGCGCGCTATTAGCTCCTGATAGAGCCTCGCCATCTTGTCCTGGGCATGATCCTCGTGCCGCAATCGCTGCTGCTGCTCCCGCTCCCGCTGCTCCCGTTCCCGCTCCCGCTGCTGGGCAGCCTGCTCCGGATTGAGATGCTGCTGCTGCTGTTGCTGCTGCTGCTGCTGCTGCTTCAGCTGCTGCTCCACCTTGAAGAAGGGCGAGGTGCAGCTCTGCGGCGGCGACTTGCTGTCCTCGTTGCTGTGCGAATCATCGCCAACGCCGCCATGGCGACGCAGCTCGTGCTCCCGCTGCTGGGCGACGCTGCTCTGCTTCATCAGCGAGGAGGCCTCGCTGAGGATGTGGGCGATGCGATCCTCGGACATGGAATCATCGCCGCCAGCGCCGCCGGCACCGCGACCAGCGTACTGCGGCAGGCCGGAGTCTGCAACGAGAGGGGGAAGATATTCCCGATTAGGAGGTGGATCGTAAAGCCCAGAGATGCCCATTAAATGCTGTAAACTTTATGGAGGAGGTCGTGGAGCCCCAAACCAGACCGAAACCAATTAAGCCATAAAGCGTTCAAAAAGCCAAAGCGAATTTGCGACCATAAAGGCGGCGCTGCAGTTGAAAGTGTTCGTCCCCGCCCTGTCCCTCTATCCGTATCCCTAAAATTTCGATGGGTTTCGGGTTTGGGTTTGGGTTCGGGTTCGGGGCTGCTCCAATTATATATCAGCCGCCGAGCGGTCAACATGGAACGTGAATGAACTTCACCCCTTTCCCCGCTGGATTATTTCATTTTTGTGCCTGCCCCCACCAGGACCTCAAATAGTTGTTCGATGCCAGGAGGAAGGGAGAAAAAAGAAAGCGTTTGCGCTAATTTGGCACGCGCCAGGACCTCCTCCTGCCCATCGAAGCGAGGTCCAGGAGTTGAATAAACCAAACGAGAGCCAAACGGAATGAATAAATGAATGAATTCAATTGCAATTGAGAGCGGTGCCCCCTCTTTCAGGGCAGTTAAAAAATATGCAAAAAAAATGCTGCAAAATTCAATTCAAAAACGAAATGGAGAAGCCCTTGTGCGATTTTTTGCTGACAAAGAATCGAGTGGTAAATTGCAAAATAATCACACACACAAGTGGCTCCGTGCCACATCCTGTTTGCGATGTCCTGCGGCATGTTTTTGTGGCAACAAACATCAATCAGCCGGCACACACACCACACACACACCGAGCACAGCGAAATGAAATAACTGAAAATCGCTTTACAATTGCCAAAAGCATAATCGATGCCCCAAAGGAGCAAACACTTGGCGACTGCAAGCGGAAACGGAAATCAACACATGAATGACAAATGTCCCGGCCACAAAAAAACAGAAAATAAAAACCAAGTACTAGTAAGTCCCGGACGGATGGATAAAGGCGATCAAATGGCCAACTACAATAGGTTGCCATGGGGCACCCATGAAAATTGGAAAAATCATTTTGTGTGCGCCGCTTTTTTCACTTTTTTTTCACTCTATATCTTTCCCCTTTTGGCCAGACCGGACTCCTTGTCGTCGCTTCATTTGGGGATTACAAAGTGTTTTTGTGTTATAAAGTCGAAGATGACATTGATGACACCTGGAATGACCCAGGACCAGGACCAGGACCAGGATCGAACAAAGAGGGAATATGCGAGTGGAAGTGGAAACTGTGAGGTTGGTCAGACGCAGACAGCTTAGGTTGGGATTTAGTGAAAGATTGTGGCCAGCTCTGGAGGGGAACCCACGGATATATATACCATATATATCGATTTGGTCAGGGGAGAAGGTCCAGCACTCTTTTTAAAGCTGTGCCAGTTGCTGGAAGGTCAACAGATTGATAAAAGACAGCAGTAGCTCTTTAGAAACTTCTTTAATTTGTAATTAGAAACTCCTCTATTTTTGAACTAGTAATTCCTATATTTTTTAACTAGAAACTTATCCTTTTTGTTTCATCTTCTTAAACATATTTGTGACAATAATTTAAATACTTTTGTGAGCCACAAAAATTGAAGGGTCTCACGTGGCGCTCAGACGTCACAAAAAAGCAGAGGTCCAACTCCCTAACCCTCCTACATAAAACCCGCAGTTTTTTCGCTTTCCATCCATTCCGATTTTTACTATATATATACCCACACATATTTTTATATATTTGAAGAGATACGTTTTGTTTTTTTGTCGTGTTTGTCTGCGATTTACATTATTTTCAGTCCAGTCTTTTTTGTGTTTTTGTTTTTTAATTTATTAGAGGGAAACATGTTGACCAAATTGTCATTCAAAAAGGGCTTTTTTCGGACCAGAGATATGAGCTATCATATTTGTCTACCCAGTTATTGTATATATATATGTTTGAAGATATATATACATATATTTTTATATGACAATCGCGTCTCCTGTATGAAGCAATCTTTGTGCTGCTTCCCTTTTTGCCTGATGAATATTTGCCTTTTATAACAAATCGGAGGAGGACCTGGCCTCCACTCCACTCTGTCCTTGGGGTTGGATTCGCTTTCCGTTTTCCGTTCTCTGTTATTTTCTGTTTTTTTTTTTGTTCGTTTCTATATATTCTAATACAATAAATATTTGCCCGCGCTCACACAAATATGTAATCATACTTCAACATGTCGCGTCGCGTCGATCTAAAAGGGTTTCCGTTCGGCTGGGGGTTTGGGGGAACGCACGGAATTGAACGGGGCGGTGGCACATTGAAATTGGCACACGCACGCAATTTGCATTAATTGCAAGAAAAATTTTCTAATTAAAATGCCAGTCATTTCGACTTCTTCTCTGCCTTCTCCCTCTATCCATTTGTTCCTGGTGTATTAGCAAAAGTGTCAATTAAAAAACAAAACAAAAAAAGAAGAAATGAAACGAAATAAAGCGAAGAGGGGCGGAACTGTGGAAGTGGATATGGAACTCCAATTGGAGGCTTCTTCTCCTGCTTCTTCCAGTTGAGCGGAAAGCAAACGTAGCATTGCAAATTGAGGAGTTTCGACAGGAAGGGGGAGCTTCTTCGGGGACTGCACTGCAGAGTTACCTGTTATCAAAAGCGTTTCACTTCCCCCATTCCCTGGAATGCCACTCATTCCCCATTCCCCTTTCCCCATTTGTTCCACCTTTGTTTGTCTTGCAATTAAGCAGAAAATATATATATGAGCGATAGAGGGAGACAGACAGTCCTAGCTGGGAACGAGTGGAATGGGGCAAGGAGAGAGTGGAGAATGAAGAGAGTGGAGAGCGGAGAGAGTGGCGTATGGAGAGTGCTGGAGAATGGGCAACGTGCAGAGGCAACTTTGTCTTGCATTTTAATTTGTTTTCGTCATGGATTTCGCTTTGTTCTTGCAACTCCAAAAACGGGGACTCTCGCCCGGTCTCTGCATCTACTTTAACCCCCCATTGCCTGCCTCAAGCCCCTCCTGCCATCCATGGCTGTTGTCAAAGTTCATTACAAAGTAATTAGCCAGCTTATATGCAAAATAAAAAGTACAAAAATCCAGGCACGAACACGACATGTGCAACATTTATCCATTTTCTGTCTGCTTTTATTTAAAATAATCTTCCCTTCCCATTTTCTCGGCCTTCCCCCCCACCTTCTTTTGTTTGTCTTATTTTGTTTATTACCCATTTCTGATTTTATTTATTTTTTATTATAGTCTGTTTCTTTTTTTTTCGGTTAGTAGTCCTCATCAAATTATTAGCACTCCCTGATCGGGGCCCATTACTCTTCGGTCTTGGGTCTTGGGTCTTCGGTCTTCGGTCTTCGGTCTTCGGTCTTCGGTCTCCGGTCTTCAGTCTTGGGTCTTTGCTTTTCTTACGAGGGGCGACGGTGGCGGCTGGGCTCTTTCATTCCCTGATTGCCTCATTTCGTTCATCACAAAAGATATCAAAAGAAATTCAAAATAAAATAAATTTTTGTCGAGGCTAAAATTTCCCTTTGCGATCGTCAGATTTATGAAAATTGTTGAGCGAGCTTTATGCTAATTTATGCGTATTGTTTGCCCGGCCCACGCAGCCAGGCAATCCCCTCGAAAACAGCAGCACCAACAACAAAATAATAATAAATAAATAAATAGAATAAAATACAAAAACAGAAAAAAAAAAGAAGCGGGAACCGCAATGAGTCGCCACACTTATGAACGATGCCACTCAATGAACAGTTTTAATGGCTGCAGCCCCAGCCTCGTGTTGTGTGTGCGGGTGTGCGTGTGTACCTGTGTGTCGTGTCCATATATATATATAAATAAAATCAAATAAAATCAAATACAATCAAGATGTGGGGCCAAAAATCGCGTAAAAGCTAAAGAATTGATACGCCCCGTTGGCTCACTTAGTGGAAGAGAATGTATCTATGAGATACGTGGATACCCTGGAGAGCTAGTCTGAGTTCTTATTGATTTTATTATGTTTAAGGGGCTTACATAATATTATAACTCTTTTAAAATGTCAAATTTTAAGTGTAGTTTATTAATATTTGATTTTAAAATATTTAAGAAGCTTAAATAATAGTATTACTTCTTTAAAGTACCAAAGTAAGTAGAGTTTATTATTGTTTGAAATATATTTCAATGTAATGCAGCTTTCTTTTATATCTATCTTTTGTTTAATAATTAATTTGTTTAGCTCTTGACCGTGTAAGTAATTAAATTAAATATATATTTAATATTTAGCAAGCTAGCTAATATATAAAAATATATAAAAATGAATTAGGCAGTTAAGTAATTAAAGAGTAATAAAAAAAGCAAACTATTTAAAGACCCCTGCCTGAGGAGCATCCCTTAGTCGTTACTTATCTTTTGTTTGGAAAATATTATTATTATTTTTTGTTCCTTAGGCACACACACACGCACACTCTTGGTCCGCTTTATGGCTTGTGACAAATAATTTGTGAAGCGGCCGCAAATAAATGTGTGGCAGTCTGCCGTACGCTTTTCTTTTCTTTTCCTCATTTTTTTTGGGGGTTTTTTTGTGGGGGGGTAGGGGATTTTTTATCCAGCCGCATCTTCTGGTGGCGTTTGGAATGCTTTTGTTTTGTCGCAGCCCCCATACCACGCCCGCCCATCCCCGTTCTGCCTTGATTTTTCGTTGCTATTCTTAGGCAGACTCGCACTCTGTTTTGGCCTGGCCGCGCGTTGGCCTGGCTAAAATAAAAGCAAATAGACAGGGACGGTACGGTGTCTGCTGAGAATTATGTGTTAATATGCTAGTATTATTAGCTGCTATAATGTACTCCCCCCCAGCCCCAACCCCCACCGTACACTCCTTTCGCTGGCCACTCTCTTGGCCCCGCACTTGGCATTACGTATACGGCGCGTAGCTGCCTGCCTTTGGAGCGTCCTGTGCTAAACGAGTTTCAATTGAGCACTTAACTTCTCCCCTCATTTTTTCCCTCAGTTCTTAGTCGTCCTGTCAACAGTTTTTTTCCATTCTCTACTTTTTTTTTGGTGCGTTTGTGGCTAAAAATGAACTTTTAGTCAAAAGCAGGAGTGGGTCCTGGTTATATATTCTAATAAAAGTATCTGGAAACTATGTTCGTCAACGGAATATAATTAATTTTTTGTGTAAAACTCAAATTGAGGCAAGCAAAGAATTTGGCAAAGCATTTACTGTATTATTTTCCAGGCTATGAAGCTTGAAAAATGTCTTTTTTAATAGAAATTAAATTGAAATATTTAAAAGTTTCCTTTCACTCTTATTTTTTATTAGTTAAAGGCTTGAGTGTATCTTTTTTACTATTTAGTTTCAAGCTTAACTCTTTTTTTATCGTGCTGATCTAGCCTGACTTTAACCCCTACTTTTTCCTCCTATTTAAAATGCAACAATTGCCCTTAAATGTTGCAACAACAACAAAATAAAAACCATGAAGAAGTAGTAGCAATATCTGGGAATCAGGCAAAAGGGAACACTAGCAGCGGGGGGAGTACAGAAAACAAACCGAAAACGCAAAAACTTTTGCGTCAAGCTACAAGGTGGGTTACCTCCTGGTTACCCCTGGATTTGCCCCCTTCGCTTTTTATCAAGGATCGGGGGGGAATGCCACAAAGACGACTTCAAACGCTCGGCACGTCAGCGATTTTGCATGCCTCGTTGAAGGCAGAGTTGCAGTTCTGCTCGTATTATTATTATTATTATTATTACTTTTATTATTATTTGCTGCTGCTGCTGCTGTTGTTGCTGTCGTCATCACTGGCTTGTTGTTTACATTTAATTCAACTTCATGTTGCCCGCGCACATACATTTATTTATTTGTACATTTTCCCCTCCGTTGTATTTTGTTTCAAGCTTTTTTTTTCACAGACCAATTGTCACGGCAGTCGCCGTCGTCGTCGCGTCGAACCACCGATTTCCCCTCACCTTTGCCACCTTTTTTTATTCCTTTTTTTTTTATTATTAAGCCCCCTCCTTCTAAGCCCCTCTAAGCCCCTCTAGCCCCTGCCCGATTTTATATATATATAGCGCGCTTTAAACAATTACAATTCAAAATTCATTGACGCGCATCCTGGGTTAACTTTTGCCACAATGACTTCAAAGTATTGTTAACCAGCTGAGTTTTCTACCACCCCAAGGGGGGAGGGGTATAAAAAAATGGGGAAAATATAAACCAATAAAGGGGGGTTATTTTTTCAGGTACTAACTTATTAGTTAAATAAATTCTTGATTGATTTTCCAGCTATTAAAATTGTCATTACATTTTGTATGTGAGATATTGTTAAATATTTCGAATTTTAAGGAGTTGAAAAACTAAAAAATATTTTAAACTTCAAGCAAATATAATTTCCAATTGATTTAAATATTATTTAATTAGTTTTTTCTTCGATTCTTGCTAAAATAAAATAAGAGAGCCAAAAGTTGAATGCTTGTTAACAGCTTCTATTGTGTCCCCCCCCTGTTATTTGTTTATAATTAGCAAAAGGGGTAGCGTTGAAATAAAAAGGAAATATAACCTCGATTGCACTTTAACCCCCTGACAGGACTCACTACTCCTCCTTCCCTCCCTGTCGCTCTCTCTATAAACACAGTCGCAGTTAGTTTAGCTGCCATGAGTAATCGTCATAAATTAATTGTCAACATTTGCATGCACTTAGACCAACACACACACACACGCACCGGGCTGTGTGTAAGGGGGGGACGGGGCAGGGAATGCGTGCTAGGACATTTTAAACATACTTTTGCATTGACATATTTCCAGGACCTCGCTTTTCCCAAGTTTCACCCATTCGAACACATTTTCCCGAGCATTGAATTGATGACTAATCAATATGCAGGGGAAACCCAGGCAACAGCCTTATAACAAGGGTTTGGGCTTCACTTCTTTTTTTCCTATATATATATATATCTATATATATATATTCCCTGCTAAATATATACTCTATAATGCAGTTACCAAAATACTAGAAAAAAAAAACGAAACAAAATGAAACGAATTCCTGTTCATTTTCACGCCTAATGTGCGAATTTGCCGAAATTTATGGCGACAGGCAAATGGCCGCTCCAACTGCACCGCAAATGTCTCTCTTTTTGTATTTGTTTTTTGTTTTTTTTTTGTAGCTTTACCCCTCTCCCCAGGGGGGGGAAGGGGCACCTACTGCTACTGGTACTTCCCCGCTTCTGTGGCATCGTCAAGTTTGTCGCCGCCTCGCGATGCTGTTGGCACGTTGATTATACGCAAAAATCAAAAATAATTAAAATTTCACAATTTAATGTTTTGGCCGGCGGCCAAACGAAATGAAAAACGCCAAAAAGCCGCAGGAAAAAAAAAAAGGAAAAACCAGCCACGTCGAGAACAAGAGCAGGCTAGAGGGAGAGGCGGGAGTGCAGAGGAGCTGGCAGGACAACGTTTGAAGTTCGAGTTGAAGGACTCTCTGTGAGTCCTTTTGGGATTGAAAGTAAGTCAATGAACCTTTGCCACTTCGATTGGTGTAAGAGCTAGAAGGATATTTATATCCTTTTCTTTAGGTGGAATTAATTAATTTCCTAAGTAAAGGAAAGTTATAATAATTACTAAATAAGGTAAGTTAATTGTATGCTTTTTTGGCATCAATAAAATCAAGTTAAGAGTCAGGGTTCCCTCAGAATCTGTTTAGGGGTTTTCAAAACAATTTAAAAGGCACCCAAAAGTAGGCAATATAATATGTGAAGAGTGGAAATCACTCAGGCTTTTGTATAGTCTACTTTTAAGCTATTCCACATACAAATTAAGAAATTAAAACCAATACAGGATTAATACCCGTATTAATTCGCTTTCCATAGATAGTCCCCACCCTATATAATATCCCGCGCCCCTTTTACGGTCTAAGCCACACTCACCTTTCTTGGGTATCAGCGACTTGAGCAGCATGACGGCATTATCGTCACAGGCCCAGGCATGCATCTTGCGGTAGCTATCCCGCCCCTTCTCCGTCAGCTTGTCCCACGGCTTCGGCTTGCTGAGCAGCTCCGAGACGGTGCCCTGGGATAGGCCAAGGATGTACTTGGCGAACAGCCGCTGGCCAATGTTGTGCACCGACAGCAGCTCCCTTACGCGCCGCGAGATGTGCAGGGTGTCCAGCGCCTGGTTGGCATATTTGTCCATGTTGTAGCGCAGCATCTCCTGCAGCTTGGCCTCCATGGGATCACCCTTGGGTATGAGGGATTCGCCCAGCCGGCCGGCCATCGAAGCGCCCGGCGGTAGCTGCAGTTCCGCGTCCGCGAACCGATAATGCCCGCGGGCCACATCCCCGCCGGCGGCCACCTGGGCGGCGGCGGCAAACTGAAAGGCAGGCGGCAGACCGGGCAGGAAGCCCGGTCCCAAGGCAGCGGCGGCCGCATGCTGGGCATGGGCAGCCATGGCGGCGGCGGCCAGGCCATTGGTGGCATCCTCGCCCTGCTGCTGCAGCAGTGACTTGCCGCCATTGAGGGCGCCGCCTGGTCCAGAGCCAGCACCAGCTCCTGCGGCGGTGGGTGTGCTGGTGGCACTGGAGTTCGAGCTGGACTCCTGATGGTGCAGGTGGTGATGGGCCGCCGCCGAGGGATGGAGCAGTCCGCCGTGCAGGTGATGATTGAGGCCATGGTGGTGGTTCATTCCCTCCTGCTGATGGTGCTGGTGGTGCTGCTGCTGCTGCTGCTGGTGGTGGTGGTGGTTCGAGGAGCTGCTGTTCCCGCTGCTGTTGCTGCTGTGCTGGTGGAGGTGGTGCTCCCGCTCCCGCTCCCGCTCACGTTCACGCTGATGGTGCGGCTGGTGGTGGGCATCTGTTCGAGAGGAGGAGGAGGAAGAGGAGGAGATGGTTGAGGAGGAGTTCGAAAAGGTCGAGTTAACCAGTTGGCTAAGCAAGGCGGTGGACGAGGGTCCATGGTGTGGCTGCTGTTGTAGTTGTTGTTGTTGTTGTTGTTGTTGGTGGTGGTGATTATTAAAGAGATGTTGTTGCTGGGATGGCGGCGGCAGAGGCGCCATAGGTGCCAAAGGAGCCAAAGGAGCCAATGGAGCCGAAGGAGCCGTGGAAGGCGGCGGCGGCGGTGGCGGTGGCGGCGGCAGCAATTGCTGCGGAGGACCCTGATAAATTGTTGGCGTTTTGCTCCCCGGAGGCGATGTATCGAAGCCGCGACGCCAATAGCTATTGACCAGCTGCTCCTGCAGCATCACTTCCGGATCCGGTTCATCGTCATTCTCATTCTCATTCTCGTTCTCATCGTCATCGTCATCGGGCAGCTCCACTTTGGGCGCCATTTTGGCGCTGTTCGCCTCGTTAATGGCCTCGATACCGTCATCGATAACATCAGCGATAACATCGGCTTTCTGCGAGGTCTCTGCGGGGTATAACCAACGAAAACAAATATTTGGGGCTCTATTTGTTTTGTTGTCTTTTGTTTTTTGGTTTTTTTTTTGTATATTTTGTATTTTTGTAACAACAACACATCCAGGGAACAAAACGCCAAAAATTAATCGAAAATTTTTCTTTCTGGTTTATCGGGTTTTTTGATTTCTTTTTTTTTTTTCGCCAATTTGGTAAGTGCAACAAAATAACAAAGAATCTCTGGTGATTATATATATTTATATATAGATATAGATTTGTAGTAGAGAGAGAGTGGTAGTATCTTCTTTGCTTGCTTTCTGCTATCGATAAACATGCTGAACTCAACAACAACTACAACAACGATAACAACAACAACAACAACAACAACAAGATTAACAACAACAATGATCATGAGAATAATAATGATGGGGATAATGATGACCGGAATGCAAATATTTAGCCACAGGAAAAAAAAGAGAATGTGGAAATAAAAGCATTCTGTTTCTGTTGCGCCGCCACGTCTTCGGGTCATAAAATCTGGCGCCGTCCTTTGCTTATTTCTGATTTCTGCCATATATCGTATATATATATATTTGTATATATATCAACGATATATAACCTTCTTCTGCATTGCAGGGCTTATCCCACCGCCAGCGACCGAGATAAGCGCTCAAATAAACCATAAAAGAATAAATGGCAAAGGCAGCGCGCGTGTCGGTTCCAAATCAAAGCGATTGATAAAGCCAAGAAATCGGAGAAGAGCCTCCTTCGAGAGGCAGACACCGGACACCGGACCGGAAGTTGTAATGAACAGAACAGGGTGGATCGTTTTCGGATTTAATTGGGATTTTATTGGCTATTTTTGCCCAGCAAGTGGCTTGAGATATTCGAAATATCCGAAGTGGAAATTTAGCAGGAAATAATTGAAGTTGCCTTGGACTTTCCTGTCTTGTTTTTCTTTAATATTTTGAACTGAACGATCCACCCTTGTGAAATATAGATGAGCTCTTCTGTTTGGTTTTTCTTTTTTTTTGCTGATAACGGGGGACTAACCTTCGCTAATGGCATTGGCGGCATCGCTGGCGCCATTCTTGAGCGCCTCGGCGGCCAGGGCCTTGGTCCGCTCCATGAGCAGCTCCTGGAATTTGTTGGGGTCGTTGGCACAGGCGGCGGCAGCGGCGGCGGCAGCTGCAGCGGCGATTGCCGACTGCGGACTGAGCACGTTCAGGTCCAGCGGGCTGCTGGAATTAAATTTAAATATTTTAATTAAAATTAACAAAACAGGAAACAAATCAGGTAAATAAATAATTAATTAAAGAGAGAAATCTGTCTTTGAATTTGATTAAAATTGAAAGGCTACTCACTGCTGTTCCTTTTCGATTTTGATCTCGTTGCCATCGTTGACGATCCTTCGATCCTCTGCCCGATCCTCGCTGATCTCCTCCTCGTCCTCTTCGTCCTCGTCGTCCTCGTTGATCTCCTGCCGCTGCCGCTCTTCCGTCTTGACCGCCGTGGGCGTGGCCTCCTCATTGCTGTCCACCAGCATGGCCTCGTCCTCCTCCTCCTCCTCGTCGTCCTGCTGCTGCTGCTGCTGTACCGCCTGGGCGATGGCGCTGCCGCTCTCGACGGGATCACTGGAGGAGGCTGAGGCCTCGACGCTGGCGGCACTCACCTTGTTGTGATCGCTGCTCTGACTATTATTGTTGTTATTGTTGTTGGAGGCGGCGGCGGCGGCGACGGCTGCCAGGGCGGTGGCCTCCGCCAGGGCCTCGTTGATCTGATGCTTGTCGAGGCGGGCCTCCAGTCGGATGATGTGCTGGCGCTTGACCTCCAGATGCTCCTCCAGTCGCTGGATCTGCACCAGATGCGTCCTTTCCAGGGCCTGCAGCCGCTGCAGTTCCTCCATAAGTGCTTTAATCTGCAAAAAATTGGAAAAACATATAAAGTTAGTTTTTCTCTATTGCTTCCCTTATAAAAAATAATAATAAATAATTGTTTTATTTATATTTAAGTATTTAATATAATAGAGAAGCTTATTTATCGATTGGCATGCTTTTGTAACTTGTTTCTACCCGCTGGCGCCTTCGGGGATACATACAGATATGTATATTAAGCTTGGCGCTGTAAAAGTTCCCCGAGAGTTATAAAATAATTTTTAATAAAATTAACAACGACGTCAATGTCGGCTTGGCGACTGAGGCTGCTCCTGGCACACGTCTCCCCACACACATGCCTCGCCCCATCCTGGCAGGTGGCAAGAAACCCCCCTGCCAGCCCAATCCAGCCCTGAGGTACCATCATCAGCATCCCTTCCCCGCTTTTGTTTGGAACTTTGTTTGTTTGATGAAAATATGATAATTGGCAAATTTGACAAGGGAATTTTTCTTAAGTGCGTCGACGCACACACACACACCACACACACGCACACACACCACACACACGCACACAAAGTTGACAAGATAAAGTTTTTCGGCAACGCCGCCGTGTGGTATGCAACGAAATTTTTTAATGACAGACCAGGTACACACATGTCGGTGTGTGTGCGTGTGTATCTCTTATTATGTGATTAAAATTAATTTTATGGCGCGGTTTTTAATTGACGCCAAGCATCTGGCAGGGAAAACTTTTCCAAAAATTTCCAAAGGTAAGCAATTGATTAAATCAGAGAATATAAACGATATCCTATATAAGGAGGATAGTAACATTTCTCCTTAAGATCATAGATATTTATTTTGTTAGAAAAGGGCTTTCTTCTCTCTCGCGCGCCCTTTCTTCCACGCTTTGCCTGCAATGTACAACTAATAGCGAACGAGAGAGTTTCTTTGTAATTGCTCTCTGAGAGAGAGAGAGCTTGGTTTCTTTTCGTGTCGCCTTGGGAGAGCAACTTAGTGAACCTTTAAGGTTATACAAACTATAGATCTAATATCAATAGTTATGGGAAATAACTGTAGCCCAGAATTAGCTTCAATTATAATTTAATATCGTTAATATTTGCGTGCTACCCAATTCCGATATCGAGCCGTAAGCCGTAAGCGGTACGCTTAACCCATATGCAAATAAACGTGAGGACGAAATCAACATAATTCTAACTACAAATTTGCGTGTCATTGCGTGATTTGTGTCGAACATGGGCATAAACAATAATTTCATCAACATGGGAACACCCGGAGGAGACGGTGAAACGCCACAGCCTGGAACCTTCACGTGTCTATTTTATCAATATTTGTGGATGGGCCCAGTGCCCCCTCACCGATGATTATTGGCCATAAACAATGGGCTCCGGCTGAACGAACGGGCAACAACATAATTGGCATTAAAAAAGCATCAACAACATGCGTGTGTGGCATGCCGAAAAATGCAAAACAGCCGCCGAGCCGCCAGTTAATTCTATTATCAATCAAAGGACCCCCAAAGCCAAGCAGGATACAGGATCCGGGACACGGGACACGGGACCCAGGACCCCGGACCGCACATGTTAAGAAGGGTTGGGAAAATGCCGGCATGCGTGTTCGATTTTTCATTAGCATACGTGGAGGAGGACGTGGTCGGGGAAGGGAGGGCAAAAGACATGACAAGACGACAAACGACTCAAATTAATTGCATAAAAATCTTATGGGTGCGGTAAGGCACCACAGCCCGTGCCCCAGGAGGGTGGCTTCTAATTGCCAGACAATCCAACCCAGCCACCCCTTTGACTCGTTTTCCCTGACTCGTTTTCCAAAACGAAATTTTTCGCAGCTTTTCTTAAATAAACGTAATTAGCGCAAGTCGCAGGCGGAGGAATTGGATTTTCCTCATCTCAGGCAGAGTCACACATGGTGGCAACTGTACTGACACAATAACTTTAAGATTCAAGCGCGAAATTAGATTTATTAAATCATAGTTCTGGTAGGTAAACACAATTTAAATTGATTTCAAGTTCGAGAAATTCGTGAAAAAAACAAATAGATTTATTTATAGCTGCAAACTTAATTAGTAAACGTAAAAGAAAGTTGAAAATTGGCAACAATGCCGCTGGCCCCCTTTTTTCGTATGCAAATTAATGCCATGAATGGGCGAGGGCGCAAAACTGTCATTTCGATTTCTGTTCGAAAGCATTTCGACTTTTGAGCCAAAGCCGAAGAATGAAAGAAATATTAAAACGATAAATCAACTTTTTGGATTCACAGCAACGGCGATGGGGACGACAAGCACACAGACAGCAGAAATCATTTTCATTTTCACATTTTCAAGGGTTGAAAAGGCACAAACTTTGTGCAACTCTTCTGTGGTTGATGAGGCTGCGTTGGTTGTGTGGGTGTGTGTTGTGTGTGTGGATGGGGGTGTGGTCCTGGGTGTAGCATCTAACAGCAATCAAACAAACTATAACAAATACTTTCGGACGATGGTGCTGGAGGAGGTTGTGTTGGTTTCTCTCTCTCTCCCTTGTATTGACTGTAAAATTATGAAAATTTACATTTTTCCCGGACAAAAGCCGGACAAAAGACTCGGACACTGTGGCACACAGGGAAGGGGGTTATAGGTGGTTAGCACCCCTCATCACATTTTTGGATAATAATTTTTCCAAATGGAACACACGCAAAAATTATTGCAAGGCAGAAGAGATGGCGACCGTGAACAGCCGCAGGAGCAAGGAGCGAGCAAACGATTTGTAATTAACAAAATTGCCAAGCAGCCGACAGAATCTTACCCTTTTGCATAACAATTGACAAAGCAGTCGATACACCCACATATATCTATATATATATATATGTTTATATATATATATATACATAGGAACAACTATAACAAACACTCGAAGGCAAAAGACGAGAAGCGCGTGAGGAGTTTTCGGTTAGCAGATGAAGGAAGTATAAAATGCCAAAAGGAATTAAGGTTGCTCCCTTTCTAGTCAGTTCAACACTGAGAGAAATATATAATAAATACATACTATATAAATAATATAGACATGTAATATATATATTTAAATATATACCTAAATACTATATAATAAATTAATCATTAATAAACAAGCTAAGTTCCTTTGAAACAGTTGTGTTTCTGCTGGTCTTTTGTTCTTTATTTATTAGCTTTTACTATTTTATATTATTTTTTACTGTTTTTAAAGATGCTTAACTAATTTTTCTTTAATTTATTTAAATTATTTCTCTCTCTGTCCCTGTATTCCTGTACATATTCCACATGAGGCAAAGGCAAAGGCAAAGGCAAAGGGTTTTCCAACTGGAGTGCGTGCTGCTCATGGGGTTGGGGGTGTAAAAAAAGGGTTTAATCAGTGAGCAGCAGTAACACACACACACGCACACAGAGACACCAATCTACAAATACAAATTAACAATAAGCAATCAAAGACACACACACAGAGACACAGAGGAGAAGCTCTTCAGGGCTTGCTTATAAAATAATTCTGCTTGTTTTATTTTTGTGTTTTTTTTTCTTGTTTTAGACCGTCAGCTGCCAATGGCAAAGGCAAAAACCGTCAAAGGAATTAAAATTCATTCGGGCATAAAAATTTTAAAATATATATATATATGACTGGCAGGCGGACGGGATGTGTGGGGTCTGAGTGGAGCGTTGATGGATAGAGATAGCGCATATATATAAAAAAAAGGGGTAACTTTTGCCAAGCTGCCAGAGGCGGAGGAGGAGGAGGCTGAGACCGAGTCTGACTCTAAAGGGGGTTGACTCTCTGTTGTTAATTTCCAAAAAGCCAAAAGACAAATGAGTAAAAGGCAACACACTGGCCGAGGGGGAAGAAGCTTCGTCTCAATGTCGTCAACTGTTTTCTTTTTTCATTCATTCCTTGTTGGATTTTATGTGTTGATGCACAGCGGAAAATTGTGTTATTTGGAAACATAATTAAGGCATTTCAAATGAATATAAAAAGGGAGTTTCTTTGTTTTTTTATATACAATATAATAATATTTTCGTCTTAGTATTTTATTCAGAAATAAAACAACAAATATTCTTAATAACCTTTATTTCTTCTTAGAAAACTCCACTGATTTGTTTCCTTTAACTTTTTATACAACCTTAGAAACATTTATAAATATATTAAATATAGAATTTGACATTTTTGTTGCAGTGTCTGTGCTTGTTTTATTATTTTTGCCTTTCCTGGCTGCTTGTCATTGATTTTTGATTGTTTCAAGTGTTTTCTGGCAAAGGAGTAGCCCGCGATGGCTCAGGGCTGGGGGTCCTCTACTTATCCGGGAACAAGGATGCTAGGGAGGCTGCCAATGGTGTGATAAGGGGGGAACCCCGCTTTAAAGTCTGCCAAGTGCACCCCAGAGCTTTGACGCCAAGCCAAGGCTTTTGTTTTCGCTGTGGCTGTTGCATTTTTTTGCAACTGGCAATGCCCAAGTTGGCAATTTGCAACAAAAGATAACAAAGAGGCGAAGGAAAAATAATACAAAAAACGAAACAAAATAAAAGAAAGCAAAATAAAAGCGAAGAAAGGCAAAAACAAAAATAAAAACGCAGAAACAAAGACCCCCGACAAAAGGGGTCACATATGGAAGTCCCTACAGTAACTTTTTCCGACACTTAACTTCGAACCTTTTTTATAATATTTATATATTAAAACATAAGAGAGTTTATTGATGGATTTTACCAATAAATCCAAATATTTATCAGTATTTTTAGTCTGCGGAAAATGATTCTTAAAGTGAGTTTACTTTGCTTTAATTTGAAACAATAACTGATCTTTAATCATATCTCTTAAATAGGAATATATCTTAAATTGAATATTTACACACCCTATTTATTCAGTCAGTCAATCGCCTAATTCCTTCACTCATTCATTCCCTCATTCATTCATTCACTCATTCTGCCCACTGACAGACAATTCATCAACTTAAAGACCTCAAATCGCAGGTAATTTCGCCAGAATTTTTGCATTATTTGTCAATTGCTGCGGGCCATTTAAGAGGGGGTGGCGGGGAGGGGGCCTCGGAAAAGGGGTTGGAAAATTGAAAGGGGCTGGGGGCGGAGGAGGGTGCGGAGAGGAGCAATTTACAACAATTCAAAGGCATAAATCAAACATTTTGCAAGTTGAAGTTGGAAGCACGAAAACGTGGAATCGGCATCGACGGCGGTAGTGGGAGTGGAAGTGGAAGTGGAAGTGGGAGCCTTTTTTGTCAGTTAGTCAGTCAAACAGTCATTCAGTCATTCAGTCATTACGCACACACGCACACACACACACACAGCCAGAGTTATTGAATTGATTCGAGGGGGTTTTCCGAGCCTCCCGCCCCCCCTGGGGCACGCAATTCACAACTCGTTCTTGGTCTTCCCTCCTTCGACTCTGTCTCCCGCTCGCTCTTGTTGTATTTTTTGGATTATAAAGTTTTGTAATTAAAATTTGACAGCTTTACAATTCCCAGGATCCCCATTCCCCATTCCCCGCCACCCCCAATCACTCACAAAGGGAAAATCTTACCCGTTCGCGGGTATTTTCTTATTAGAATTTTACAATTTTCGATTTATGTTTCGATTTTATTGTCTAGAATTTTGTGCGTGTGCCCCAAGGAAGATATCTCCACTCCCCCCACTTCCACAGGACGAATATAATAAATGGCAATTCCTGGTGGAAGAGGGGGGCTCTCCCCCTCCACTTAACCCTTTTCCTACCCCCATATACGTATATTTCGCATATTTTGCATCAGAAACGTGTAGCGCCTTCCCACTTTTGTTTCTAATTCGTTAAACTTTTGCTTAATAATTGTCTGGCTGAGGCCTCTCCCACCTCGATCCTCATACGAATACAAATAAATAAAGGAACCTGGCAAATTTTGTTTCAATTTTTTGGTTGTGTCATGTGTTTTATGTCTTTTTTTTTTCCCCCCACATTTATATATATTTTTCCCAACAGATAAGCACTCGACTCCGGGCAGCCCAGTCACATGTCTAATCCTTTTGCTTATTGATATGATATCTGCACAACCCACAGAGAGAAAAAATAAAAAAGAGAAACAATAAAAAAAGGTTGTGTGTGCCAGCGAAAATTTTATTTTATATATTTCGGGGCTTGCGGGTAGCGGCAGCGGCACTCGCTCTCTCTTTCATAATCAAAAAACGTTAAAATCATAGTCTAGACAATAATTTATGAGTCCGGGCAGCGAGCGAGGTCCTGTTCTGGATTCAGATTCGGATTCAGATCCAGATTCGGCCCCTTAACCCCTTTCGGGGATGCCAATCAACATCTCTCGAGCAAACATTCGTAAGGCTCGAGCCCGAAAGTCCTCTCGTCCTGTCTGATGATGATCCTGCCTCTGCTCCGACTGCTCCTGCTACTCCTGCTGGTCTGTCATTGTTTTCCCTGTGCCTCTTGCCTTTTGTGAGTTTTTTCGATTTTTCGCCACACATTTTTTCGCTTTTATTTCATTTTTTCGTTCATATAAAAATATGAATTTCTGCTCGGAGGATGCGGGAGTTTGCCAGTTTCTAATGGTTTCAACTTCCTTCCGCTTGCTGTTGTCCTTTTTGCCAGCTCTATCTATATCCCTATATATATTTTTTTCTTTTATCAGAGGGGTTAAGGCAGGTGTCTGTGTGTTGCACAAAAAGCTACTTAGGAGGAGTGGGAAGAGTGCTAATATGGAGTGTCTCTAGTGTGCCGATACACTGCAAGTTCTGCAAGGGAACTTCACTTCCCAAAGAGCAGGCCAGAGCTGGGGCAGACACTAATTTGATTTGGACATCAGCGTCAACTTCTAATTGAATTCCGGCCCCATCATCATCGTGGGCTGTGTCTGTGCATCGATTAACTCGCCTTCGCATCCAGTTTCCACCGAAAACTCAATCTTCGTTTGATGACAATTTCATTTCTATTAAATGCCACTGGAAATGCATAAAAAGCCCCAAGCCTCAATATTCCCCCCTCAGGAAACTAAGCAAAAAAAAAAGAAGGAAAGAAAGAAAGATATGGCCAGCTTATTTTAATTACCCTTGGAGTAGGAGGAGGAGGGTTCGGTTTTGGGTTAGAACAAACAGTGGGTTAAGTTGGCAAAGGAGATAGGAATAAGAAAGGAAGCTAGTTTTAACAACTAGTAACTAGTAGCGAGTAAATGGTAACTAGTATCTCGTAACGAGTACTACTAATAACTAGTAACTAGTAACTAGTATCTGGTAACTAGTAACTTGTAGCAAGTAGATGTTAACTAGTAAAGAGTAGGGAGTAGAAGGTAACTAGTAACGAGTAACTGCTAACTAGTAACTTACGAATACTAGTAACGATTAACTAGTAAAGACTAACTAGTAACTAGTAAATAAGCTTACTTATTGAGGCTGTAAGCTAACAATAAACTAAGCTACTCATAATTAAAATGAATTTCTAATAGATTTATGTATAGAAAGACCATTTCTAAATGGTAAATAATTTATTACTAGAGCTGAAAATGAATTTATGTATATTCCTCATGTGAATTTATGTTTTGGTATAAAACAAAGAACGAAATAAACCCGGAAAAGCGAGTGTTACTAATTTGTGTGAGCTGTGTGCGGCTGAGCATTTAAAATTAACCCCACCACGCCCACTGTGCGTCTGCGGTCGCATTTTGACCGAGCCACGGCAATTATTTTGACGACGCTTAATTTGCGTTGAGTTGGAGATTTCTCGGATGCGGATGATGATGGCGATGACGAAAACGAAAGCGTCGGCGATGGAGACCGGGACACAGACGGAGATGGAGACGGAGACGGAGATGGAGATGATGAGATGGCGATGGCGTTGAAGATACTATATAGAGTCTATATAGACCAAGGAGAGACGACGACGATGCGGTTAACTTGCATCAAAATTGAAGCGACAGCATGGCAAACTAATTAAAGTCCCGGCCATTTACCGCCCCGGAAAAATTGAACGATTTTTACGCTTAGCCTTTTTTAATTGTCCAAATTGGGGACCTGCGTTTGATGGCACAACAACAACAACTACAAGAACAAAAAAAAAAATAATAAAAAAAGAACGAGAAAAAAACTTAAATGCAGACATATTCAACTTAAGGTTTTATGGCATTTCGTCAGGGTGTTTTTAATTTGAAATCAATGATCTAGTTAATTGCTTGACTTAATTTGGGGGATTTAAATGCAGAGAGAATAAAGCCAGGGGTATTTTCGATATTTTGGGCCTATCGATTGGTTGCTTTATAGAACGTTCCACCACTAGCTTATATACGAAAGCAGTTCTAAGGAGTTTTGCCAACTTAAGGTTAAAGGAAAAGAATTAAATGGAATTTAAAATAAGGCAATATTAATACATATTCCCATTTAATTTCTAGCTTTTTTGTAACCTGTTGACTCTTTCTCTTTTCTGCCAGTAATGTGGCTTTTAATTTATATATTTAATAGTGTAGTTGTGGCTAGTTGTTTTTGCTGATTTTGAATCGCGTAAAAAGCGTAGATTCTTTTCTGGGTTTTCTTCTTCTGGGCTAATCTATCATAATTATCGCTTTGGACTGCCACACGTACAAACATCGCCGAAGGTTAGCAAACAAAAACGCCAACGGAGGCTAATCAAACATCAGCAACACCGACTCTAGCCATGACTGCTAAAAAAAAATAACAAAAAAATATCTGTAGTGGATTGCAAACGTACGAGTGTATCTCTATCTGCAAGATAATAAATTCAAATGCAAACTTAATTAATTGCCGAGTGGCCGGCAACACGTTGCCGATGTCTCAGCTTCTTCTTCTGCTGCTGCTGCTGCAGGCAAAACTCAATTTAATGGTAAATTAATAAAAAAGAAATGGAATTTGATTTATCGACAGGCGGCGACCATCGTCATCGTCATCGTCGTCTCCGGCAGCTCCTTTTGCTAATTGAAATGCTAAATTTCCGTTCATGCCTGTAATTGACTTCGGGGCTCCCTGGCCGTCGCCCCATCTCCACATATTTCCCCCAGAGGTGCGATGTGGAATCGAAATTGACAATTTTCAAATTGCCAGAAAGTGTGTGCAAGGCAAGCATACATATACATGAAATTGATGGCTACAAGACTTTGGGCCAAGACTTGCCAGATTTTTCATCTAGAGAGCAGCAGCCCACCTACTCTTCGCCGATTATTTGTTGCCCATAAATCAGGCGGCTGATTTTTTCCTTCGGCCTTTTTTTTTTCACTATATTTATCTTGTTTCTGTGTTTTTTTTTTTTGGCCAAAGCCAATTGCATTTTCGACTTGTCACCGTTTTAATGGCCTCCAATTAGATGGTACCCGTGTGCATGTTAATTATATTTCAGGCTGCTTAGTCAGAATTTCCCTTTAATGAGGCGCTGGGAAAGTGCCTCCAAAAATATAGCCTCAATTGTTCTTTTAAAAAAAAAGGAAACCAGTGTGGCCAACTCGCTAAGTGAATTTTTGTGAGGATCTGGTCACACTTGTTACTTGATGATCATACTTGTAATTGATTTATTATAAACCTTTTATATTGATACAATAAAAGAGGCAGTGTGACCTACTCTTAATTATTATTTTGCAAGGTCATGCTAAGCTTAACATTTAATAAGGTCACACTGAGTGAATCCATTTGTAACTCTTCAACGAATTCGAGTTTAGATAGAATTTTCCCGTTGGAAAAGTGCTTAAAATCAGCCTCAATCAAGGCATTTATTGCTGATGCAACCAGCATCAACTACGACTATGACTGCTGCTACGAATTTAAATTCCAAATTGAACTGAACTAGCTCACGCAACAACAAAAGCCAGGCGGCGAACGAAAATAAGGAAATAATCAATTTAAAAAAATCAAAATCACACATTTACCCATTTCGAGAGCAAACAGCAAACAACAAAGCTATACTAAGCACGAGCAGAAGCATCAGCAGAAGCAGAAGCAGAAGCACGAGCAGAAGCAGAAGCAACAATCAGTCAGTCAGTCATTGCTAGTCGGAGACAGAGAGGCAGATAGTCCGGGGACAGAGAGGGCGATATTATCTATGGCTGGACTGCTCTCGCCGATCAGAATCCATATGCGATAAATAAATTGAATTTATCCGCAATTGGTGGCTGACTGGGGCTGGGGATGTGGGTGTGTTTTGTGTGTGCAATGAGTGTGTGTGTTTCTGTTTTTCTTTTTTTTTTTTTTTTTTTCACTTTAATCAGCAATACAAATAGCAACAACAAGAAGCATACGATACGATGATAAGCACGAGAGCCAGAGTCAGCAATCATTGCAGGCTTGTCCTAACTAAGCTCAATGTCTCCGGCGATATATACGTATATATATATATCATTTTTGTTCGGATCTCTGTGGCATTTGTGTGCTGATTGATTTGAATTGAATAATTGCAATTGTGCGGCCTGTATTTGTACATTATTATTGCTGCTACTACCATTATCATTCGTATTTGTCCAGACATCACATATGTATGTAGGGCTGGCCTGCTATATTTTCCATAAACATCAGTTCTCACCCGTCGTCGTCTCATAATTTCTACTCAAGTAATTTAAGCGGCACCGACCCGAAATTATAGTCAAACTTTTGCTTCGATTGGCATAACTCATACTAAATTCGAATAATCGCCAATAATTTTGGTTTGCCATATGCTGCTCATCATCGGCAGCAAACCAACAATAAAAAGTACCAAATGCCAAATAAACAATTTTAATCATAATGAGATTCAAATTAATAACAAAAATCTAAAATAATTGGAGCTCTTTGGAAGATTACGGCATACTATAGAGAGACAGAGCGGAGCGGAGAGGAGAGTGACACTTTCTCACCGCGGATCGATCGAATTATTTGTTTTATTTTCGTGTTTAAACAGTTGATTTTAATTTTAGAACGGCCTGCGTTAGACATTTGATGGATTTTCCGCTTGATTTGCATTTAAAAATAACACTTTTGGCCATTGTCTTTCGGCTGGAGCGTGTATCCAAATATTTGTGCCGTGTCACAGATATATTTATGCTTCTTGCCCCGCAACCCTTTCGAAATTCTAGTTGCTGCCGGGTTTTGCCTCTGACGTAGGTCTGTCGGTCTGGTCTGGTCCAATTCCCAATTAAATGCCGAGCATTATAATATTAATTCTGGCTTTGGCACCCAAGTCACGCGATGATAAGCACAAATCGAATAATTATGATTATTTCCAGAACCGATCTATCTATCAGCGAGCGCGTTGTATGCTGGTCCCATTGCCATGTGCATGCGGGTGCCCAAATAATCGGAATAATCGGTTCTCTTATCACCGAAAATAATTCTAAAATTAGACCCAAATTATGTTTGCTGATATTTAAAAGGAATATGTATATAGTATATACTTCTGATATATTTATGTAAATTACCAATGAGCTTCTAATTTCAAAAGTCTATTAAATTAAAGGCTTTTATGGGAAACATTTACGTATCGGCGAACTTATCAATGAATTTCCCCCTAATGGGTCGTAAATGTATGTGGATATTTCTCCGCTGCTAATCAGATGTATATATATATATATAAATATATATGTTTTATATATATGTGGGCTCTGGTGTTAGGATAAACAACTAAATCTAGCCGCAAAACAAAGGTCATAAAAAATTGATTTGGTTTTTTTTTGTTTTACTTTTTTTTGTGTGTGGTTTTGGCTTTCGTTGTTGTTTATGCACAAATATGTGGAAATGTGTCGATAAAGAAATTCTATAAATACATACACACACACACACTTATGTATATATATGTATTTTCCGGTGGATAAAAAAACGAAATCGAGTTGAATTTCGTTATTTAATAAATACATTTCTTCTCTCCAGTTATTCGTGGTTTGTTTTTGTTTGCGGCGTGATAAAAGCCGTAAAAAAAATAACATAAATGCGATGAAACGTGTCGTTTTGTTTGAGAAGAGCTGCCTAGTATTAGTAACAAAACAAATTCGAAGCGGAAGCTGCTCTAGCTGGCTGGCTGCTAATTTGTTGTTCATTTGTTTGCGCTGTCAAGAAGCGTTTAATTTTTGCTTTCTTTTCGATTATTTCTCTTCGTTTTTATTTTCATTTTCATTTTCTTATTTTTCATTTTCATTTTTCATTATTTTTTTTTGTGCTGTATTGCGTTTATTTTTGGAAACGCGACGGCCCAAAGCACTTTGTCTATAAAAATGCACTTCTGCGAAAAAATAAACACATGCCTCATAGCCAAAACAAACGCACAACTAAAACTGGCGGGGCAGAGCTGTTGCACTCTGGATTCTAACAACAAACAACTGTTGCAATTCCATTTAACATGATTTCTGGGCAAAAATACTCGAATATACAGAGGGCACTAGCCGCAGGGACCATCAACTCATTTGTTTCTCCATTAAAATATATTAATTTTGCATTTGCAAGGGCACACTGCTTTTAACTTTCCCTAGAGATTGCTTTCCTTACATGATGAGCAAGGGCACACTGGAGCTTAGCTTAGTCTGGCCACACTGCATTTCTTGATCCCTTTCGTTGAGCACTCACTGTGGCATATATCGCACTGCCGCCGCTCATATTCCTGTCGATCATCTTTGGCTGCTGTCCCGAGAGGACAACGCAGAAAATATTGTCGCATATTTATGAACATGTGTAACAGATAAATCTGAATCTACGCACTCACACACACACACAGAGGCACACCCAGTGCCCAGTACTGTGACGGGGCACAACACATAAGTGATTTAGTTGTCAGGCGAGTGCATTTATCACAGCTGTTTGGGGGTTTTCGGAGACTGGGGCCTGGGGGCTGGGTTTGCCAGGGCGCCAGTAATCAAACTAATGAGCTTGGGCCCACCAGCGGGTGGTGGCGGTGCTGGTGGTGGCAAAAATAGCTTTTAATGGATTTCAAATAACGAACAAAAAAATATAAAAAAACGCGACCAGGGGCGGTCTGTTTAGTCTCCATGTACTGGGAGTTAAATCCGCCGAGCTGAAAGCCCCTCTAACTACGCCACTGCCGACGGGCTGGTTAGGTGGTGAAGTGAAGTGATAAAACATTAAAGAAATGCGCTTCTTTTCCATCTTTTTTTTTCTACTTCTTGCGACACCTTGGGGGTTGCTAATGGAGGAAGCTCGGGCTGCCGTTGCACTTAATGGCAAATGATAATGATTGATGCTGAAATGCAAGGCGAATATGCTGCAACCACCATCTTCTCTGCCTTCTTCAAATCAGCACAAAAAGCCACACGAAACACTTGGCAATCGCAAGTCGAAGAGGTGGCTTTGTCCTGACGAGTTGCTTCTATTTCTGGCTTAGGGTTGGCGATAAGCAATCATTCAATGCGGTTCAAAATACAAAAAGTACAAATCACAAAAAACCTTAAAAGAGGGGAGTTTCTATCTTTTCTTTTTGCATTAGGCAGATTGCCAGGATTGTTTCTAAAGGATATTTACAGGATTATGTTTACTTCGGCTGTAGGTTGTCCTCATTCTTCTTTTCCATATCAACTTGGTATAAATATTTATAGAAATCACTGGTTAAATATAAATATAAATATATATACCCTCATAATATCTATTTCTAATCCCCAGCCTTAGTTATTTTAAGCCAAAGTCCCTCGTTCAGCCCTTTCTCTGGCCATTATCCTGGCGCTGTGTAAACAAAGGCATTCAACAAATTTGTAGGCGTAAAAATTGTCTTGTCAATATTTTAATGATATCACTTTACACCCCGTCTCAGGGCCCGTTTAGTCCTTGTCCTTGTCTGTGGCGAAAAAGTTTCCCTTCAACTTTTTGTTCCCTTGTTGCCGTTGTCCCCAGGAAAAGGCTGAAATCCCAGGCTCTATGTTTTTCCTTTTTTCCCCCTATATATATTTATTTTTTTCTTTTTTTGGTATTTGTATTTTTTCCCGCTGTCCCTTTTGGCTGCTGCCGCTGCTTCTTGTTCTTGGGCGTGTAAAGAAGAAGTCAAAAGTCCCGCCGCTCATTTGTTTGCCTTGTATTTTTTGTTGTTTCCTTTTTTTTCGGTCGTACTCGGGCAACATTTTTTCTGTTTGGCTAGAAAATTACAAGAAAAGTGCCCGGAAAAGTGGGTGGAAAGGCAGCGGGGGAGGGCGAGGGTTTGTTTATTTGTGCAAGTGTTTTCTCAATTGTGCGTGCTGGTCAGAGGAGGGAGCTGGCGAAGTGGCGAATCTGCAGACGGAGGTCGGTCAGTCGTGCGTCGCCGTCTGCGGTTGGAATTCCGCTCCGTCTCCTTGCCCAGCCTGGATTTTTCCCCGAGTTTCCTCGAGTTTCCCAACACACACACACACACTCTCGCAGCATTCCAGCGGCGACGTTTGTCTAATCTTAACGGTTTTACATTTCATTGCGCCGGGTAATTGTCCTTCGGTGGGTTGGGTCTTGGGCTTCGGATCCGATCCCCGTTTTCTGAAGGATATTTGACCCAAGTCCGCTACAGTTTATTAAATTAAAAAGTCACTTAAAGTCCGGGGTGTCCTTTTTCGTACATTTTTGTGTGTTTGATGCCCGAAAAGGGGTTCAGCGAGTGAGGATTAAAGAGTGCTCATTAAGCTAAAGGATATTTTACTTAGAGCTGAAGGGGATGCACTAACAGCAGCTGTTTTTTAGCCCTTAGGTTAGCTTAACTCCAGTTGGATTTTCCCAACGAAAACTTGTCCAAAAGAGTGGCAAAAAAAACTTAACTTTAACTAGGACTTATCCAACTAACCAGGTTAACTTTACTTTTACACTTTGTAAAGCCAAACGTAAATATATTGTAATTAATAGTAATATAAAGGTAACTTCATTCTTAACTGGCGGTTAAGCTTACCTCTTTATCTTTGGCAGCTAATAGAACAGCTGGCTGGCCGTTGTTGTTATTGTTGTTCTTCTTCTTGCGCTTCTCGCTGTTGCCACTGCTACTGTTGTTGTTGTTGGTGTTGTTGGTATTGTTGTTGTTGGTATTATTGTTGTTGTTGTTATTATTGTTGGTGTTGGTGTTGGTATTGGTGTTGCTGGTGGCTGTGTTGCTGGTTGTTGTTGTATTGTTATTATTGTTGTTGTTATTGCTATTACTGTTGTTATTGCTGGTGGTGGTGGTATTGGTATTGTTGTTATTGGCGCAATCATCGTCCTCGGCACTATTGGCAGCCACAACGGCAACATGTTGCTCATTGTTGGTGTTGCTCTCATTGTTGTTGTTGGCGTTCTTTCGACTACAACTATTATTGCTATTATCGGTTGCCGCTGCATGATTACTGCTAACATTTAAACTAGCCTCCTCCTTGTTGTTGTCCTCTAATAGTTCCAACGCCTGCGTTGTCGCACTTGGCTCAGTTCTGGTCTCGGTCTCCATATCGTCTGGGTTCGATTGCATCGAGGCATTCTCCTCCTCCTCGTCCTCATCATCGTCGCCATCGTGCTCCTGCTCCTGCTCTGGCTCATCCTCCTCCTCCTCCTCTTCATCCTCGTCCTCGTCCTCGTCCAGCTGCAGATCCTGGTGACTGTTGTTGCTGCTGGCCATGGTCTCATTGGTTATCGGTTGCTCTGCCGGCACACTGGTTGCTGTTGTCGCTGCTGCAACCTCGGTGGCCGGCGAGTGGAGTGGAGATTGCTGCTGTTGCTGTTGCTGCAAGGCCGCCGCTGCTGCCGCTGCAGCCGCCTCCATCATCATCTGCTGGGCGTGGCTGAAGAAGAGCTTCGGATTGAGGCAGGCGCCGCTGACGACGCCGCCGCTCTGCTGCAACTGCAACTGTTGCTGCTGCTGCTGCAGCTCGGTGCTGAGCAGCGGCGGCGAGGGCGACGGCGTATTTGTATTTGCAAGCAGATTGCTGCCGTTCTGCTGCTGCAGCGTTAAAGCCGCTGCAACGATGGAGCTATTCAGCTGCTGCTGCTCCTCCTCGTTCTCTGTGATTGCTCCTGCTGTTGCTGCAACTGCTGCTGCTGCCGCTGCCGCTGCTGCTGCTGCTGCTGCTGCTGCACCTGTGTCGCTGTTATCGGTGTTATCGCTGTTGCCGGTGGATAGCTGCTCTTTGAGTGTGTTCACTTCCTTCTCGGCCTGGGTAGCGCGCTGTAAACATAAGATTAAGGAATAAATTAATTTTTATTTTCGAATTTAAATCATGAATTTATCATCAAAATAAATTGGTAACATTCTGGTTTTTAAATCAGCTTTCTAGCTTTTATTTTGTGGTCACTACATTGATTTTTATTGTGCATATATTTTTATACAGTGTCATATCGATATAAATACCAGTATTAAGCAGTATTAAATCAAAGAAAATACTAAAAAATACTTCTTATTTTATTAGTATATTTTTCTTTGATTTAATACTGTTTTTAGATACCTTAGGTTACAATTATATTCGAGTAGCGCCCATTCCAAGAAAATTCGTGGAACGTCAGCCACATATGTTGCAAAAAGTTGGACTCTCATGCCACAGCATGAGCCAAAGCCAACTATCGACCCTCATTAATTTTACTTTTAAAGTCATTACGGGTTAAATTTAGCCAAATTAATACGTTGCAAAAACTTTTGTCGGCCCAACGACAACAACAGCCGGGACGGTAGACCCGGTCGGAAGGCTTAAAAAACATTCCGGAGTCCGGAGTCCGGAGCACTGACTCCTCCCCCTGGTCTGCATTAGCAACCAGGAAAAACACAGAGAAAACAGAGAGAGAGAGAACAAATTTATAGTTTATCGTTCGTATCGATAAGCCTTGACTTGAAAATGTTTCCCTGCTATTAGTGCTGACCTTCGCAGGGGCGGTGGGCGGTGGGCTTTGGGGGTCCCGGAATCAAATGCCAAATGAGAAATTAAAACAACAAAACACCGAGGACGGACCCCGAAGAAGGTTACAAAAATATGCGGTGCAAACTTTTTTGGCAAATTAGTCTGGGATTCCAGACCGACCACCGAAAAAGTCCCCCCATCCCGGAGCGAAGTTTTAAGGCTTCCCATTTTGGCGAGTCCTCTAAGCGCCCAAGCCCCGAAATGGCAATGACTTTTGCTGGCTGGTCTTGGGCTTCGATTTTCTGTTGATTTGTACTTGTTGGTTCGGTTTGGATTCGGATACGGATTCGGATTCGTTTGGGTATTTTCTGTGCAATTTTATTTGTATAAATACCGGAAGCTAGGCAAAAAAACAGGACTCCGAGGAGGATCCTTCCCGAGGTGGATTCGGGGGCGTTGCAGGCAATAAAGAACTTTGGAAATTAGTCGAAAACTATTGGGGGTTGTGGGGGGGCTAAGCCTTTGCCAAGAGTCCTGCCTCGTATCGAAGTATCGGCGGGGGCAATTCCCCCCTCAACCCTTTCTCTATCTCTCTGAGAAGTTAAGCAGGAAGTCGTTACACCGAGTGGAGAAGTGAAGAAAATTGGGTTGGAAAAGGCGGCAGTTTTAGATAGCAAGGACGAACGGCTGCGGTTTGGGGACTTCGATATTAAAGCAATTTTCTTCGAATGAGAGAAATCTAAAAAACAACTTCCCTTAATGACAATGTACGTATATATATATATATATCACGAAGTATATCCATGGGAAAAGCGGAATGCAGAAAGCAAATCATTTTTCTTGGCCCTGCCAGGCATATTTGTCAACATCATCGTCCTCATTACGAGGGGTTTGGTTGGGGGACTCGTCGCATAGATATATATTTATGATATTTAAAAGCTCTTAAGTACAAACAACAGACAGGCGGGGAGGCTGCAATATCCACGGTCCTGCGACGAGTCCTTTTCTCGATTGCCAGACACACAGGCAGACAGACGGACGGAGAGTCCTGGAAGGTGGCTGGCAATGGGTGGCTTTCAGTGGTTGCTCCCTTTCCTTCACCTCCCCGACCAGTCGCTTTTGGCGTCGCCGCTGCCGTGAGCTGCTTAAGCTTGAAAATTGTTTTCATAATGGCCAGGAGCAGGAGCTGAAGCCGGAGCTGGAGCGGGAGCGGGAGCAGAAAGGATACTTTTCAGTTTCAGTTTTGATTCCCGTCGCCAGAGGTATTTTCCATTTCTTTCGCTGACTTTTTGCTGGGCCGAAAATCGATCAGTGGCCCACTCGAAGCGGCAACAGCAATCCCCGTGGGAAGCCGCGCACTTGTTGGCCTGCCTGCCTGCCTGCTACCTCGAAAATAGTTTTCTTGGCCACGCTGGTTTTTTTTTCTTCTCCTTTCCCCCTGAAATCAATTAATACGAGAAGCGGGCCCACTTGGGTTCTTCGAGTTTCGGCTTAGCAGCAGTTGCCAAAACCAAATGAGTTAATTAACTAAAATGCGGGTGGCTTTGCCGGCCATTTCTTTCTTTTCCTTTTTTTTTTTGGAAAGTTGGAGGGTTTTTTTGTTGTAATTTTTATTTTGGGTTTTTGTGCCCACTTCAATGGTCCCCAGTCCGTGTGTGTGGTCAGCTTATGGCTGGCAAGGCTTTCGCATTTCGTATTTTTCGTATCGAGCACCCTTTTAGCGTGCTCCCCTTTTATTTTTGGGTTTCATTTAATATTTTTGCCCCGGTTGCCACTTCAAAGGAGCTTTTTTCCCCAAAATAAAAAAAATCAAAAAACCAAACCATGAAGAATTGTATAAAAACGAACACAAGCTGGTAAGCGGGCAAACGGGTAAAAATCTCTCGCGCGCGAACCAAAAATGTTAAGTGAAATGTTAAAATTCCAACCTTACTAAAAAGAATTGACCTACGTCGGTGGAGAGATATACAGAGAGAGTTTGGGGCTTAGTTGGAGAGAATAAAATGCTAAAAAAAACTCTCTTTCGTTCGCTACTGCTTGTGCATTGCAGGCAAAGCGTGGCAGAATTAGCGAGAGAGAAATAAAGCTCCTTACGAAGACTATACTAAAGAGAGCAAAGACTATACTGGCAAAGCTCTTTAAGAATCAGGAATTTCTTTTACTTCTACAGATTTAATAATATAAATTTAGTAATTTCATAGTCTTGGCAATTACTCAGTATATTTTCCAACTCATTGGCAATTGTATCAATGGATGTCCTTCCTACCCCACCCACCAATCCTTCTTATTTTCTGAGCTCCTGCTTCTGTTATTTATATATATATTGTATATATTTTCCCCCTTTTTTTATGCTCGTCGTGTTTTTGAGTTGTGTTTGTTCACAATTGTCGTGTGCTTGGCACATGTCAACTCACTCGTCGTCGGTCCCCCCCTTTGCGGCACCGCCGCCCATGTGTGTTGTTGCCCCTCCTGAAGTTGCAGCATGCGCGGCGGCATTGTCTCAAGCTGTTTGTCTGAAGTGAGTTTTTGGTTTTTGGCTCGGCTCAGAGCCAGAGAGAGAGAGTGTGAGAAAGAGAGAGCTCAAGATTCGCAGCAGCTGTTGTTCTGGTCCTCGTCCTCCTCAGGACCTTATTTCTGGATTTCTGGCGAGCACTTTTTGTAATTAGTACGAAGGCAATGTTATGAATTGTGCTTCAACTTAAGCTCGAGTGCCCGGGCTTCTTCTGATTTAACGAAAGGGGATATATGTACATGTGTACCAGATCAACCCCCTGCGGCTGCCATCGGATTGGAAAGGGTTAACGCGGCTGCATTGTGTGGTTTCTTTTTTATGCTTTTTTTGACAATAAATCAAAGCAAATCAATGCCACAATGTGGGTTAAGGTGGCACACGCCGCTACTCAAGCTACTCCATCAGCAGCCTTCAGCTGTATCCCTTTTTTGCCTCATTTTTTCGCCTAGTTCGTGGAGTCAAAGGACTTGCCAGGACTGCCACTTGAACGCCTGTAAGATGAAGAAAGCTGGCTATATACGTAGATATAGATATAGAAGCCGCGACAAAGACAAGGCAAGAGTTGAAGAATTACAGAAAAATATATATACATCTTAAAACAAATATATGTTTGTATTCTAGCCTGGCTCAAAACGAGAAAAGGTTAACAGAAATGGGAATATGCGAGGAAGGAATTAAAATGGTTAAAGTAGAGAAATATTTATTATTATTTACACTCAGTTTATTCTTAAATTCCCGCACTTAAAGGACTCAAACTGTTGGGCCCTAATTGAGGCTAACTCTTCTCCTTTTTGGCTCTTTGGCTAAATAAAAACTCTCAACTGTAGGATTTTGGAGTTGAGGAACGCCAGAGACTCCAAGGGGAGTCCCCATTATTCTTTGGTTCGGATTCGGGGCATGCCTTTGCATTTGCTTTACAATTTCAAACATCATTAGCAACGCACACAGCACACATCACCCCTTCCCAGACACACACACCCACACACACATGTATATCCCTTTTTGCTAATTATTTATTTAAATATTAAACAAAAAATACCCAAAAACACACACACACAAACAGAGCGAGAGAAAAGTTGCCCCCAAATGCAACAACAAAAATAAAAAAAAACCAAAAAAGCTAAAAAACAAAGTGAAAAGAGTGGCATAAAATCAACACACACACACACAGAGGGAGAACCCCCCCACACACACACAAGCACAGAGGCAAGAGAAAAGACGAAAATGATGTATTGATGCTGCCAGAAGGAGAACGAGCAAGAGAATGAGTAGGCAGGGTAAGGGCAGAGGTGGCCATGTGGGGATCCTGCACACACACACACACACTGGCACAAGACAAGAAGAAGAAGGCGAAGGAGCAGAGCGAGAGAGAGAGGCAGAGATATGCAAATACATAACTGTACATTCGACGAGATAACACGCTGGCCTGTGTGAGCCACGTCCTTCATCCCCTTCCCCCCCTCCCTCCTTCGGAACTAACTAATATTTTCTAATTTAAAATTCTGTTTCTTTTTTATTGCCCCCACACACACTCGCACACCAGCACACCCGCACACACACATGTATGTAAATTTATAAAATTTTCTATTTACTTATCAAAAATCAGAGGCGCAAAGAGGGGGGGCGGCATTGAGAAGGGGTTGTTGCTACACGAGTATTCCTTCTTGTTCTTTGTTTTTATTTTCGTCCTTCGCCTGCTGCGAGGGGGGTTGGTAACTGTAAACTGCCTGCCCGCCCGCCCAAATGTATGCTATACGAAATATAAATTAGCTTTGATATGCGAGGCTTGCTGACGAAGATGAGATGATTTAGGAAGGGGGGGGCTCTCTTCCCGCCCCCCCCGCCCCCCCCACTCCCCTCCTCCCGTTCCCTATAACGATTCTGATTCTGCAAAAAAAGGATTATATACACGCGTGCCTCGCATATGTGTCTCTGTCTGTCTGTCTCTCTGCGTCCGTGTGTGTGTGAAAAGATGCTGGAAAAAAGGATTAATGCGTGCAAGAAGAAGACAGCCAGAAGGCAGTAGATGAGGTGGGGATGGGTAGGGGGGTTCTTTCGATTTTTAATGCGTCACATGACAGCGCATTAAAGAGGGGAAGGAAGGGATGGGGCTTGGGGATGGAACTCAAGTTCCTACCAACATTTTTTCCTACATGCCAAAAAGTGTCAAAGAAGGACTCGCCTTCTCTCTTTCTCTTTCTATATCTGTGTGTGTGCCATTTTTTCCACTCAAAGGATACAGTTACACATTCATAAGGCACAATTTGAACCTCCGCCCTCCCCCTTATATATATCTCTGTCTCTCTGTTAGACGATTTCTAATTGCCAAAGGCGACAAATGTGGTTCTGGGGTTGGGGAAAGCATAGAAGGAGACAATGTAGACTGGAAATACCAAAATAATCAAGGATCTCACAGATCAAATATAAGCTAAAAATAAATTCCAGAAGAGGTTTTATTGGGCAGACAATAAACCTTGCTTAAACCCTGCCTGGCACTGATCCGGCTTAGTAAATATTTAGGATAATTCAAGAATAAACGTTTATCTTTAACTATAAACCAAAAAAAACAATATATTTTGAGTTCTAACAGTTTTAAAAACTCTTCGTGGCATTATAATTCCCCAGCAGTTCTGTTGTATTCATTAAATCTTCTTCTAAATCATACAGATATGTTTTCTTTGCTTACATTAAAGCTTCAACTGAAACTGTAGGCTATACAATTGCCTTAATAAAAATTCCTTCGTTGCCGCATTAATATCTCTGCGAGAGCTCACAGCTAGAGTTCGGTTAAAATTTTGCAAAAACCCCTCATTAGATATACAAATTTTGGTAATTCCTTTGGCCCGAAGTTTACTGCCATTTGGTGATTAACGACGGACGAGACTTAACAAATCCGCCTTTTCTATGCAACCCTCTTTGTTTTTTGTTGTTTTTTTTTTGTTGGTGGGAAGGGATGAGGGGGCTTGAGGCATCACTCCCCCTTTTCTGAATGGCAGCAAAAACCATTCACATTGAGTGACCAAAAGTAATAATAATTTTTTGGCTTATCCTTATTATTACATAACGTATGCATACCTTTTTTGTGGCCCAAAAAGTGCCCATCTTCCCCGGAAAACGGAAAACGGGAGCAATCGTACATCAAAAATGAACATGTACATGTGTGTGTGTGTGTGTGTGTGTGATGACCCTTTTTTTAGGTGTGTGTGAGAAGGTGGACACAGGACTCATTGTTCTGTCTGCCCCACACACCCCCATTTTGGTCACTTTGTTTCGTAGGCCTTTTTCGGCAAAGGCAAGGACTTTTGTGTTTTATATTTTATTTTTATATACAAACACACATATATAGCTGTATGTATTTTTTTTGTGTGTATCCCGGCTAAGTAAATAATTAAGCATTACACTGACCAAATAGCACAAAGCAAAGGCGGGGGCCCAGACAAATACAAATAAATATAACTCATATGTGGGCATTGTGTGTTGTGTGGGGGTTTCCCTTTTTTTTTTCTTTCTGGATGTTCGGTCAGGCCATACAAATAATGATTAGAAATCCTGCCTCCTGTGTGCGTGTGTAATTTTTGACATTTTTATGCGGGCCTCAAAATGCTTTCACAGAGCGGATGGGGCGGGGCGGGAGGCTTACCTAAGGGTTGTCCATTACATAAATTTGACATTTTAAAATCTAAACGAAATTAATGATTTCAGTTTCAGGCAGCAAACCAAAAAAAAAAGGGAAAGCTTTGAGTTTGGGGAAAGGCGAAAAACAAAAGCCAACGCGTACAGTTGGCCACAAAACATACACACATATAAGAAAGGCGGATATAAAGGAGGCCTAATTAAATATGTGAAAATTCCACACTGGGCAATCCTTTCATGGGCAATCCTTAATCAGACCAAAGCATTAATATAAATGAACGTATTAATGTTTAAGGCACACAGCGAATCAATAATTCTTTGGAGAAAGCCAAAGAGCAGTCCGGCAAGGAGTAGTCTCTCTTAATTAAACCGAAAATGAAGCAATTTATTATTTGCGCCAAGGACGAGACCTTTTTTCAATCAAAATTTCCAATCAATGTCAATTCATTATGCCAACGAGATGCTCGGGCAAAAAACCAAGGCAACCAAAGGGTTCTCCCAGCCACTAAAGCAACCCCGAAGACAAAACTCAGTTGGCATTTTTAATGAAAAGCCACGACGACGACGACGACGACGACGACGTTGCCGGCAACGTTGCCTGTCAAGTTTTTGGCCTAATCAAAATCGACAACATTTTATAGTTTCCAGCGAGGGAGGGCGGCGAGGGGGTATGGAAAATTGGGAAGGCGGAGGAAAAACTCACCTTTCCTTCCACTTGGGGCCTGGGCTCTGGGCTTTGGCTTAGAGAGTGTGTGACAAACAAATATTTGAGAACGTAAATCAGAAATCTTTCGCTTTCATTTGGCAATCCTTTTGTGCCCTCAAGGGGGAGGTGGGAAGACAGGGAGTAGTTGGGAGGGGGTGGCTGCTCCTGCTGTCCTTGGCAAAATCGAAAAACATTTCGTGTATTAAAACCGAAACGAATTAATTTAATTAATTACAATCATGTCTTATTAGGAGACGTATGAAGGAAGACGACGACGACGACGACGACGACGAAGACGACAAGGACGAGGACGCACACCAAGACGTTTTGGAAAATCAAGGAAAAGTGAGGCGGAAAAGCGTAGCTGAGACGAGGGGGAGGTAAAAGGACTTGGGGGCTGATTTGGGCGACAGTTTTGTTGCTGCCAAAATGAAACAACAGCGCGTGTCAGCTGCCAAAGAGTTCGCTTTTGTTTCAAGTGCTGCTGCCAGCGTAGCTTTAGTGGGTTAAATTCTGTCAGGAGGGAGGGGTATTGGGTGGAGGGGATGGGGAAGGGTGTATATTCGGTAAGGGGTGAGTTTCTGTGGGCGGTTGAGGGTGGTGGGGTGGCGCCAAAAATTGTATGCTCACATCATTTATAAATGCCTGATTTGTTATTTACAAAACGAGACAAGTTGCGGCGGCATTTTCGGAATTTTCCCTATACCAAGGGGGATGGGGGAGAGCTTTCCTTTTGTGGGACATGTGTGTGTGTGTGTGTCTGTGTGTGTGTGGCTGCCACTTAATTTGAATTTGAGTAATTGGCCAAGTAGGAGAATTTCGAAGAGAGGAAATAAACGTCCCAATTTCGTATCCGCTTACTTTCGGGGGAAAACTTAAAGCTAGATAGTTGCAGAACTTATTGGGAATTTTAAGCCCATCTAAGGTAATTCATTAACTGTAAGCTGTTGACTAAAAATAAAGTCTTATAGCAAATTATTTAATGTATTAGATATGGGAATATTAAGAATAAACTTAAAGAATTGAATTATTTTTAAAGCAAGGCCAGAACTAATTGGGAATTTTAGCTAAAAACAAACTCTGACTTGATAATACGAGTTAGTTTGAGTATTTCGGTAATTCCCTTTAATGAAATTAATGTACAAAACTCTGAGTCACTGAGAAATACTTGCTGATAATCAGAATCCACATATAGCACACAATATCTGGCCTTTTCTCTTCATCTCTCTGCCGGCACAGAGTTCTTTTAACACTTTGTTGCCCCATTGTTGTTGCTGCCGCTGTTAATTAATTTCTGTAAAAATATTTATTATTATTAGTCGACCCGCAAATGGCGATGGCAATGCACCCGGCCAGCCGCTACCACCACTCGATATATATATGATGATGAGAATATATGTATGTAGATATATCTGCATAAAAATGCATGCCACTGATTCGCACTGTTCCCGGTTCCTCTTCTTCTTCTTTTCCCCCCTTATATTATGTGTGTTTTTTTGTATTTATTTTGTGTTTACCCCCCTCAACGACTTGACTGTCACTAAACGGCTCATCTAACTGCAATGCTTCATAGAAATTTGTTTGTATATGGAGGAACGTGTATCGGAAAAGGGAGCAGCGCATTATATATGGGGTTATGGAGGGAGGGGAATGGGGTCTTGTGTGGGAATGGGAATGGGAATGGCTGGCGGGCAACTTATTTTTGCAACAACAATGAACTAGAGACTCTCGGTCTCTCTGAGAGAAGGAGAAGGAGGAGACACACAAATCACAGAAATGAAAATCGAAAAGTGCATGCTTCTGCTTCTTCCCTATAATATCAGGCGAAGGAAGACAGACATAAATATATGCATATATCCATATATCCATATATATACATATATATGATGTACAGTGGAGCTTTTTATTATAATTAAGTTATTTAAGAAGATGCTTGCATAAACTGTTTGGGAATTGTAAGTACTTTTTGGGGGCAAATTAAAGAAAATTCAAATTTTAAAGATATTTATCAAGGATTAAAGTTAGAGTTAAATGAGAAAAGGTATAAAAATAGTTTGTCAACCTCTGAAACTAAGATATAGCATAAGCCTTGCTAGAACTGTTTGGGAATTATAGCTGAAAACAGGCTGTAGCTGTAGAACTGTTTGGGAATTATAGCCAAAAACAAGCTGTAGCTATATAAATCGCTACAATATATTCATTGATTCTTTAAGAAAGTAACCCCTTGAAAGAATCCATGCGTTCACCCTATCGAACCAGTACTATATAAAATATTGCCTATATCTGCGCTCTCTGTGTATTCAATATGTATATCAAAATACTATATACTTTGTATCTTAGAGTTGACAACAAATTTACACTCCAACAGACGATGTCGTCGTCGTGCCAGTCACTCAGTCAGCCAGAGCGGCTGTCTATAATGCAGCCTATAAGCCCCATATCGGCTGAGATATATATGGGTATATATATGCGAGCATTTATGCATTTGTGTCTTCATATCCCTCGATTCTCCTCTCCTTGTGTCGCCACGGCTATAAAAATAGGCAAATAATTATTTAAGAATTTCTTGATTAATTGGCAACGTTGTTGTTGTTGTTGGTGTTGTTGGTGTTGTTGGTGTTGCTGGTGGGGCATGCAAATGTTGCCGCCGTCGTTGAGCGAGCGAGATGTAGAGAGAGTGCGACAGTGGGGAAAGAGACGGAGATAGAGCAGACTGATGAGACATTTTGGCCAACACTTGATTGCATTTTCAATTGTTTGCCGTTATGCATTTTTGCCAATAATTCACATAAACGGCGAGGCGTCGTACGGACAGACATTTGCAATTGTTTTCTATATTATTTTGTGTGTGTTCGGCTGCTGCAACTTTGTGGCAAACTTTACAGCGAAGCCAGAGCTATTTTAAATGGGCAATTTTAATTGGCTAAATGCGGGGGGAGGGAGTATTTGTTGAAACAATGCCATGATGGGTTAATGCAGTTCAGCGAGTGGAAAGGCATTTGTCACTAATTAACTTTATTTTTCATTTATTCATTTTCCGGTCATTGTGTTAATTTTAACAACAGCAAACTACCTAATAAATATTGTTCTAGTCACAGAAGAAATACTATTTCAGTTGAGATCATTGATCCGTAACTATATTTAGTCATATTTTCCCAATAAATAGCAGCCAAGAACACCCATCTAGAGGACTCACACTTCATTCAGCGATGCCAGCCTGTTCCTTTCTATCTCTAGCCTGGCAATTAGCATATTTTATATCCAATTCCTGTCATACACGCATTCCACACCTTGGCATTTAGTGGCCATGGGGGGAGAGAGGGCAAAAATCCCCCGCAGAATTCAAGTGTCACCGCCCTAACAATTGACAAAGTTGCACAAAGGCTGCTGCTCAGTCGGAGACGAGACGTCGCACTCCTTTTCGCACTCGCCCCGCTCTGCCTAATGTCCCTATCTACGCAGTCTCCGAATTCGCCACACAGACGTGTGTGTTGCCTCTCGTTTATTTTTATCAACTTTAGTTTTTGGGCAGACGACAGAGCGCGGAGCGAGAAGTGGAGACAGTTCGCATATTCAGATTCATCTTGTCGTTCCGCATAAATAACTGTCCCACTCTCTCTCTTTCCCTTTCTCTTTGTCTTTGTCTTGTCGTGGCAATATCGCTGTCTGGGCCGGGCCAGGCATTATTTCATTAAAGTATTACAAATATTAATTCGATTTTCGCTAATTGAGGCAAAGAACAAGAGCAGACACGACCAGAGATGCAGCGAATTGGGGATGGGCATTGGCAAGGGGTATCGATTGTAGTTCGATTTATCGATTAAGATGTATTTCCTAGTGTTAGTATTTAGTGTTATCGATATTTGAGCTCTTGTTGTGACCTCAATTTCGATAGGTTTGATGGCGCTTATTCCTTCACTTAGTGTTTGCCCCCAATCCTGGCTTAAGTTTTGACCTAATTTCAGCTTAAAGCCACTCAACAAAAAAAAAAAATAACACAAAAGTCCCCTCGAAAAAAAGTCGCGGAAAAACAAAGGAGAAACCCCGCTTCCCCCCGGCAAATACACGCCGAGTGTGACTGCAAAAAGGGGGTAATATAGGGTTAAGGGGTAGGGCTATATAGGTGGGTGGTTTTTCATCTGCAAATGTTGCGGTTTTCCACGCACAACACACACAGAGAGAGAGAGAGAGGGAGAGGACAAACTGTTGCGTTGGCATGCTTTTGGTATGCTTTTGACCCCAAAGTACAAATCAATTGCATGTGTGTGCGACACACACACACACACACAAACACACGCACTCACAGATATTAACCCATTGCGAGGAGTGCCTTTTGGTCAATGCCAGGCCGGCACTCTGCCGGCCTTGTCTCCCTGCGAAATTGTGTCAATTGCAGTGGCCGCTGGTCGAGATGTCCACACACACACACACACACCACCCCCAGCAAACACCCATCAAACACACTCGCACACACACACATTGTCCACACACTCATCGCAATGTCAACAACATGCGCAGGTTGCGCGAAATTTTCGCAAAAAGCTAAAATATGGGGCTGGGAGAGACAGACCACACACGGGCTCTGTGGCTTTTTCGGGGCTTTCCCAAGGCCCAAGGCCTATGACATTTCAATGTCAAGCTAAGGTTAAAGCCAGTCAGTCCCGGGCCAAGTTAATTAACTGCAGGTTAAATATTACTAATCCCTAGCGCTGGGAAGTTTGATTTAATAGCAAAGCTTAGAGGTAGGCCAAGTCCATATATCTTTTTCTATATATTGCCAGACCTAGCTCTGATTCAAATGCAGCCCACAAATATATATTAATTGTTAGTTTATCGAATCGACATTCCCGTCAACCGTCGTCAGGCATCCGCTGAGCGGTGACCTTCAATGCGAAATCAAAATCAAAATCGAATGCTCCCACGCATTCAATGAATGCTGAATGCTTGATGATCTTTCCAGCAAAATACAAACCAAAAAAAAGCAACGACAAAAAACCGAAACGAGGAGAGCGCTTAATTTAATTTCCTCCAGACAATATGTGAAATTCGATCGAAACAAAAAAAAAAAAGAAACCCAAAACAAAGAATCGCTCAAAGCTTCAGCGGGCTTCGTTTGGTTTTTTTTTTTTGCATATCGACAAGGGCAAACAGGAAATCCATGTTTATGTTTAAATTAATAATAATACAAGAGACCGAAGAAGTTTTTTTTTTATCGAGGTATCAATGAAATGGTTCTCCATTGAACGAACTCTGACGACGACGGAGACGGAGACGGAGATGATGATGATGATGATGCTGACGTTATGCGGGACAAGCATTAATACAATAAATTATATTATGGCTCTTCCTGTTTGCTCCGATAAAAAAAAAGCGAAGCACAGAAAATTCGAAATTGAACAATATTTTTTCCGCTCTTTTTTTTTGCGGGGGAGGGGCCCACTGATAATAATGCGTCGTCGTCGCCGTCGTCGTCGTGGCTCTGGGATCTCTCTGCCAGATCTTGAGCGTCTGATTTGTGCAAATAATTGAAATTTGCATATAATGAAGGCGACACAAAGGCACCGAGAGAAAATACACTCAGGTGTAGTCGCTTCTTCTAAATCTTCAGAAATAAATGCTGAAAAAATCATTGAATTCTTCTAAGCTGATAAAAAATAAAGAATATGCTTTCGGAAGAAACTATAAACACCCTGTTTATATATAGAAACATCTGTTAACAAGAGTTAAATCCTTACATTCTTTACCTATACTTTCTTCTAGCAAGCCTACTAATAACTCTAACAAGCACGTGCTTGGTATCGCAAGGGTCTTCAAGAATCTTTAATATTATTTTGCTTCTTATTTTTCCCTAAATATGGGGGCGAATATATACAATTTATTCTGTTTTACTTTATTTTCATTCTGTAATTTTTGGTGAATGAATCATTTAATGCACAGTAGCTGCAATCAAGTCGTGTGCCAACTCTTTCGGTTCCCCAGGATCAGTCTATTGTGAGCTCCGAACATAAATTACATTTAAGGTGAAGTAACTGAACCCTCTCCCTTCACCTTGAAAACTGCAGACCTACAAAAAAAAAGAAGAAAACCTTAAACCTTAAACCCTAAGGCCCCAAAAGGCGAAAGCCCAAAAACTGGTCTGCAAATTGATGATCATCGCGTAATGAGCATGATGATGCCGTTGCCGTTGCGCCCACTTTGTGTGGGCGTATTGTTGTTGCCGGCTGTGTGTGTTGTGTTGTGCCATGTGTGTGTGTGTGTGTGTGTGTGTCTGCTGCTAATGGCAGACAGACGAGACAAGTTTTGACATATTTTGCTGCAGGAGAGGATGGCGAGGACAGGCGGCAGGCAACGGCAGCGACATGAATGAAACGCAAATGAATGAAATGCGGCTCGAAGCTCGAAACCAGCAAACATGGCAAACAAAAAGCGCAGCAAAAATATATATAAACATATATATATATGTGTATAAATATATATATAAAAAAAGGGAAGGAAAACAGGACCCCGTATCGCATGAGAGGTAGTTATCATTATAATGCCAGTCGCGACAAACATCATTAGTTGCTCACCGTCTTAAGTGGAGCACAGAGGCCCGTGTGTCTGGGCAATAATAATTCTTGTTTCTGGCTCTCTTTTTTCTCTTTTTTTTAGTATTATTTTTAACTTACGAATTTTGTTTGGTTGCAAAAAAAATAGGGGGGAAGTATTACCTGCAATGAGAAGAAATTTAAGAATTTATTAGTTAAGATTATTAAAGGGGGAAATGCTTATTGATAAAACATACTATTTCAACAATTTAACTCCATAAGACTTGCTGTAATTTTTGTGACCTTAAAAGTAGCTTTAAAATAGTTGTAAATATTTATTTTTAAGCTTAAATATTAGTAGTTTGAGTGTGAAATTTATTTACTTAAGATTGAGTTGATTTTTATTGCTTAAAAAGTTGTTTAAAGAGGTGTATGAATATTTCCATTTAAAAAATATCTTTATTACTCTTTTAAGAAAACTTTTTAGTGTGAAATTCATAAATTTCAATGTTAATTAATGTAAAAGAAAATTTTAAATCATTTTATTTACTACCTAGTCTTAGAAATATCACACAATTTCAAGCTGATATTTGAGGTAGTTTCTTCAGTTTCTATATCAAGTTTTTAACCTTTTCTGGGTTATATAAACCTTAAGGAAGCCAGGAACCAACAATGTGAATCACTGTTCGATGAATTTCCGCCTCCCTAACTAACTCACTGAATCAATACGGATGACACATTTTCCGTTGCAAATTCGCTTCTATTTGCTTTACTGACTTTTATTACGCATTCGCCGTGTGGGCAAAACTTCCTTTTGCGGCGCCTGGAAATGGAGGAGTACACACGTCGGTAGCCGATATAACGCGTCAAATAGCAATTAACAACTGATGTAGATAATCACTGGACAAAATATTCGGAGCGCGAAAAAAACTTGAGCCCACCGAGAGACATATACACACACACAGGGGCCCCATCATATATACATATATATATATATCAAATTCATATTAAATCCAAGAGAGTGGTGTGCGTGTGTGTGTGTGTAGCCCCACACACGCAATGGCCGCAGCATTTTTTGTGATAAACGAACACAAAATAAAATCAAATCTAAAGCTCCCAAAAAAAAAAAAACAAAAAAAGAGAACGAAATAAAATAATCACAAGGCAGCGGACGAAAGAGGCAGCTACTGAAGCTGTGTGCGGCATTAGTTGGAGGGGGGTGTGGGGCGGAGACAAGGGGGGGACGGGGGGCGGCAGCAACAATTTCTAAACAAATACATCATCATCATCATAATTATAAAATTAAATTCCTGTTGCTGCTTATACTTTTTATCAATTTTATAGAAGCAGAAGCAGCCGGGGATGTGTGTGGCACTGGGGGGGATCAGGTGTTATAAAGGCCATACACACGATTCGTGTGCTTAAATATTGCTAAAGATACAGATACAGAGCTGATACTGAGCAGATACAGATACAGCTAGAGCTAGTACTACAGAGATAGCAGATAAGGCCAGAGTCGAAGACATATTGCTGCCATATTTAAGCAGAGACGTAATCAAGTCAAGTGGATTACGTCCTCCAATTGGTCGAAGATACAGTACTGTACCCGTATATACTATATATGGCGGAGATAGCAGCTGTATCTGCGTTATCTGCCACATATATATATGGCCAAGATATCGCCGACGCCTGCTTAGTGGACAAACAAATAGGTGTATAAATAAAGGCGAATTACAACAAGAAGAACGATGATAAGCAGCCCCCCGAAAGGCAATTCAAGAAGTGGCAGCCATATCTGTGCTGCCTGACGAGCAACCGCGAGATATAGCCATAGATATAGCCGAGATATCAGTTAATCGGCGTGCCATATACACACACACACACACACTCTAACAAGGCAGACACAATCGTCATAAATTGTTTAGTTGTTGGCTAAACATGTTGAAAGATTTATGGTAGGGCTATACGCGATCATATAGTGATTTGTAAGAAATCGGCCAGATATACAGATATACAGATATACAGATATATATATATGTGCAAGAGGGCGAGGTGACTATGTGCCGTGCTCCGATTAGGCAATGGCGTCGTCGCTGGCTAGTTAGTTGGGTGTGAAAACTGGAAACCTTGAGCTACTTGGACAAGCCATCATCATCATCATCTCGACGACGGTGTTTGCCTTTGACGACGTCTGGAGGAAAGATAAATAAAGAGGAAAAATCAAGGGTTTATCTATATGTTAAGTCAGCCCCCAAAAAAGAGTTTCTAGGGGATTTTTTTAAACCAAAAACCCTGATTTATCCTTAACAATATTTATTTCCCTTGATTTTCTCTATGATATATGAATATATTTCTTTATGAAATATGAAGAATCCATCAGGCACCCCTATCAATCACTTTTAGATGGAGATGCCCTCTATAATATTAATATATCGTGGACTATCTTGAACTCCTGACCACCTGACCATAAATAAATAAGAAACCAAACCGAAAACGAGATGACATCAAATGAAATACAGCCCAAAAAAAAACAGGGGGAAAAAGCGAAAGAAGAATGCTATATATCTAATATATATAAGGCAGCATTCTGATATATATGTGCATGTACGTGCCCATCTATATAGCCATCTATATGTATATGTATCAGGCAAAGACCCTACAATAAAACGGGGCGGAGCACAAGTGGCAGAAAAATCAGCAATAATAAAACGGGAAAAAAAGGAAAATATATCAGAGGCAAAACGAAAAAGAAATGGAAATGGAAATGGGAAAGAAAAATCTGCCAAGTGAAAAGAAATCGGAGCCAGCGAAAAAAAGGAAAGGTGGATGAGGGAGGCAGCCAGCAAATCCTGATGCTCCTCGCAAATGTATCTCTGTCTGTGTATCTGTATCTGTGGCTCCCTATCGCCGCTGCTGTGTGTATCCGCTGCTGCTGTGTCTGTAGTTGCCAGCAGCAGCAGCAGCAGTGGCAGCAGTGGCAGCAGCACTTGAATAAAATCGAATAAGCATAAAAACGCATGCGAGTCTGTGTGTGAGCTATGCTTTTTCGAGTACATAAGCCCCGATGCGGCTGTATCCATAAGATACACATGTCTAAGCTGGATTTGGGTTGGCTGCTGCGCCTCGAACGCATATTCAATAATGACATAAATACACAGCGACGCACACCTGCTGCCTGGCACACCTGCTGCCTCGCACACCTGCTCCTTTGCTGCAGTTGCTTGTTGAGTGCGCTGCTTAGCACCTAAAAGCATGCTACTATTTTTATACACTCGCCACTCAACAACAACAACAACAACAGCGCGGAGGGTTTCAACAACAGCAACACCAACACCAACACGATACACCAACACCATACACCAACACATCCCTCCCAGCTCACTTGATTACATTTCCCAGCAGCTCCTTCTGCCTTCTTTTTTTTTCCAGCCCTCTTCTTTGGATTTTTTTCCTTTCGCTCCCTACACATGTATATAATATATTGACGTAACACCCCCCCACATCCCCCATGCTCCCAGCGAAACTCCCGAGCGCTCATCGCTGGTTGGGCGCCTTCGGAACTTTGGAACTTGTCAACCTTCCACACCCAATCCTCAATCCCCAATCCCCAATCCACCCCAAACCCAATCTTTATACCCAACCCAAACCCCCACCCCAATTCAATGCCCCAAAAAAAAAGTGGGGGGATGGGGGGTTGGGAAAAAAAGCAAGTAAGAAAAAAACCGAAGCTTTAAGGGCGCTCTACGCGAGCGATAGAGAGAGAGAGAGAGAGTGCGAGAGAGAGCCTTATTGCCATCGACAGCAGACCGAACACACGAGCACGAAAAACCGAAGCTCCCTCTCCTAGTGGGGGGGTTGGGGTTCTAAGGGTGGACCCCCCACCTCCTCCTGGTTCTCAGGACTCTAGCTGTTGATGGCTTCCCAATCGAAATCGATGTTCGTATGTATATTTCGCTCCTTTTTCTCGGTTACGTTTCGGTTTTTCTACATATATATATTTTTTCCTTTTTTTTCTGAACCGAAGCCACCCTAAAAAAAGGAGAAGGATAGAGCCGACGACGAGTGGAATTGCTCTCTCGCTCTCGCTCCTCTCCTTGTGGCAGGGTTGGGGGGTGCCTGCCTTTGGGTTGACATTTCCTTTGGGCAGCTTTAAGGCTTCAACGATGTTCGGCATTGAGTCGAGTGAAAGTGCCTTGCCTTGCCTTGCCTTGCCGCCTTGTACTTCGTCCTTTTTTTATTCCCTTGGCTTTTTTTTATCTCACCCAGCACCCACCCTCTGCTGTTTTATGGCTGTCTGGTTTTCCAACCCCCCATCCACCCATCCCCCATTCATTGGTTTTTCTCACTCATTTTATTCCTTTCTTTTTTTTATATTTATTTCCTCTTTTTTTTTGTGACGCCAAAGCTTCGGTTTTTTGGGTTCGTTCGGGTGCCAAGATGAAAAAGGACAGCGAGAGAGTTTCCCCAAAAAAAAAAAAGAAGAAAAGGGGGCGGGAAAAGGAAAAGCTAAGCAGCGACAGAGGGAAAAAAAAGAAAGAAACCCATACGGGCAATACCAAAATTGGATTGGTTTCAGTTTCGGTTCGGTTCGGTTCGGTTTGGGGGTTTGGGTGTTTGGGTGTTCGGTGTGGGGTTGGTTTTTGGGTGATTGGATGTCCCCGCACACACACAAACACAAACACACACAGCTGCCTGGGGGAGGCAGCATTTTCTCTCCTTCGCCGCTTTTCCTTCCTTTTTTTCCGCACATAAAAATTTGTGCGTCAATTGAATTCGATTGGACGAATCCAGAGCTGGTGTGTGTGTGTGTGCGTGTGTCTCTCTGCCCCTGTGTGTGTGTGTAGGGAGCAAGGAAAAAAAAAAGAAGGAAAGCCAGCGCTGCTGGCAGCGCAGTCGGCAGCAACGAAAAGCTGTTAACCTTTCGCACATAAACACACACACACACTCGCACACACAGAGCAGAGTGTGCTTTATATGGATTGCTTTCAATACATATTGGCAACGCCTTTCGGGGCCCCACTTGTGATTGGTTTTCACCGCACACACACACACGCACACATACACACACTGCATGTACATAGAGCCGGCAGAGGAGAGCGCTCTGAGATATATCCAGGGAGTAGTTTGACCCCAAGTAACTCGGCTTCCACCAGAGCTGGGCAGATGAAACTCCAGCAGGCTCCTTACCCCGGCTTAATGCGTCGAATTTGAGGCGGTGAGCAAAATGCGGCCATTGGGTGGCGAGATAATCGGATATATAGACCAGGGAACAGAACGGGGCCTAATCCCTAGTATTTCCCCCTGGTTCGGCGTTGTAATTAAAGCCAAGGCGATTATAACAGCTGGATGACAGGGAATTGAATAGGGGATTCTATGTCCCTAAGACATTTTCAATGGTATACTTAATTTAAATACAATAATATTATATACATAAATAATAGTATATATAAATAAATCAAATATAAATATATTTTTTATAAGGAACTCCCCATTATAATTTTCTCAACGTTTTTTAGTATTTCTAAGATATAATCTCAGTCAACTAACTGTCTTCTTTAGGCGACATTGTACATTCATCCCAAATAACTATTTCTTGCATTCATTTCAGATTTAATAATATCAATATTATCATTTAAGACCCTATAAAAATCCAAGAGCCAATTTAAATATCAAAGAAAGTTGTATGTTAATTTTTAGTATTTGTTCCTTTGTTTCTATATTTCTTATTACTAAAAATGTTTGAAAATTGTTACAGAAACCCCTTTATTTGTACATAAAATACATTATTTTCTATAATTTCATAGAGCTCGTTGTAGTCAGAGGCACTCGTTGTGTTTATTTCGCGACCGTAATGATTCACAGCAGCTTTATCGCTGGCGAAACCGATACCGATACCGATATCGATCGTGAATCAGGGCACTGGCATGCAAGGCTAGATCGTAGGGGAAACGATATCGCATCGTATTGAACTCGTGAGTGAGTCTTGCTCTCGCCGCCGCCTGTCCATTGGCCCCTCCGCCTATTTCCTTCTCCTTTTCGCCTCGCCGCGCCTCTCCAAGCTCCGTTTCGTTTCTTTTTCGCCCCTCTTTTATTTTATTTTCTTTTCGGTTCGCCTGTCGATAGCTGATACACACATGCGTGTATGCGTGTATGCCAGTGTGTGTGCGTGTGTGTGCGGAAACCAGTCAGGCGGAGCGAACGAATCATCGCCCGGTGGCCGTTCGGGGCGCGTGTGTGTGTGCGCCAGTCAATAACATCCAATCAGGTTTGTTAAAAATCTATCTATATATGATGTTCATGATGACGGCGACGCAGTCGATGTCCGCACACTCACACGCTCCTCGCTGCCGCCGCCGTCGCCACCGTCGCCGCCGCCGCTGCCACTGCCATGCACGTGTGAGTGCGAGAGAGACCCCTCTCGAGTGCAGCAGGCGCGCGCCCCTCCCCGCTTCGATGCTCTGCCTCTGTCGGCGTCGCCGTCAACGACGGGCTCTTTCATTCATTTGCTCTGGGTTATCGAACACACATTGAACAACGGCATACGATGTGTGTATGTGTGTGTGTGGTGTCTTATCAGCTGCAACTGCTCTCTCGCGAACAGGCGCTCTCTCTCGCTCTCGCACTCGGGCGCTTACTCTCTCTCTTTGGCAGTTTCACTCAATGATTCGCTGGGTATTGAGCCTTATTTTGAGTGCTCTCTCTCGCTCACGGGATGCTCTCGTCGCCCTCTCTCCCTCTGGCATGCTGGCTCCTGAAATAATTGTTGTTGTTGTTGCTGGTGCTGCTGCCCGTGCAGTTTCTTGGCCCAAAACTTGCAGCTGCAATACGAGAGAGTGGTGGCGCGAGTGTGTGTGTGAGTGAAGGAGAGCCAGCGGGAGAAAGGGAGACAGAGCTAGAAAGCGCCAAAAGAGAGAGAGAGCGCGCGTCTGTTTTTTTTTTCCTCAGCTTTTTGTCTTTTTGTTGCTTTTTTTACTGATTGATTTTCCATAATATCCAACCCCAGGCAGCGAAGCCGACAGCGGCAGCGCGCGCTGCTTGCGTTGTGAACGCGAGTGTGTGTGCGAACGCCTGTATGGGTGTATGGGTATATGGGTGTGCGTGTGTGTGTGTGTATCGAACTCTTGGCCAATCGCAAAAATTTCCAATTGCGTACGATTTTCCAATCAAAATGGCACACAATGAAAATCAACGGTAACGACAGGCGGCGCTCAGCGGCAGAGGGATGCTCTCACACAGGCACACATAAATGTGTACATACGTATGTATGTGTGTGTGTGTAGGGGCAAATAGGGGTAACACATTTTTTGTTATTTTTTTTTATTAGAATTCCTCTGAGTAGTATTACCCAAGTTCTGGGGTTATAGAAACTAATATCTGTTGTACTTAACCTATAAATAATTATATTATTGTTATATCTTAAGTTGTATTGACTTTATTCCAATAAATATATGCCATTTATAATCCTTTAATGACTATATACTTTTATTTACCCATAAATCTCGCCTTGCTATCTATTAAACACTCCTATAATATAACCTCCAGTTAGTTTTAACTCTTAGTTACTGAATTCCAGGCTCAATGATGCTATAAACCTAAAATCTTAACCTTTAATTTCTCTATTATATTCTTTGTATGATATATTTACACCTTAAGGTGATAGGAACCCTATATCATATATTATATAGTTAAATTATATAATTATCATACGATTATCCTTGTATTTTCCCCATAAAATAACCTATAAATGATTTCTATACCATATTGCTTACTTTTTATTGAGTTATAGTCTCTACATACTATATCTATACATAAGTTCCCTGCTGAGGATATATTCCCAACTTTAATCTAACTACTAAACTTAACCCCTACCCTAAACTCAACTCCAGTTAATACTCAGCCAATACACTACCCATATCACTCTCTGGCCACCATCTCCCACCCTCTGACAGAGGAGACCCCACCCCTAAATCCAAAATATCATGAGGTCCGAGCGCAGCAAGTGCCGGCTCCTTGTGCGCATCTCTGACATATTTCCAATATCATTGGTCGATAAATACGGAGCAAAACGAATCGAAACGAAACGTACGAAAATGGACGGTCCGGGGGGGTCCGGGCTCGTACATAGATCCCTCCCTGGACTCACACACTCACACATAACGAAGGACATTCGGGGCAAGCAGAGAAAATAAAAGAAAAAAGAACCGTATGAAGTAAAGTGGATGTGAAGGGACTCGCTTCGTTTGCCACTCTATATATATCGAAATATGTGTGTATATATGTATAGTAGAGGTATATATATTCACCACTTGTTGTTGTGGGCTTTCTTGTCGATGTTTCGTTGTTGTTCAGGGACATCTATGTGTGGGAAAACACTCTAGGAATCCTTACAGTTCAAGGACCCATCAAATCGGAATTCTCCGCAATGAGATTTATTAATACTTACAAAGGGAATTCTATAAAAATGGGTTACCTATCTACTTAGAGTCAGAAATACTAATATCCCTATCTACTTCTACTTGAAGTAAGCCTTAAATCCCCTGGCTAAGGCAATACGATTTAAGCATTTTGTGTAAGGTCTTGGGCTTGCAACAGCTATTTTGGTTGCATCTTGGCAGGTCCTTTGTTCCTCCCAACATTTCCGATTACCAATTCCGATTGGTTTCCGATTGCCCGAGAGTCCTCCTCCACACGAAACACACAAATCCCTCTTTTATCCCCATCGCCATAAACGAAGTCTGCCAATACAAAAAGAAGGCGTTGTACTGAGAGCCAGCCTCCCATCTCCCATTTCCCATTCTGCAGAGACTGCAGAGGGATACCCGCAAGGTCCTGCGAGGATGAGGGTGCCAGGGAGTCAGTGTCGACGCACTCAGAACAGAACTGAACTGAACTGAACAGGACATGGACATGGACATGGACAGCCATGGAGAGCAGCGAGAAGAGGAGACTCAGTGCAGGCGTCGTCCTTCGTACTCGGGGCTAAGGATGCGAGGGGCAGGGAGGCAACCAGAGGCTCCTCTGCCGAGGACTACAAACGATGATGACGACGACGACGACGGCAACGACGACGATGACTACGACGACGACGACGACGACAATGTCCTTTCACATTTGTCGTTTTGCCCGAGACGATGGCTTCAGCTTTAGTCCTGCCCCCGTCGTCCCTCCGTTCATGTCCTCTCCTGTCCTGTCTGTCTGTGTGTGTGGCTGCCTAGGGGGTGGCATAAAAAAGTTTACTTGTCTGCGATGCTGTCTGCCCCAAACTGCTGCCAATTTTTATGCGCTCCCTACGTCTCTTTTTTGTTCCTCGCTTTTTCTTTTTTTTCCCCCCCACGAACTGAGGACGGGAGAACATAGCCTTGCCACCCTTAGTTAAGCCACCCCCCAACGCCCAACGCCCAACGCCCTACGCCCTACGCCCGACACCCTACGCCCGACACCCTACTCTTTTTCGGCTGCTGCTTTATTTCATTTCATCTTCACTTTCGGGTTTCGTTTTCTTTCTTTCTTTCTGACGTGTATAGATTTTTGTTCGGTAGGGATGATTGCCAGCCAGCTCCAGCACGGGCTGGGGGCTTGGGGGATGGCTGAAGGAGGAGCCGTCGTATATTCCGATTCAAGGATATTTCCCGATATGTGTAAAAAGAAGAGCCAGGCAGAGAGATGGAGCAGGAACAGGAGCAGGAGTGGGAGCCGGAGTGGGAGCCGGAGCAGGAGCAAGAAAAAAAGTGAAATAAAATAAAGAGAAACTCGAAGCGAAAGAAATAAAGGAAGAGGATGGGATGGAAGGACTTCGGGAGGTCCTAGGAGTCGAACTCGCTCTCTTGCTCGCTCTCGTGTGTGTGGCGGGGCTCCTGTTCTTGATTGCGCGCGTTAGCAGAAATGAAAATCGGGAGGAAAATATATATACAAAAATACAAAAAAAAAAGAAATAAAAATAAAGAAAACAAAATAAAAACGAAAAAAAGAAGAGCGAGGGAAAAAGAAAAACGAAGTTGGAGAAGAAGAAGCAATCGCGGCATATAAGAAAAAAAGTAAAGTAAAGTAAAGAAAAAATAAGAAAATAAGGGAATTTATTTCTTTTGGAGCGCGCGCAGGATTTTTGCCATTTTTCTATATATACACACACACATATATATATAGAGGGGGCAGCAGGAATCCATACATAGCCCATGCATATATATGGGCAGCTATAGATATTTGTGTGCATGCCATTATATACCATCTAGAATGGCTGGAGCACTTTTCTGAATAGCTCTGGCCGTGTACATGGCAATAAATTGCCCTCTGCCAGCGCTATTTGATGATTTTTAATGCTCCCTATCCCCATTCCCATGCCCATTCCCCTCGCCTGGCAAGCACTTCCTGAACCTGAACCCGAGCCCCTACCAACACCCCGGGCGGACTAACCTCACGTAACTCGGTTACTTGAGTGGCTCTGAGGCTGAGACTTGACTTAGGCTTAAGCCCCCGCTCGGTCCATCAATAATAGCCGAGAATCTGTCGAGTTAGCTGGCTTAGTAGGTGTGTGTGTGTGTGTGCAGGAAGTTTCCTGTTGCAACTAACCGGAGTAGCTCGACTTTTGTGAGGACTACAGATCTGAATCTTTTAGAACTTAATACTCACATTCCTCTAAAACTTATAGTAATATAATATAATAGATTCCCTTACCATATGCCTTAATAATGAAACAAACAAGAAACCCAACCTCAAGGAACTCGACTTTTGTGGGGGCTACAGATCTGAAACTTTACACACTTAGTGCTTATATTGATATATGACTTGTGGTAGAAAACCAAAGAGATATCCCCATTTGAACCTAAGATAATGACAAAAACAAGAAACCTAACCTCAGGTAACTCGACTTCTGGCTAGGCCACAAAGATCAAACTTGGCACGATCAAAGCTTCGATTGTGCGGATAAAACGTATAAACAAATCAATGAAATCGCCACATGCAAAGCCATAATAATTTGATTTTTTCGACCAGCACTGCTGGACTATCAGACAAAGCAAAGCAAAGAAACAAACAGAAGCGAAGCCGCATTTATGGCGATCGCGCAGCTTAAAACATCCGGTAGTTAAACAATCTTACAATGAGCCTAAGCTCGGCTAAGTTGACTTCAATTATCAGACTCGGTTCGGTTTTGGTTTTGGTTTGGGTTTGGGTTTGGGTTTGGGTTTGGGAATGGGAATGTGGATGGAATTGGGATTGTCTCGTCCGGCGGCCAGATAATAATCATTAGTATGATCAATTGCCCGGGCAGACCGAGAGAGCAGAAAAAGTGTTGCGTTTAACTGGTAAATCAGTTCGACTACCGGCCCCGAACCTCGGACTGAGATATGAGTTGTGAGATGAGGCGAGGAGATCCACGCCGGACGTTGGCAGCGGAAAGACACTTAATTGAATTCGATTTGACGACTACACTGGCCACTGCTGGCATGTCAATGTAGAACAAACGGAAGTCGCTCCAAAAATAAATTGAAAGCGAGGCAAAGCCCGAGAGCTGAGCCTCAACTTCAGCTTCAGTTTCAGCTTCTGTTCGGAGCATAAATAGCCCGAAAATCAAAGGCAATCAGCAGTGAAACAAAAGTCGAAACAGAAGCGGGGCCAACATTTTATTGTTCTACCCAGAGAGTGTGGGCAGAGCTGCTTCCTGTCTTCATCATAAAAAATCAAAGTAATAATGCGTGTACTTGCGTTTGCCACTTTATAGATTTATTAGTCGGTAGTATCCCTGTCCCTTCTGCCCTTTTCCACACACACACACAAACACTCAGTTTTTATGCTCAACGGAAATTCAAATTAAAATTGAATGCCATAAGGGAGAGGTAGTACGATGCTGGTTCTGCTTCTGCTTCTGCTTTTCTGCCTGCGATCTCTGCTGCTCTTCTGCTTTTCTGCTCTTCCCTGACACAATGATGCTTTGCTTTTCGCGCCCGCCTTTAATTTGATTTCTCCAGTTGAGTTGGGATTTGCATAAGAGGAGATGAACAGAACAGAACCGAACCTCTATTCCGGAGTCAGAGAGCCAGATCGAACATTAAGTTCCAAGTAAGAAAAACACAATATACTGGGTACTGGGGTACTGGGGTACCCGGGTATTAAGTGCGCGGGCGTGCATATAAATCAAAATGCGGACTTATGTTGCTCCAACAATGAAATATGTGATTCAATGACTTCCTCCCAATTAAAGGCTCTCCTCTCCCCTGCCTATCTATTTTTGGCTTCCTCAAGGAATATTACAGACCTCATTTTCGGGGTGTAAAAGGTGTGTGTGCGTGTGTGTGCTCCGGATCTGGCCATATATCATATCATACCATATACATATATGCTCTAGTGCGGCGTCTGCGACGAATTCAATGAGATGCGCTTTGGCATCAAGGAGTATGGGGGGAGAGTATAGGGATCGGGGCATCGAGGGATCTCTTCAGATCTGGGAACCAAGGAGCCGACGCTGACGCTGGGAAGTGTTATGTCCAACAGATGTTGTTCGATAAGTGCTACCAAAACAATAGCTCCCTCCTCCTGTCCCATAAAAAACTATTAAGCTGAGTACTTAAAACAAATAAATAGCAGGAGTTTTCCTCGAACACCAGACTAAGGAACTAGGGAAGCCTTTCCCATCACTTCCTTAGGATGCCTTACTTACTTATTTCCTTAAGATCTAGACCATATTAAAGGGACTTTTGGGGTTGGTTGTAGACATACCTGTAAATAGAATAAAGAAATTGTGGTTAGTAATTTATTACTAGAAAGTTTATATAAATAAAATGCCTTTTCTCTTACTGTCAGTTAGTCTTACTAACAGTTGAAAAACTAGCATATATAATTTAGAAAGAAAATTCTCGTTGTTGGTTCTTTAAGAACTTAAAATGGCCTTTAAAGTGCGGCGGCGGCGGGGCCTTGAGCGGAGTTCCTTCGGTTGGAGGCTTTAAGCCAGCTTGCCGCCCAACTGTTGCCACCCCGAAAAGAGTGAAATGTTCTAATTAAAGCCAGCAGTAAAAAGGCACAAACAACACACACACAGGGCCAAAAACCAGACGGGGAAAATGTGCCAAGAGGCAACGGAAAATGCCGGGCGATGATGATGACGCCGTCGTCTCCGTCGTCGTCGTCGTCGTCGTCGGCAGTGAAAACTAACCTCAGACAACAAAACAATAACGAAAATTCTAAGCAAGCCGACAGCGACGACGTCGTAGTCGTCGTCAGCTGGCCTGGCGAAAAACTAGCAAAAGAAATTAAATTTAAAGGAAAATGAGAACGTCCCGAAAAAAGAAAAACCATAGCCTAGTGTAAGGCGCCCATGGAGTAAATTAAACGCTTTTCTCCCTCTCTCTCTCGCTGTGTGTGTGTGTGGCAGGCAAAGTAGCAAAATTAGTAGCAAAAAGCAGAAAGCAGAAAGCAGAGCCGAGCAAAAGACGAACAAGACATGGGACTCAAAGGGGGGACAGGCGACGCCGTGGAGTAGTGGAAAATGCGGAGGGCTTTTCCAAAGACAAGGCACTTTTGGCTTTGTACTGCTCTGCCTTGTTTGTGTTCTGTTTTTTTTTTTTTCAAATATTTTTGTGTTTTTGTTTGTTGCTGTCTTAAACTTAGACCACGTCCTTGAGCTTCAATATGCCAGGATATACGTACATATACAGCCAGAGAGCGGGAGAGCAAGAGCGAGCCAGTGTGTGTGTGCTGTGTGCCTGAGCCTAATCTAAAAAGGCTCAGAGACAACTTTAAAGCCAGGAAGCAACAGCTTAAAGGGACAAGGACGAAGGCTAACTGGGCTAACTATTAGGCGAGCTTAATTCTAGGAATTAATACCAATACTAGAAGGCTTGTTTTCATTGAAGTTTCCTTAGAAAGTATAACCATTACTTTGTTTTTATTTATTTATTTAATTATTATATATTAAATATTACTTAATATATATATTTATTTATCCCAGATACTTTCCTAATTCATTTTCAAGTGGCTTTAAGAGTTTTCCCTTGGAAATTCTCCAATTATCCAAGACTAACGGTAACTATTGCTTAAAGACTTGCTATCCGCGCTAACTGTAAACACAGACACACACTGAAACACTTTTAATTACGCACGTTTTGCGGTGGCGACAGAAAGAGGCAGCCTGTGAGGGGGAGGGAGAGCCCACCCAAAGGCAAGGACTACTGTGCGAACGAGATGGGTGGCAGCTGCTGCTGCTGCTGCATGTGCGCGTCTCGGAAAATGCCGCATGAAACGCATGATTCTGTCAGCCGCCCCCTCCCCAGCCACGCCCCCTTGCTGCATTGGATGTGTCCTTGAAAGTTTTTGGCATAGTTTTTGGCTGGCACCGAAACACAGGCCAAAGCAGTTAATGCTCTCTAAAAGCCTTCTATGCCGTGTGTGTGTGTGTGCGGAGGTTAATGACACAATGCGAGAATCAAAGCAGCAGCTGGTCACATTGGCCACACTAGAGTTGGGCACACTGGCCCAAGGTCGGACTGGTATTTAAGAGGAAACTACCTTAAAGCTCACACTTATCTTAAGCTGTGGCCTGGCCACACTGGTTGTTACAGCAAAGCAGTTGGCCACACTAACCACACGGATTATTACGAAACTCAAATAAATAATTTAATGAAGTCAAAAAATGAACATAAATGATATATACATGGCCACACTAGTCAGTCAACTAGTAAACTATAAAACTATTCACTAAAATACAAAAAAAAAACCCTATGATTCGGGGGAAAAATCAAATTAAACACTCGAAGACCCTTCGGCACAGGCCGGCGGCGGCCACTTAAGATTCATCAGAGGTTGACCCTCTCCGCTGTTGGTTTTATGGAAGTTTGGCTTATCATAAGCCACCGATCTGGGCCAAGAGCATGATATGACAGAAATTATGACTTCATAAACGGTTTACTCGAAGCGAAAAATAATAATAAATAAATAAATAAACACACACCACGCACAGCACTAGAGGATTCAATAGAAATTTACCAGAAAACTCAGCTCGGCTCAGCCCTGGCCCAGGCCCTTACGGATGCCAAAAATGTTTGGCAATTAAGCAGCGGCGGCGGGAAAAGTTTTGGCCCCAAAAACATTATATCATAATTAAAGGGAATACGAGTTATATGTGCTTATCAGTGCTTGCCAATTATGAGCGGTGGCGGAGGGGGAGATGGGTTTCGGGATCGGTCCTGCCCTCGCTTTTATGACCTCTTAAATATTTATGGATGGCCCGATACCGCAGCCAAATGAGCAAAACTATCATGGACACGGCCATTAAGTCAAAGCCCAAGAACGAGCGAACCCCCATTACTTCCCCGGAAAATAAAGACACACACACAGAGAGCGGAGAACGGAGAACGGGAAAATCGAGAAAAACTATTTGAAATAAATTTTAACAAATTAACAGTGGCAAACTAATCCCCGAAAACATAACAATGGGCCAACGCCCACGCCATACAGCATAAGTATACACTATTGGCAATCACCATAAATTGTCACAACTGATATCCTAGACTGTGGCGCAGATACAGATACAGATACATATATACTATGCGGCCTGTGTACTTATAGATATATCTTATATACGCAGCACGGCGAAAAAGTTATAAAATTTTATGACAAACTTTGCTTTCCTTTGTTTCGGTTTCGGTTTTGCTTTTCTTCTGTTTTTGTTTTTTTTTTCAGCTCAAAAAGACTTTCAATAAATTTTCGGTTTTCTGAAAGCCCAGTAAAAATTATTATTAGTGTGTGTGAGTGTGCGAGGTGTTTGAAAATTTATTTGCCTGGCCCGATCGAAATATTGTGAAATCAAAAAAACAAATAAATTAAAAGTAGAATGAATATAAAAAAATACGAAAGAAAAAAATTATAAAAGCGAGACACACACGGCGACGACAAGCGACACAGAAGACACAGAACAAAGCGTGCAGTGCGCTCTAGTTCCCATCGAAGAATCAGAAGAGTCAGAAGAATCGGTAGAATCGGTAGAATCGGTTCCCCCACCACCACCACCACCACCACCACCACTACATTGTGCCGGCCGAAACTATGCCAAATTGGTGGAAGAACTCGAGGAGCTCGTCGAAGAACTGAAACCGAAACTGAAATTCAAATTCTATCGATGCGTGTTGGATATTTTTATCGAAGTCCGGAGCAGATCAGATGATCACACTTCGTCATGTGTCATGTGTCTCCCTCTCTATGTCTCCTCTGCCTCTGCCCCAGTCCCATCGAAATCGAGAGGCATATACTACATATATGTGTACATATATATATATTTAGTACAATATAATACCTTTTAATTTAATATGCAGCTGACGTGCGCTGCGACTGCGATCGGAGGAGAGTCAGTTGGCTTTTGTCTCTCTGTAGCTCGTTCGGGTTTTTCGGTTTTTCGGTTGAAAATAAAATAAATCGAAATGACAGATCATTAAAATTTACAACAACACCCATATAGAGGAGAGCCCCATACCCATACCCGATACCGATGCTGATTCCGATTCCGAATCCGATTCCGAGTCCGACAGAGATCCCCAGAAAAAGGCAAATATACCAGGCATTATTTTTTCATGCCTCCCGAAAGAAAAAAAACACAGAACACTGAAGAAAAAATACAAAATACAGATCGTGGACCCAGCCACCGAGTTTATATTTGTCGTTGTCGATCAGTTTTTATGTCGTTCGATATGGCAGCAGCGAAAATTTTTTATTAGCCTCTTCATTTCCCCAGTGACGACGATGGCTGCCAACAAGTGCAATTTGATTTTATGCATCGCATCTCCGTCTGGCCGCTATATGTATGGATGGATGTATGGAAACTGTGTGCTCGGTGTGTTTGTTCCCTGTTCTTTCTTTCCAACGCGAGTCTCGGGGAATTCTCCGAATTATTTCTGCCCCGGCACCCCGGCACATGCAACCAAAAACAAGAAAAAAAAAATCAACTGAGATCATCACAAAATGGCACAAGCTGGAGGCATTCTTAATTATTGCAAAAGGATAATAGAAATATGCAGTTAACGTTGCCTGGAAGAAGTTCCTTTGCTTCCTCTTTCTTTCCAAATATCTTTTCTTTTTCTTTTTTTTTTTTTTGAATATTTTTCCCCCGAATTTTTCCACACATACACCACATTTTCCTTGTGGCCCCCAAAGCCATAAATTAATAAATGAAGATGTTTTCCTTCCCCACATTAAAAAACTGTTTCACGCCCGCCCTCTCCCAGAAGGCAAGGAAAACCATCAATGAAATGCATAATATTTACGTCCATAATTTTTTCTAATATTTTCAACAGCTGACACACACACTCTATCGTGTGTGTGTGTATAATTGACACTCAATTATGCGAGGGATATATCGGATATAGTTAGGGGAGTGAAGAAGGCACATTACGCTCTGCCATTATCCCAGCTACTTAGCAACCGTTCAACTGCCACTTGTTGGAGGAGACACAAGAACCCCACATTCTTCCTCCAAAAAAAAAGAAGAAACCGAAACTAGCTAATAATACAACAACAACGACAACGACCACTTGAGGCCACATATATAGCGTAGAGTGGCACAAAAGATTTCCGCTGACAAAAACAGCAGCCAGCGAACAAAATCTCTTTCTTCTTTAAAAAAAAAAACAACAAAACAAGAGAAGAAAAATTGAAGCACGATTGATCACATTGATCGCTGGCTGGCAAGTCGTGTGTGTGTGCCACCAGCGAGTGTGGGTACGAGTGTGTATCTAAACAGACAAAGTATTTAGTAAAACACAAGCACCAACAAATATGCCCAAGAAGAGCTGTCACTGCAACTGCTACTGCTGCGATGCACAGCGAGAAAAATCGAGGGCATTTCTAGAAACTTTCTACAGCTTAAAATATAAGGAAACTTTATAGAGAGATATAAGATTCTTACAAGTAGTATAATTTAATTAAAATTTATTTAAATAAACAGCTTCTACATTTATTTTGAGTGCCTCTAAATCTGTGTTTGGGAATTTAAGTGCAGAGCCTTCTAAAAGTTCAAGTTAAAGAAACAATCTTAAAATTAAAAATAAATGAAAATAAAGAAAAGAAGTATAATTTCCAAAAAGTTATTAAATATTTCCATATTTTATGAATAATTTTCCTCAGTGCTGTGCTGGCGATATCTTCCCCATCATTGTCGCTATACATTTGCAGCTCTGATCTATATAATAATTCATATGTTTAAGCATTATTTTGGACACCACAACAAGGGAACAATCCGAAGATGAAGATGATCTCCGCGCGCACAAAGGCAGCTTGAGAAAAGCCGCGTCAGCAGCAGAAGCTGAAATCTAGCCATTGAAGAGGGGTCTTCAGTCTTCTGGTCTTCAGTCCCTGGCCTAGTCTTCCCAGCTCAAAAGTCTGGGATGTGAGAAGCTCCGTGGAAAATCATCATTCGCTTGATGATGAGAATTTTTCCGGGGGCGGTATTATCGCGGCCTACAGATCTGAAAATCGAACTCTTGAGTTATTTCGCCTCTCGAGAATCTCCTTCTATCAATCGTTGAAGTTGCATTTCACAGAAAAACCAGAGATGAAAACCGATATGGTAGGGCCAAGAGGAAGAGTTAAAAAATCGTGTGATCAATATATATATATATATATGCATATAGGAAGCCGAAAAAGGGAGCCCCGAGGAGGCGGCAAGAAAGAGAATCTAAATATAGGGGAAGAGGAGCATGGCAGGGCAGGGCAGCCACATGTGCGCATTGTTTGTCACTGTGTTTTTCAGCCACCGTGCGGCAATAATTAAAAACATAAAAAAACTAAGGAACACTGGAAACACACTGCCCGGGAAGGGGGGCGGCTGGAAAAGGAAAGGGTATTTTGCCTACTTAATCATTGTCTGTGTGCGTGCAACATGCAGCAAGCTCCTCCTGCTGCCGCTCTTTACTTGATTTGATTTACGCCTGCCAATGCTTTATGATTGAGTGGGGCATACTTGCTCCGAGCGCCCTGTTCAGCGCAGATAAAACGCATAAATGTGTTTTTATTTTACTCGGGATCGGGATCGGGATCGGTAGCCCCCTCTACACACACCACACACTCTATACCCATTCCCATTCGCAGCGCATATGCCGCAGATATTATTTCCTCATTTTTTTTTTTATACATACATATATATATTTTTTACGTCTGTTGCCTTGCAATGAGGCGCAGCATTTTGTGGCATGCTGCACAAGCTAGAAAATGCAAAAAACAAATAGCAGAAAAAATACACACAAAAAACTAACCAAAAAAAAAGGAAGATTTTAATCCCAGCTGTCCACAAAAACTATAGAGAGACAGGAAAGGGTCGAATATATAATTTCGTTTGATTTTTTTTTCGAACTTTTTGGGAATTGTGCTCAGCTCATTGAATAAATCAAACTCATTTGCATACCGACTGATAAATTATAGCGAAACAGGCCCGACAATTGACAAAACTGGCCCGGGCCCAGGGCCGAAGCCAATCCAATCCAATCCCACCCCAGGAGCAACCCTTCCACTCGCTGCGTCTCTCCAGGAGGGGAAAAAGAGCAACCACCCATGTGAAAGGGTCAAACGGCAGCGACAAAGATTCCCAATTTTCCCCCTTTCCCGGCCAGGTCAGAAACCGAGAAACCGAAACCCAGAGAGTCTCCGGGAATTAATCGACGACGCTGACAAGATGCGACCGGGACCCGGAACGAGGCCGGGGAAACTGGTTCTCCTACCCGGAGCAGGAGCTCCTCGATGGGATTAAGCACATCCATACATTCATATATCATGCAAATCACACGGCATCTTTGTGAAACATTAACAAATGAAATTAATTCGCTTGGGTTAACCATAGAAAATTATCGAAAAAAACTAGTACTAGTGAAAATGATAAAAATGTCCCAGAACCCTCATGAAATCAACCATAAATTCTCGATGGATTTCAATGAAAAGTGAACACGACAATCTGGGGATTATACAAAGGCATGGTAGACCAAAAGCAACGGCTTAAAAACAACAGTTTTAGTACAAAAAACTACTCGCTTATCGCAACAATGTGGAGAACCTACTGGGCATATTTTCCACTATCGAAACACAAAAACCGATTCCCCCGGCCGCAGTGCAAAAACCGCAAAACCGATATGGATATGGGATACCGGAATCTTGGGGAAATTTCACATAATTAATTATATAAACATCGAGGCGCTACTCGCCCGGCCAACCGGCCAACCGGCCGGCCATATTTTATGTATTTCGTGTATTTGTGCAACTATAAAGCTCAATCGAGCGTCTGTCGATTCCAATGAAAAGCGGGAAAAACTGGGAGGGGTAGATGTTGATTTAGCTTGAATCTAGATTCTACACGTAGGTAAACACACAACAGCAAAAGTTATGCCACATCAAATATTTCAATAACATCAAATTAAACATAAAACTGCTTTGTACACACAGCACGGTCCGGGGGCTGGTTGCCGGGGGGATGGGACTGGGAATGGATTGCAAATGGTAACAAGCACTCAAAAGTCAAAGCGAATTAAATTCTAAACTAATTTTCATGTCGTGCCAAAAATAATAAAAAAAAACAACAAGAAAAAAAAGGCGGAAAAAAGCAGAGAAAAAAGACCGCGCCAGACGGCAGACGGAATGCATATTGAAGAGTCTTCTTCTGGCTGTTGGCGTGTGGGCGTGTGTGTGTGCTAGTGTGTGTGAGTTAGGCGCAAAAACCAACAACTTAATTAAGGCATCAATAAAAAATTGTAAAAACATCGCACAAAAAGAATGTAGACACGCTGTAGAAATGTAAATGTAACTGTGCGCGCACAGTTTTGTGGCCAAAAAGAAAGAATTCTGCGTAAAAAGATCAAGAGCGCGCTGTCCACCCTAATGGAGCCCCGTAAAATCCTTTATCCCCTCTGCCAATAATGATGATTCCTTTTTAATGTGCACTCCTCGGGCGCTGGTCATTACTCAGCAAACGGACTGTGCTCTTAGCCCCTTTTCCCTTATAGCATTTTTTAGCATTCAGCGTATCGATCACAACACAAAATGTTGCCAATATAAGCCAACGGAATGGAACGGAGATCCTCCTGCCACTCTGGCTCTCCTCTAGACTCGAAAACTCATCATCATCATCACATGGCCAGTTCGGTTCTCGAAAAGGGGGCGTGCACAAAATGATATTTTATTCAATATCCTCAACATCAGAGACGAGGCTCTGACTCTGTTCTGAGCTCTGTTCCCCTTAACGATTTGTCCTTTTCAAGCGAGAGAAAAACCCGGCGCGTAGGAAATCAAATTGATGGAGACGGACTCGGGGACTGCCATTGATGGCGCACATGAGAAACCTGAAATTAAAAACTCATAAGATATCGACTGATATATTGAGCTGCACAAATTACTGACAACTGAAAGATGAAAGACGAACCAGCGCGCACACACAAAACAACAACAAAAAAAAACAAAGAGAGATTTCCAAGACAGGTTTCCGTATGAATGCCCCATCCTGTACCCCTTTTTTTTCCTCTACTTACTTTTCCTATATCCCTCCCGTATATATATGCATATAAAAAGACAATTAGTTGTTATTAAGTTGTACACAAAAGCCGTCGAATCTTTTCTTTGCCGCTTCTTCATTTTTGGCATCGCCAGCGAGGCTTTTGTGAGACAGGCGACGACCAAGACGACCAAGACGACGACGTCGGTTCGTCTAGATGCGGAATTAATGATGCAATGACAATTGATGCACACCACGCAAAGCGCATTTAGCATTTATGATATTTATGCTCAATTAGTGTTAGCTGGATCTCTCTTCCCCCCAATGGCCTACGAAAGTGTGAAGTTTCAGCTCGATTTGATGGCTCCAGGCCGAGTTACAAGAGGTTGGTCAGGGGACTCCAACTGGATACTATTATATATTCACAGATTATGGTATTTACCCAAAGTATGTAAAGTTTGAGCTCGATTTGATAACTGCAAGCCGAGTTACTTGAGGCGGTTCGGTGGTAAGGATAGTTAGGAACCACTCAATTTTAACCATATTTCGTATATAATTGTTTTTATTATAGATTTGATCAGGCGGGATGCTTGAACAACTTTCAATTGCCGAGTTCTTTGAGGTCAGTCGAATGGGCATTGGAAAATCACCTAATTATATCCACATGGGAAGTTTGAAGTGCGTTTCGATGATTAGTTTACCCAAGTTAGCTGGAGGACTTCAATTAGCTTCAATGGCTATTCATAATTAATGCCATAAAACCGGAAAAGAGAGGAGGGAAACGGCAAATGATCATAATAAAAATTGATCAACCAGACACAGACACACAAGCAAGCACACACACAGACACACACACTCACAAGCACAGTTCATGAACTCAATTTTTAATAATAATTTCCAAATGATTTTTTATTTCACATTATTAGTTGTTGCGTGGCTCAGATCGAGTTCGAGTTCTCGGGTTCAGATAGATCGGCATCTCGTCCACCCCCACAAGCTTTTAATTGTTCGATTTTCATTTCGGATTCGTCTCGTTTCGTCGCGTTGTTATAGATACTCTGCCAGAGATACAGATACAGCTACTATGCGCTGCGGATATTTCGGTTTCGGCTGCCGCTGCCGCTACTGCCGCTTCTGTTGTGTTTTAATTTCCGTGCTGACAAATTAATTTAATTATATTAACATATCTTTCCAGCGATCGAACGATTGAACTGACTGAAATATTTTCGTCGCTCTCCCGCATCTGTATCTGCATTTGTATCTGTATCTGTATCTTTGGCCCGCGTGTGGGTGGTTGGTTGAATTCAGTTCGAACTCGGTCTTTGGTCTTCGGTCTTCGGTCTTCGGTCCGTGATTCTTAATATTAACCCCTTTATTTTTCATATAGTACGAGTATATGTTATTTGCCGGCCTGTCTGACTCATTAGCTCGGCCTGCTGTGGCGGTGGGTGAATTGCACTTAAAACGCTAAAAATTATACGACACACGCCGATCCGTATCTGCGTATCTGTGTATCTTTGTATCTCTGTATCTCTGTATATCTGTATCTCTGTAGCTGTGTGGCTCTGGGCATCTATGTATGTGCTTAAGGGCTTAGAGAGACAACCCCTTGTCGGGCTGCTCATTTTCGGCGGCATATGCAAATGCCTTTGGCCAGGACTCGACGCCATCTTTGAAAGGGAAAAATTAAAAACTTTATACCCTATAAACTATCAATGCCCCGTCGTATCTGTAGCTCTAACTGTATCTGTATCTGTATCTGTATCTGCATCTGCATCAGCGATGGTGGTGGGCCACCCTATATAACCGGTTTCAATTCGATTAAAACGGAACCCAAAGCGTCAAAAAAAAAAGAACCCAAAACTCGAATTTCTATCATCTTTTTTTGGCTCTACTTCTTTTGTGTTCTTTTTTTGTCAGCAAATGCATTTGGCAATTAGCTTTGTTTTGTTTTCCCTTCCATTTGCCAGTTTTTCCGCTGATCAGCAGAAATCGTACTTCTAGTAATTATAGAAGCCAAAACTCGGTTCGATGTTAATGGGTCAAGTTTATAGATTGCATTACGGGGCCTAGAGAGCGAGGGAAAAATACGGAAATTCAGTTTCTTTTTTCGGTACTCGTTCTATATTTAATGACCAAATTTTATGTTAATCAAGCACATTTTTATTGTTGGCTTTTTGTTAAACTTTCGACTTCGATTTGTGTCAATTTTTTTTTGTTACCTCTCCAGCGCCCAGCTCTGTTCTTGAACGCAGGCGAAAATGTAAATAAATAAATAAGTAGGGTTTTATCAGAGGCAAGAAAGTGTTTCATCAACTCATTTGGACAGCTGTAGACGGCGTCTGCGGCTCTGGCTTAATTTACTTAATAAACTTTTATTTTTGGCTGGCAAATTACTAAATGCGCCGAATGGTATTTATGGATCCTCCATCCCATCCCAACCCCCGGGCGAGTTCTAATTCGGAATCAAGTAAAGGCCACAGTCGATCAGCTTTCGAGCTGGAATATTGATTCATTGATTGCAATCGATCATCGGTGAAGCTTCAAACGATCGTTAGCGAGTACATAAGTATTAAGAATCGGAGAAAAGGAGGAGAAGAACCCCATATATCTTGGCGATCCTAACGAGTTCTGCGGCTTTGCTTTCGACTTTGTTGCGCGTTCCCGGGGAACAAGAAATATATATATATATATATTAATATAAATTTATATACCGGTTTGTGCTTATTTTTATTATTTTATTGCTGCAGCAAAAATGGCGAGCAGAAAAGTGCAATTCACCGACGGCAAAACTATGTATTTTCCACCTACATATGTATGTATTTATGTGGATTTCCCCCTCTGTCTCTGTCTGTTCGTGTGGTGTGTCTTTTCAGGATCAATCGAAGAAGAACTCCAATTAAAAATGCACCGCCTGTCGACGCTCAGTGCAACCTAATTAACTTGCTTACCAGAGATATATGTACACATATAGATATAGAAATAATACGAGTTGATATTTCCATGTCTGGTCTGGTCTGGCCTGGTCTGGGCTGGCTGACTTGTTTTTGTATTTAATGTTATTTTGCCGCCTTATTTGTTGAGAGTCTGGCATTTGGCCAGCGAAATATTGCAGCGTCGTCTGGTGGCCCCCTTCCCGGAATATTTTCCCAATTTTTCACAGCCTCCCCGATTTTCCAGCATCATCGGATCTTGTCTGGCTTATTGGCCATTCGGATCCCAGTTATTCAAGCAATAAATTGTTCACTTATTACTTGCTTGTTGCACTTTGCATTTTTTCCTTTTGTTTTGTAAACAAATTTTGTGCAAAAATCAATAGTAAATAAATTTACAACAGCAACAATAACAGCAAGGGGCCAGCCGCCCGAGTTTGAGGCGGGAGGAGCAACAATAAAACACACATTTGCCGTAGACACGCAAACTCAATTAGTTAACTTAAGTTAAGTTAAGTTAAGCAGTTGCGAGGGGGCGGCTCTTTGGGGGCGGTTGGGGCTTATTGTTGTTAGCTGTGGGAGTTGGATATGCGATCGCACCGAATTAAATATTTTAGGGAATCCATTAGGCCCTACTTCTGATCAGCTTTCAATTCGAATTTCTTGTTGAATATATTTATTTTATACCAAACAGTTACCTCATTTATTAATTGAAGTAACTATTTACTTTTTTTGTAAGTGCTTGATACAAATTGGAATCCGTTGAGGAATTAATTGCTTACAGGTGTAAGATTTAATATGAAACATTTTCCCTAACAAATTCACCTATTATTTCATATATTAAATGAAACCACTTATCTCAGAGTTAATTTATTCCATTCACAAAATAAAGAATCACTTGGATATTTGTTTCGAAATCTTTTGAGATATTTTCCAATCCCAAAAACTAATTAGTTGTTGGGGGCACTTTATTTTTCCCATAACTTCTCATAAGCACTTTATTAGTAGGTTGCCTTACTTCAGATATTTCTGTTGTTTGTTTATAAACACACTGCATTTCATTCATTTAAAATTCACCAAGAGACGACACACGTCCCCGCCCATTAAATGCCAAACAAGACAAGGAAAAATTCCAAGATTTTGTGGCATGTGAGCGAGCGAGCGAATCCAAATATTTTTAGCCTCCGACTTTGACTTTCTTTCTTTCTTTCTTTAAAAAACTCGACTGCTCCCATTGGAGAATTGGTGTGTTAGGTGCTTACCTGTTGCCAAAATTGTGCCAATAAATAAATTTGCTCCTTTTTGAAAAACCAATCGTTGATTGATTGAACAGCCGTCAGATCCATATCGGCTGTCCCAGCGGCTTGTGGCAATGTTGGCTGCATTCGTGGGCTTTGCTGTCTTCGGTGTTCTTCTCAGTCAGTTGTTGTTGCCTGCTATCTTTCCTCAATGGTGGTTCGTCCTTCTTCGCAGTGGCTCCCCTTTGTTGGTTTTGTCGTTTAGCAATTGCCAATAATATTGTGGCCAATACTCGATTGGCTAAGGCCTGGCATTGGGGAAAGCACACACTACTCCGTCCCGCTGCTTTGCTGTTAGTTTTCGGTTTTAGTTTTAGTTTTGATCTCTGTACTTGTTCTCTTGCAGTTAGTTTCGTTTTAGTTGTATTTTTTAGTTTCGGTTTTAGTTATAGTTTTAGCTTTTGTTAGTGGTTTCTTTGTCACTGCTTTGTCATCACATTTACACCTTAGGTAATTCTATTTGTTACTGTTGCTTTTACGTGCCCAAAAAAATTCATAAAATACATAAATAAGCCAATTTCCGATTTCCAATTTCCTCGCTTCCTCTACTATTTTCCAATCGAACTATTCTGCCTTCTTTCTCGCTTTTGTTGGTTGAGTTAAAGGTGTTGTGTTTGATTTGTTGTTGTGGTTGTTGGTGTTTTTGCAGTTGCAGTTGCAGTTGTTGAATGTGTTGTTGGAGTCGGAGTTGGAGTTGTTGTTGCTGTTGAATGGTGTTGGGTGTTCTTGTGGTTGTTGTTGTTGTTGATGATGATGTTGTGTATGAGCTTCAAGCCATCGATGTTGCTGTAGATGTTGTGGTTGCTGCTTATTTTGCACATGTTTCGGCTTGTCGTTGCTCTGGTTGTTGTTGTTGTTGTTGTTTACACTTGTCACCAATGCACGCGCACATTTTTCGGTTTGAACAACAAAAAATCACTTGAAAAAAAAGCGAAAAGCGTTTCCTGGTGTCCTTTTCCTTCTTTCTTTGTTTTTATTTACTATTTTCGTTAGTGACTCTGTTAAACTTTCTGTGTTTCGGGGCAATTTCTTTACTTTTCTTTTCTCGATTTAACAATTATAAATTTTGTATAATTTTTGTGACTTTTTCGTGTAGATCGGAATCACGCCGCGAAAAAATTAACACACATCGCGCCGCACACACACCGCACACACAGCCGCGCCAAGAACACACACCGCACGCACACACAATGCTACTGCTACCGGGAGGAAGGAAGGAGAGCGCGAAGAAGTAGGCGGCTAGCGGCGTGTGCGATACTATTTCTCAAATCTCTGGGCCTTCTTGGGGGCTCCGGCTCTGGCTCTGGCTCTGGCTTTGGCTCTGGCGCTGTTGGGCTCGAACTCTCGTCTCGTGTCTCGTCTCTCGTCTCGTCTCACACGGGGCGACGTTGCCAGTCACGAATGCTGTTGATGACTGAACAAATCGAACCCTAACGAAGCGCCGACAACCCTGCACAACGGCGTTGCTGCTGCTGCTGCTTTGCGGTACTAACACACACACGCGTTCGCTCGCTCACTCGCTCGCTTGCCTGCTGCGCTGCTGCTGCTGCTACTGCTGGTGCTGCTGCCGCACACACCGACGCGTGCGATGTTACGGGACAAGCCGAGCCGAAGCGGCTGCCGAACGAGCGGACACGAGCGCAAGAGCCGGAGCAAGAGCGAGAGAGTGAGAGCGCGCCAGAAAGACTCACTCAATTTTTCAGGGCTGCCACTGCTTTAGATTTCTTCAATAGATTTTGATTTTCCCAGCTCGTTTCTTATTTTTCCTATTTGTTTGTTTTGTTTCATTTTTTTCTCCTCTTTTTTTTCGGTTTTCTAAGTCTTTTTTTTTGAGTATTTTTCTGCGCCGCCGCTGTCAGTTGCATGTATTGAAATTCATTCATTCAAGGCACTCGCACTGGCACTCGTACTGGCACTCGCACTCGCTCGCACGCTCTCCTTTTTTCTTATTGGGAACAACTTATGGGGCTAAAAATTGAGCCGCAGATTGAGCGCTTTTTTTCTGCGGCTTTCGGAGGCGAGCGCTGGTGGTCTTTGGGGATCTCGTGGGGGGAGTCATCCTCGTGTTCGGAATTGCGATTTTAAGGTTTTCCAAACTTCTTCTTCTCCTTATTTATTTATTATTTTTTGTATTACTTTTTTTTATGTTTTGCTCTTTGTTAAGAAGGGAGGGGTGTTGAAGGGGGAGAGGGGGCGCTTTTCAAATTATTATTGTGTCTGGGGCCTTGGTTAGCGATTTGTTTAAGGGAAAGGCATTTGCTGCATGTTTTATTTAATGATACAATTGGGCAAGGGCCAAAGGTCAAGGTTTTTAGTAATTTTACAGTAACAGGTAAAGGTTAATGATAAATAGCAATAAGAAATTACTGTTCAAGTAGAAAACAATTATTTTGATTAAGTTTTAATACAAAAAAGGCGTAATTATCATGGAAGTAATATTAAATTTGAAAAATATGGATTGGAACCAAACATAAAATAGTACTTGATCTGTGTGCTACTTATAGGAGTGTTGCTACCAACTTTGGTATCTCTAGCTCTTATAGTCCCTGAGATATAGGCAAGTATTTGTACGGACAGACGGACAGACGGACAAACGGACATAACTAAATCTGCTCGCCTGGTGGCATTATGCTTGCGAAAATGTCTTCTTCTCCTTCACATGCCCTACGGGCACCAGGTATAATTATACATATATTTTTATGATCTTTGTTTTGAGAATTCCTTCCCTTTTTGTGCGGGGTTAAATTCCCTCAAACACTTCTAACCTTTTGGGCTGCACCTTAAATTTGAAAACTCTCAACTTTTTTGCGCTTATTATCCTTTGTAAATATCCTTTGGAATATTAAATAGCCCCGTTGCCGTCGACGTTGCGGGATTTTCGCATAAAGAAAAGTTCAAATTGTATCGAAGCGCCGCCAAGTGCAATGCAGACGCATCCCCAGTCCCAGTCCCAGTCCCTTTTTGGCTTAACCCCCTACAACCTTAACCCATGCGGAGGGGGGCTTACACCTTAGCTGGAGATGGGAGACTGAGAACCGAAAAGCGAAGTCGCAGTCGCAGAATGCGTTGCTGCAGTCTGAGAGAAAATCTGAGAAAATGGGGGAAAATGTATGGAGAATGCAAAGGGCCGGGTCCGGGGCCTGTTGGGGGTTAAATCTGCTCGGGGACTTTGTCGTCGGCTGTGTGAAAAATAACGAAAATAACGGGAGAGCCGAGGGCCGAGGGCCGAAAAGCCGAGGGCCGAGAGAAAGGGCCGGAGCCACCTACACGAAGACAAAATAAAAACGATGCTCGCTGACGTTGACGTCGCTCAAGAATCCCCTTAACCCTTAAGCTCCCTCTCCCCCTCCCCCCACAATTACTATTAAGAACAAAATTAATATTGTAAGTTAATTCTATGTAAAATCATATTATATGGTTAAAAGGGAATAAGCATTGTTATTTATTTAAATAATAATATTGTTATTAGAAATAAAAAAGCGAATTTTTCAAAGGTAAATATTAAAAATGTAAGGTAATTAAGAAATTAATCTTGTTTAAATTATTTTAGGTACTTAAAGTACCATGGTTATACATAAATTATGTTAGTTTAGGTATTTTATAAAAAGCTAAAATAAAATAAAACTCATATGAAAACTATTAAGTATATAAAGAAATAGATTTATAATTTAGAAAATCAAAATCGAAATAATTAAAAATCTACTTAAATATCTTTTAAAACCAAAAGAAGAAACACACGTATTGCCTTCTCGCTCGCACCGATTGACTATCAATGGGATGCAATTGGAATGCCTCAAAGGACAAGTGTCGGCCAACCAGCTAAATTCCAACTGGATAAAAATGCAGGCGCAAAGCCGAGAGCCGACCAGAAAGCACTCAATGTCAGGGCACTCACTCGCGCGCTCACGCAACTCACACTCGCGCGCGCCGCTCTCTCCCTCTCCCACTCTCTGGCGCGCTCAGCCCGTTTGAGTTGCAGTTGCAAGCGCGAGCAGGGGCGCGCAGCAAGTTCGAAACGATTTTCGAACCGTTTTCGAACTTGTTGAGTCGCCGAGAATATCCAGCGGGAAACTCGGGAAAATCTATTACCTGTCGCTGGCATAATTATTTATTTAATCAAAACTGTAAATATAAATCGAAATGAAAATTAATATTTAAAATTTACTACATAAATATTTACAAATATAATTTTGTGTATCAAAAATATTCCCTATTAAAATGTTTACATATTTTTAAATGCAATAAAAGTTGAACAACTTGCATAAAAAATCGAATTCCTTCCTCTGACGCCTCAACGCTCGCTTCCCCTTCGCCAGTTTGAGCCACAACCTACGGAAAAGCTCACTCAAGAGCCCAGGCGAGAACACAACGTAAAAAAAAAACACTCACAGTGACACAAGTCGCTCTCAATTTTCGATAATTCCCGTAATAAAAACCAAAACCAAATCCAAAGCACACACACACGCGCGCAAGTGTCACAAAAAAAGTCAAAGAAGAAGCGAGGCGACGGCGACGCCGGCCGAGGCAGCGGCAGAGCAAGACAGACACACAGCGAGGGAAAAAAAAGCGAAGCGAACGATTTAAGCCCCGCCCCATTTGATTGGCGAGCAAAAAGCAAAGCAAGGAAGGCAAAGCTGAAAAACAGACGACGACGACAACGTCAATGGACAGCAGCAGCAACAACAAAGCCAAACACCACATGTGTGTGTGTGTGTGTGTGTGTGCGTGTGGGGCTCTGCCTCGGCCGCTGCCCGCAGTTACCTGCGCTGCAGCAGAGGAGCGTCGCAACATCATTCATCGCAGCATCTGTTGTAGTTGTAGTTGCAGTTGTAGTTGTAGTTGTAGTTGTGGTTGTAGTTGTGCTGCCTTTGGTTTTTGGCTTTTAGTTATTGGTCTTGGCCACAAATACAAAAACAATAAAAAAAAGAATATTAGTTCCAATTTTTGGTCCCTTTTTCTTGGGTTATTTTTTTAGAACAGATTTTTTTAATATTAGTTATACGCAAGGTTGGCCTTTGTTATTTTATATTAAACTTATCTTTATCAATAATAATAAATTAAATAAGTCAAATAATGTTTAAATATATTTAATTATAGTTTTATAATATTAATTAATATTTAAACATATTTTCTTTATATTCATGATTGTATACCCTTTAATTCTAAATTCTTATTTAAAAATGGTGTCAATAAAAAATAAATTAATAAAATAACTAAAAGACTAAGACTTATATATTGTTTTTATATGTTTTATATTTATATCTATGAAGAATACATAAAAACAGCAGGAATCCTATTATTAATTATGATTCCCAAGGGCTTCTAGCGCATCTCAGATGGTTGTATGGTCACATTAATAGCGATAATATTTAATTTCAAAGCAAATTCTAATAAATTCTAATAAGTTTCACTCTTTAAACCTATAAAATATTAATACAAATAATTAATAACAATATGATGTTAGAGTAAAAACTTATTAAAGTACCACTAATTAATTGCATTTTAAATAAAAAAGAAATATAAATATAAAAAACAAAATAAAGATTCTCTTTTTTTAGAAAAAAATAAATATGAAAATAAAACCTAAAAACTTAGTAACAATTATCAATAATTTCAATAAAGAAATTTCAAAGGATAATCTATTAATTAAGATTAATAAAACTCACTAAAATCGCAATAAAAAGAAAATAAAAATCAAAGAACAAGTGTGAGGGAGGGAGAGGGGTATATAAACTAACAAGCGCATTTAATGTCGCCCCTCTCGCTCGCACCAAACGCCATTGAATGTCTCTGCTTCTTCTTCATCTTCTTCGCTTCTTGTTTTCTTCGTATCGTTTTTGTATTTTTTTTCTTCTTTTTTTTCGAACAGCTTTTGGCTTTGATTTTTCTTTGGCTTTCAAGTTTACTTTTTTCCCTCTCTGTCGCGCGCGCTCTGTCGCCCTCTCGCTCTGCCGCTTGCTCACTCAGTCACTCACTCCACACTCGCCCACTCTCGCTCTCTCTCTCACTCTATCTCTCTCTCGACGTGTTACGATGTGCGCGCGCAAGCGCTCTCTCGTCGGGGGCTTTGAGTGCTATTTTTTTGTGTGTTGTTGTTGTGCTCCTGCTTTACTTTTATTTATTTTTGTTTTATTTCTTTTCGGGCGCTGCTGCGTCGACTGCACTGCCGACAGCGCTGTCGCTGGCCCCGGCCGACTGCATAGGTGCAAGCGAGCGAGCGATATGCAGGTGCCGATGAGTTGATGCTGTTGCTGCTGCTGCTGCTTCTTCTTCTTCCTCTTGCTCGCTCGCCACTCATTGTTGTTTTTATTCGCCTCGCTACTGTTGTTGTTCTCACCGTTGTTGTTGTTGTCGCTGATTGAAATTATGATTTTTTATTATTAGTTGTGCGTGTGTGTGTGCGTGTGTGTGTGAACGTCGGCGGCCTAACTGTTAAAGTGTCATATTAGCGTTGTTTTTGGTTGGCTGATTCGGCATGTTTTCGTGTGTGCGTGCGGCTGTGTGTGAGAGTGACGCCAATTGATTTGATTTGTTTCGAGTTTCGACTTCGAAACGAATCACTTCGCTTGATTTGATTCGATTTGATTTGTTTTTAGCCCCAAAACCCCTAACAGAATTCTATTTAAGTTAACAAATTACATTTATTAATGCTAGAGCTTTGCTTTGTTTCATATTTATGAGATCAATAAATATTTACTGGTATTTTGTAGTATTTTTTCGAAGTTTCAAGTATCTTTTCTAGTTTTGGTAGAAATTATCGAAAAAATTAATGTATTTCTTAGCTAGATTTGCTATTTATTTACTTTATATTATTTTCTATTCAAAATATAACTTAATTCTACAATTTTATATAATTTTAGGTGCATTTCTTGTTTTCTTTCTCTGTTAATTTTTTTAATTCACAAATTTTTACTATTTTGCTTTGCTTTTAATTACTTAAATCTTTTCGGCAGGAAAACACGCTTCTTCTTTTCTCATATTTGTTCTTTTGTTATTTTCCAATTGTTTCCTATTTTTTGTTTTATTTGCTTCACACACATTTCTATAATTATTTAAGGGTCTGCCAAAAACACTTTCACTCTCACAAAAACGAAGAGACCCACACACACGCCCATTTAATGCGTTAATTACGGCTAATTAGACGTAAACATGAAAAATCACACACAACAAAATAAACCGAAAACAAAAAAAATTGTTGCTTTCTCTTTGACAGCCAAAAAATAAAACAACAACTTCAAAAAACACTGCAGAATTGACAGCAATTACAGGAGTCAGCAGCGCCGCAGGACATCGGCTGCCCTTTGACCTTTTTGCCAAAAAAATTACAAAAAAAGAAGACACAAAATATATTCAGGAATAAATAGAAATTTGCCTTTTATTGCATAATATTTAATGAAAGGAATTTAAATAAATATGAATTAGAAAATATAATTTAATTAATACAAAAATTTGTATTAAAATTAACAAGAAATAAATATATTTCGCTTCCTATATATACGCAATATTCAGAGCTGTTTCAAGAGAAGCCCGCCACTGCACTCATCAGTATCCTTATAAATGATGAATTAGTAAATTTCCTTGGTTATTTGTTTATTTAATTCATGCCTTGTTTTAAACCTTCAAAGTTTTTTGTTTATTTCAGCAGTAGCTGAAATGTTTACTATTTCCCTTTATTTATTTCTTCCCTGATTTATTTCCCAATCTCTTTCCCTTTTTATTTAGTATCTTACTATTTTAATAATTAATTTTTTTGCAGTGCATATCCAAGGAAGTGGCAGCAACAGTTTGATAGAACTGGACCTCTGTTGTTGCCGTCGTCGTGTATTTTGCATTGTTTCGCAATAAACGCGCGATAATTGCACACATGAAGAGAAAGCGCGAAAGGGAAAGGGAAAGGGTTGAGGAAAGGGATGTGGCACAGAACTCTCCAACCCCTCCCCCCCACCCCGTCAAGGTGTTGCAGTGTGTGTGCTGCAAAAAGGGGTGAAGCCTGCCTGCCGAGTGGGGTGCGTGTTCGAAGACACGGGGTAATATTACAGTGCGTGCCATTGTTGCTGCTGCTGCCCCGCTCTCCTCCTGCATTGTTTCGTGGTTTTTGCAACAAAAAAAAAAATTACACCAAATTTAGCAGTGCGAATTTTTCGCACAAGGGGTTGTTGTTGTAGCGAAAAAGGGGTAACACCAGCGAAAAAAAAACAACAAAAAAAGGAGCAACAGGCGGCAACAGCAATTGTTGCGCCGCCGTAATTGCGTAATAGATAAACGATTCGCGAACGATGCAAATTAAATCCGAAATGCAACAGTTGCCGTCGTCTGCCAGGGGGTTGTTGCATTGCCCCGTAGCCTATATTGATTTTAAGTAGCAGTAGTAGGTCCTTCAAGAGTCCTTTAAGGTTTCCTGGGGGGAATTATGGGTTTTTAAAGGGAGCTCTAACTCGTTAAATGCCTCAAAGTGATGGAAATAATTCAATAGGGCAGTTTTCATTTATATTTTATATTTTCCCTAGAATATATACTGTTTATCAGCTATATATTTATATATTACTTGTATTAATTTATAATATTATTCAGTTATAATAGTTTAAAGCAGCTACAAAGGAAACCGTTGGGTTCTAAAGCTAGTCCTTTGATATTAATATGAAATAAACCTGTGTGCTGATTATGTCCCGAAGTAGTTTAAATTATTTTTAAAAATATGTAGTTATAGTATATTTACAGTTATTTTCCTGCACTATTTAACTTGTGTTTTTTTTAAGATACTTTCCAAAGAAGTTTAGCAAACTTTTAGCTTTAACTTTTAACTTTAAAACTATAATACCCTTAGTGTGGCTTTAAATATATTACTAAATATACTTTAAGGCCTCTTAATAATATATTATAATACCATGATAATTTCCTAGAATATCTTATACATATACATATATTCTTCAAATCAAGTTATTGCCACCCTTTTCATTTATATAATATTTTTTTCTCCTTTACAAACTGCGCTTCAGATTCAAATTGGACACGATTGATACTGAGTTCTTGTTGTTGCTGTTTTCTTTTATTATTATTATTTTTCTGTAATGGTTTTCGATCTCCAGCTGCTGCCTTTCGCTTTTCGTGTCCCGACAATTAAACACCTTTGACTCATTACTCGAGGGTTTGTCCGCGCTCCTTTCGAGGAAATCGAAAGGGTGCCAGAGCCAGGGTACAGTACTCCCTACTCCTTACGCTGGATATTGTATATTTTTGTATTTTTCGGATTGGGCTCGTGCTAATTTGCATAAGGGGCAGGGGCAGAGGCAGAGGCAGAGGCCGGACTCCTGAAGCCATCCCACTTCCTAGGCAGGCACACAGTTTCCTTGTCCCTTTGTTTGGGCGCTTTCTTCGCTCGGTTTCTTCGGGCTTAAATTATTATAATCAGGGAGGGGGGTGAAGGGGTGTCTGGAGGGTGACAGGAGGGTGCGGATACGCCAGTCCCGATCTCCGCCAGCTGCCTCAAGTTTCGATCGCCGCGAAAATCGGCAACGTTGCTCTCGATCCGGATTCGAATGATGATCACGCGGCGGCAGTGTCTCAAAAAAAAGTATATTTCCATTAAATATCATTTAACTTATTAAATCTTTAGTTATTTGTGAATTTTACACAAATAAACAGTCTGGAGAGAGCGGGAAAGCATCGGGGAAAATGGCAAGATACACATTATAAGAATCATTTACGAATTGTTGTGATTTCTGCCAGTGTAGCAGCGGCTTTCGGCTCGTATTACGCTTTGGTAATATTCCTGCAACGCCTGGGTAAGCGCCTCTTTAATTGGAATCCGCCAGATGCATTTCGCATCTTTTTCGAGCTTTTCGTTCTAATTACGTCCAATGGACACCGATACCTGGGACAAAACAAACAAGCCACAGATTCAGATGCAGAGGCAATAGATACAGATACAGCAACAGCAACTGCTACAGCAACAGCTACAGATACAGATACAAATACAGATAGATAGAACCGACGTCAGCGGTCTCGGATTTCCCTCGCCTTTGATCGTGTTCGTTGGACTTTTTGGCGCAAAAGCGTGATCTTGTGGCCAGTCTCCAGTCTCCTTGCATTTGCATTTCAATTAAAGCGAGATGGCCCCCGAATTTGCATAGAAAGAGCATAGCTCATCATCAGCACCTCGAATCAGATTTATGGCCCTCGCATATGCCCCGGTCGGCGAAACATTAAAATATATGTATCTTTATGCAGTTACCAATCGCAGATACATTACAGATAGCGGCGAGTCCTGCGGGAACATCAAAATGCACAAATGTTTGATTTTTCCAACCCACTTCTGACCTTTTCCTAATGAGCAGCCTCAACCCCCAGTAAAGGCAACAGTGGTAATAGTTGAAATAAATTATTTCTGTGTGGAATAAGGCAGCTTAAAGAATTTGAATAAAATTCTACGAAGCCCTGAGATTGGAAATATTATTATATATTATCAAGTTTCTATTCGAATTTATTCTTAATTTAATTTACAAATGTTTTGGTATCTTAAATATAGTAATAACTGCGCTTTAACTTGTTTGAATTTATTAATTATTGAATTGAAGGATGGCCTTAGTTGTCCTGATTTTGAATGCATTTTTGCCATAACTGCGCCCACTGTGCCTACTGAAAAGTATCTGTGTGTCCTGCTATCAGTTGAAATATGCAAATTTTCGCTCCTTTCCGAGCAATGATCGCTGCGAGGACCTTTTTTGTTCCGCACTTTCGGCAAGCTGTTCGATTTTCGGGCTCTCCACGAAACCCCTGCATGTTTCGCTTAAAATAATAAAGAGTTTATAATGATAAATACTCGCTTAATTTATATATTTTTATTGCTTAAACAGCTTAAGATCAAGAGCGTATAAATTATGAGTTCCCACAGCGAAAACTTTCTTGGGAAAATTACCGACTAGAGCCGCGTACCCTGCAATTTGTCCGAATGGGGGCGTGGCATGCTGCCGGAGTAAACTGTGTCGTTGGCTACGCATTGACGCTCGCCTGCAAGCTAATAATAATAAATACAACAACAACAAAAAGTAAAACAAGAAGAAAAAACAGATACAAACGTATCTAATAGATACATGTGAAAATCATGCCTTTGACAGGGCTGGGAAAGCCAATGAATTGTACTATTGGATGTGTTTTTGTGCATCCATGAGATACAAAACCGCCTAAGCGACAAACTGCACGGAAACGTGTTATGACAATGGAGGAGCCATCAGCCACACACACACACAGACACACTGGGTGTGTGTGTGGTGTGTGTTCTGGTCTATTAAGCAATGCTGCGACCTGGGGCCGCGTATCTTAAAGATAGAAGTTAACTAATAATTAGCTCTCTGCCAGCGGCCCACAATTGCAGACTTAGTTTTTTTTTTTGTGTTTTTCTCTTCAGCTTACGAAATTTGTGGGAATATTTTCCCGTTCGATTGTTTCAGTTTATATATGAGCCAAGCTACGTACGCTGAGTGTCAGCCACTTAAGTTCAGTTTATTAGATTTAAAAATATATACAAAAATATAACATGTAAAATATATATAAGATATAACAAAGATAGAAGTTTTTGAGGGCAAAATAAATTAAAATCAGGGCACAAATCATAGCTCGAAGTGTACTTGCTTTAAGGCTTTCATTTATAGTTTCTAATCAAGAAAAAACTCTATAAAATTGGCTTATAATAAACTAAACAAGAAGGAAATATAAATTCCATAAATAAACTAGTAAAAGGAATTCAAATAGAATGTTTTTTAACTTACAATATAGCTTCCTTAATAAAACATACAAAAAAAGGCTTTTATTTATAGGTTTTCCTTCTTTAAATATATATATCTCCCTTTTAAAATATAGCTTAAATTTAGATGAATTTTTAGGCACTTGGCTTTATGTTTCTAGTCCGCTGTGGCACTCACGAAACGCACTGTACTTGCCAAGCGACGTCGTGTGAGTAAATATGCTAACTCCTTGACTTATTGTTTTCATCTTTCGTTTTTCGTTTATGGCTTGCTTTGTACTTTGAGTTTGACTTTTATGGCCAACTTGTGATTATTTTCTGTTTCTTTTTCTACTATTGTTGTTGCTGGTCGTTTTTTTTTTTCTACGTATTCTGTTGTTGTTGTTTAATTTTTGGTTGTTCGACTTTTGGCCCTCTCAGCGTTTGGCAATCGCTCGAGTTTCGCGTCGCCCGCCGCCGCCCCTGGCCGCCGTTCGGATGCAATTTTCGGTTTTGGCATAGACTATATAATGGACAACAATTTTTATTGACATTATTTTAATTAGCAGCTTCAGTTCGAGCTCCGAGCAGCGAGTTTCAAGCTTCGAGCTGCTAGCTGCGAGCGTTTGAGATACAGATACATAGCCTAGCCATTGTTTTGCATGTGGCGTTCGTGGCCGAAGTCACTAATTGAGGTTAATGGGGCTTCTTGAAATTGTCTCAGCCAGTATTTCCCCTTTTGGCCCACCTTGATTGTCAGCTCGAAACTATATAGTCTCGGCATCAGTTAATTCCCATTTATGGCTTATATAATAATTCAGATTTGATTGTTCGGTTTCCATCACTCCAAAGTGCCACTCGGGGGCACTCGAGTTCGGTTCAAGTATCATTTTTTACTTCATTTTTTGTATTTTGTTGCTAGGTGAGACACACATCCACGCTTGGGATTATTAATTTTCAAGTGCCAAAGATTGCCGGAGATTTTCGTACTAGAAGTTAACAAAGTAGCTGCTTCTCGAGGGTTTTCTTCTCCGCCAAAGAATTAAAACTATTACGGAGCTTGTTAAAGATCTTTCTCTGGGGGTTACACACTAAAGAAATGTATGATAAAGTTGCCAGCTGAGGAAATTTTGTAGAAAGCAATCATTAAAAAACTATTTGCAAGCCCAGAAAACCCATTTGATTTCTGGGACACTCGGGCATCATTAATTTGCATTAATTCCGAATCAAGGAATGTGAGCGAAAGTCGTCCTTTCGAATCGAATTACATGAATCGAGCATATGTGAAAGGCTGAGGCTCAGTCTCCGTTCTCCGGTCTCCGTCTCAGTTCCGGGAGGAGAGAAAGCAGAGCACGTCCTGGCCTAATGACATTTTTGAGGTTGACAGCAGTGGAAAAAGGGTTCGGGCTGGGGTTCGAGCTCGGGTTCGAGTTCCGTCTCCTCTGCAGATGCGCAGCGCATATGACATTTGTTTATTTGCATCATTTACCTTACGATTTTCTCTGGTTTTTCCACCGACTCTGCTCGCTCTAAGTAGGCTATGGCGCAAGTAAAGGATTATTAATGATGCCGCTGACAAGTGAAGTGTAGGAACCGCAGTCCTCGTCGTCCTCGTATATGTATGTGATTTATTGGCATTTTCTGGCATTTAGCAACAACAACAGGAACAAAAAATAGGAAGAAAGAAAGAAAAGCCTGAGTCGGTCCTGGGTCCTTGAATCCAAGGACATTAGCATAAGAAGCCCGACGTCAGCTCGTTGAGGCTATTGATTAATGGCCAACAACAAGTGCGTGAGCCAATCAATGCCAGCCGACTTCCAGCCGAGACTTTATCTGTGGGAATTCCCATCGCAGGACGCGTTCCCATTACGACCATTATAGGTATCGGCGGTGGCTCCAAATTTGCATAACTATTCAGGGTAGAGACAGAGAGAGAGAGGCCCTCTGTCCGTGAGAAGCGGCCTGTCCTTGAGTTCTTCCCGAGCACACACACACACGCACAGCACAGTCCGTGTTGAACATTATGCCAGGACAGGCAAAGGCTTTGCCTGCGAATTTCGAGCAGGATATAGACGGGAAAAATGGGTGGAGAAAGTGCAGCAGCAGATGCAGGATGCACGCATCGATATGCCACACAGAAAACACAGGGCAACAAGTGCGTGACGATGGCCACAGGAGTGTCGAGGGTTGCAGGCGAAGGATACCCCTTTAAAGGGAATGTCCCTCGAAGGAAGGAACTTCCGGGAATCTCTGCAGAACGTAGAAGGTGGAGTTTATAATGAAAAATATAACAGCAAAGAGCTTGCACAATTTAAACGATAAAATATAAACACATTATTTAAGAGGAAAATTAACAGGTAAAAAATCACAAAATATTGGTAAATAGTCTAGCATAGTTCACAAATATTTATAAATATAATTACATTAAAAAATATATATTAAACTAGTATTTTTAGATAATATTTATTTAAAATCAGCTCCAATTGGGCGCTGATACTTGGAATTGTAACTGTGCCTACCTATAGCTCAAAACTAAACTCGAAATACCAATAACTGAAAGGTCCGGCATACCCCAGAGATAGCCTGCATTTGGCCCAAACAACAAAAAGATAGAAAACACCAACAAAATCAGGGGAAAAGGCGAAAAACAAACAGCGACAGCGGCAACATGCTCATTATTAACTACTAAATAACATTGGCCAAAGGATGGGGGCGGCGGAGAGAGGTGGACGGGCGCAGGTGGGCGTGGCAGCGAGCTGTGGCATATGTAAACTTGCCGCGGTATTTGGTATTTGTATTTGTATCTCATAGATACGCGCAGGCCAGGCCAGTGCAGCGCACGGTTGGCACACACAGTTTCGACGTTCGCCGTTCGCCGTTCGCCGTTCGCATAACGGTGCATTTCAGCTATGCCAGCAACAACAACTAGAGACACCAACAACAACAAGAACAATAACAAGTAGCAACAATGGCAGTGGCAACAACAAGAACAACAACAAACGTCGACCTTTTCAAGCCTTAACGTCTGGTTTTTATCAGTGCCTGGTAAATCTGCAATGCCCTCCGCCGATCCAAAGTCCCGCCACTAACCCCGACCGCCCTCGAACCAAGCCCCCAGACTGTGCACCCCCCCCCACAAATACACTGAGAACAAATTGTATAAATACATTTTGGAGAATAAAAATTACTTCATTTTATAAATTTAAATATTAAAACTGAAGCGAAATCAACATGAAATAATTACTCAAATAATAAAACAAGTTTCTTAACCTCTAAATAATATTCTTAAAGCTAGAATTTTGCTGTTTTTGGTGGTATATCTTTTTCTGTGAGTGCATCTGTATGCCTCTCCCCTTGTGCCTGCCGTAGAACCATTGCACTTGCCGTTGGAAATTAATTTTCGTGCAACAGTCGGAGTTGTCTAGAACAATAGACAAAACAGTTGCAACCACAAAAGCTTACGTGAACCCGGGGCTCCCCTTCTAGCTCCTAGCCCAGCCCCCACCTCCCCTCCTGCCACACGTACTCATAGATACACTCAATAAAAGCTAAAAGTTCACACACGTTCTTTGCCAAGAGTTTGCCATCGACAGTTGTTGATCTTGGATCTTGATCTGCGGGGAAACCAGATTGGTTATGGATGCAACTGGAGCGGCCATAAAAAATGGAGTGAAAATCTAGAGATAGAATAATGGAGACGTGGCAATAGGAAATATCCGGGAGTGTGAGTGGGTGGATCTGAGGAATACTGGGAGGCATTCCTCCCTCAACCCCACATGAAGATGAAAGCGCAGATAAAGTGGGGGAATAGCCGCGAAACAGAGATAACCTCATGCATATCACAAGTACATGCCGCAGTTGTCATTATGGATGGAAATGGCCATAAAATACCTCAAGACCAGGCCCAAGATATGAGGAGAAATTAGTCGGGACTGGGCTTAAATACAAATACCTCTGGATCAAGCTAAAAACGAAGAGATACCTCAAGCAGACATAAGGAGGGGTAAATATAACATAGAGCCTCCAAGTTTTACAAAGCTAAATATATAAAATATGACTTTCGTTGTAAGAAACTGATTATATAATTTTTAAGGAATTTAATAAGCCAAAACTTGTACTTAAAAGTAACAAATAAACAGGCAAACATGAAAGCTAATGAAACTGGTAATTATTTAGAAGGAAAAACACTAAGTTAATCCCATAAATACCCGAGCAAGTACAAAAGGGATCTAAAAATCAAGTGGAAACACAAATTAACTCCCGAATTGACACAATCCCAGCGGTATCTATATAATGTTTTGGCACATGCTGAGCGATCCCCATATCACAATGCCAGTTAAACGATGCCAAGTTGATCTCATTACATGATACATTGCCTCAGTCTCTCCCCTCACGGAAATCTGGGAAAATTGGTGAAAATGGGTAAAGGGGTTAGGCAGCACTTTCACCCTTTTCGCTCTGTGTTTTGCCAACTTGCCATTCTTTGGCCAGGCAAATATTTTTGCACTCGCACAGAGAAAAAGGGTTTTGATTTTGGGATTTGGGTTCGATTAAGGGTTTACTTTTAGGACCCGATATCAATTACCACAAAATGCCACTCGAAATTGTCGCAAATCGCACAATGCGAACAATCAGTTTGATTTTGGCAAATTTGCACAAATCGCAGCCGACGAGATCCTTTCTCCTTTTCGGCGAGAACGCGAGGATATAAAATTTCACCCCTTGACAAATCCGGCTGCCGATTTGCATAATCATAATCTTGAGGGAAGGAAGGGCAGTGCCGCGACCAGGTACTTCCTTTTGACATCCTAAGGGTGGGATCTCGATCTCAATCTCAGTCCACCGATCCCCTGCCCCTTGATTCCGATTTCAATACACTTCCGATGCCCAGATCATTTGCATATCAATGCCCCCGGCGGATATTATTTATTTTCCAGCAGCGGCAGCCTAGGTATTTGTTGAATTTTGAAAAATTTTGCCAGAGTTTCTCCTCTAATGGGTGCAGATGTGAGCCCGTCGCCTTGGATCGATGATGAGTGCGATTTTCTCATAATTATAAATGCAGGCCCCGAGTCTCAGTCTCAGTCTCAGTCTGATTCTGATTCAGAGTCGATATATGTAGTTCACGTATGCCAGATGGAAATTCCGAATAGAAATGGAACATTTACATAACCGAATCTCCTATTGATTGATCCCTGTGCTTCCTTCCTTTCCTTCTGTTGGATATAAATTTTAAAATAATATTCCCCTTTGCGTGTGTTGGAGTTGCAGTTTCGTCAGTTTGTTTCTTATGTAAATCCCACACAGCAGCTGAAATTCATGCCACTTGATGGTCATATATTGAGATTAAAGAAATGTTTTCACACTCCTGGTTCAGCTCGCAGCATAATTCCATAATATCCCACGAGTTTTAAGTCTTTAAAAATATATTAAATGATTTATTGGTGGGCTCATAATATGTCTCTATGAATTTAGATGATAGCTTGAAATTAATAATGCCATTTATTTAAATACAAACGGGGATTGAAATATATTTTAAAACACTAATCTATAAAAGGAACTACTTGCTTTATATGTATTTAAGATTTTGAATCAAGTTAAGGATATGAAATATATTTTTTACTATTAATCCTTTGCTTATAGTGCCTAATTTTGATATATTTAAGTTACTTACAGCGGAAAATGGCTTAAAATATATTAAAAGGCACTAAGTTATAGCTTATTTCCAAATAGATTATCCTAATGCTTCAAACTAAACATTTAGTAAAAGGTTTTAAGAACTCCTGTTAAAGGCTAATTGGAAGCTCGTGTGCTTTGCTCGATTTCCACCTAATTATCGTATATCCAGAGCCGAGTTAACAACTCCCCCAAGTGGCGATAACTTTCGGATATACTATATATAAGGGTAACAAAAAAATAAAAGAGGAGAGGGCAACCCGCCACCGGGGACCGCCACACTTGACCACTCACACACGAACCTATGGAGGCGGATATATGTATATATACATAACGAATGGTAACCATACACACCTATGCCTATATAAAATGCTAATTTATGGCCAAAACCGATCTATTAACTTGAATGTCAAAATAAATGCGACCGCGGTGGAGGGAGAGCCAGAGCCAGGGCCAGGGCCAGAGCAACCCCCAGAATTCGGTGCCCGGGGCCTGAAACAAGGCCCAGGGGTCAGTCCAACACGGGGACTCGATATGCCACCATTGGGTGTCATTTGATTAGCATAATGCAACTATAAATGTGCCATAGCTTACTTTTTACCAATACCGCGCGACCTTTTAGAGCCTCGCCTCACTGGGCTACACCGCAAATAAAAATGCGGGCCCACAATATTCGGTATATAGAGCGAACAAGTCCGATATGATGTATATCAGGCTCAATATCTTCTAGAGAATATTTTAAAGATCATTTAAGGGATATTTGCATATCAAACATATCGATATTATCCACAAAATATTAAACAAAGTTTAAAATATCAAAGTATAAGTAGTGAAAGAATAATTTCTAATAAGGTTTAGGCTTTTCTTAAGCTTAGTCTGATATATCAAACAAATGATCGATTTATCGATTTTATCACAACGATAAAATATCGATTGACATAACTTAAAAGTAGTGCCAAATTAAAGTTACAGAAATAATTCACAAATAATCCCCAGATTTGCTTAAAGACTTTATTCTCCGTGCACTTATCGGGGGTCGTGGCTATTCGGAATATACATATATATATATATATATATATGTAGGGGGTGGGGAGGTCGCTTGATATATACATTTAGTTGTGTTAATGTTGACGTTTGGCTGGAGAGGCCAGGTGGAAAAATGGAAATTCGAAAAAGAAATGGCCGCTCGAATGGAGAAGGAATAGGTGTAATTTGAATATTTATTACGTTATTACTGGTGTTCCCCCGACATATGCCATCGGGGAGGATTTCCATTCCGTGACACAACACCATATATATGTACATATATATAAGCCTCAATGTATGTATGTACATATATCGTAATTAAGGAAAAATAAAAGAGTGAAGAGCGTAGAGAGAGGAGGCCTGTTCTTGACTTCTCCCAGTCTTCTCTCTTATCTGTCATCAGCCTCTTCTAGCTGAAGAATTTATGGTTCGCTCTCCTCCGCGTACGTGATCACCCATAAAGGTGTAATAATTTTTATTAAGTCCACTTCCCCGATCCCATTCCCTTTCCCTTTCCCTTATGACTTATGTGCTGCACTGCCGGATCCCCGTGATCACCATTGTCGCATCGCCCTGGGAAACCATGGAGATGGGAATCTCTACGCAGAATTCGAGCGAGCTTTAGCACCGATCCCCGACTGCCGATGGAGTGCCTGGGGGGCACGTGTCGGTATTCTTCTCCACCGATTTTTCTGGCATTTTTTGGGGATCGTTCGGCTATCGATTTTTTGGGGTTAACGAGGAGGCACGATCGACGTGCCAAATGCCGATAATTGTTAATGTCCAAATATGCCCAAAGCTAGCGCAGAAAGAAAGCTATTCTTTTAAGAGTTGTCCTCAGCTTAAAGTAGAAAAAGAGTATATAAATTTTAATCAGTAAGAATATCTTTATATAGATTTACTGCACTTAACATACCAACAACCTAAAGCTGACTGATGGGCATTAACCCAACTTTACCCCCCATTAATCGCCTTGGTATGCCCAGACATGCGTCCCCCGAACTGAACTGACCGAACCTGGAACTTAACCCCGTTTAACACTTCTGGTTAGCAGCCACCCCTGGATTTTCACCGCTTTTCCTCGCCGTCCTGTCCGTCCGTTATCACCTTTCAATAATAAAATGCACATGACTCCCGTTAGGGCTAGGAAAAATGACTTCAATTAACCATTCGACTGACCAGTGACTAACCAAAAAATTGTTAGTCCAAGGGGGAGTCGGACACGCACACAGGAAGGCCGCACAGGGGTTGAAGGGTTGACAGGTCCTGGAGTCCTCAAATTAAATGTCCTTTTGGCCGGGTGGCCGACCCAAATGATCGAGGCGCCTAACCTAACGACGACTCGAAATAACTTGGCCCAATGGCTCCCCTACCGTCGACGGCTTATCGATTCGCATAAATTAATTTTCATTTAAAACGAATAACGAATAAGGAATAAAGTCGACGACGACGACGACGACTACGACGATGGCTTTTGTGAAACTTTTTTCCTTTGTGGGTTATAGTTTTTTCTTTTTTTATTTTGGATCAGAGGCGGGTTGTAGAAGAGGGGTTACTATAAGTATTGGGTAGTTCTTGCTGGTAACAGGGCTTACTTGGGATAACTTATGATAAAAATTATAATAAAAAATTAATGTTTCTCTGCAATAAAGTAATAAATTCATAGTTGAACTCCTGATTACATAGGGTAAGGATTTTATAGAAACTTGAAGAACTATAATAATACATGTCACAAAATATTAAACCCTATTCTATATCCAAAATACTATGTCCCTGTCCCTGTTGGCGATAATAGTTGGCTTTATATATATCGCATATATATTTGCATTTTGTGTGTGTGTGTGTCGTGTTTGCATATAGAGCCAATAGATGACGAAAGTCGATGGGGCCACCTCACACACATTGCATGTGAGAACTCATTCGTTAGCCTTTGTTCAAGAAGTCCGAAAATTTGGTGGCAACAAGGCACAGTGGGTTTAATTAATGGGAATTGTATTAATATTAAAATATGTACACATCATTTGTATGTTTCAGAAGGCTTAAATAAAACATGTAAAACACCATTTGATTTCTTAGACTAAAGGTAAAGTTGCTTTAGATTTATTTATGGGAAATACTTTAAAGGAATATATATAAGTATATATTTTTGGCTTACAAAACAGCATTACCTATAATCTTTTCAAGGCGATTATTATAATAGTTTATCGATAAGTAAGCTTAAGGTATTTATTTTGATTTTAAGCAAATGAATCAATGAAAAATAATAAAAGAATAATTTTCATGTAATAATAATCATTATATATTTTTTTCTGATATTTCTACCAACTGATAGCAACGGTAACCGATGGCTTAATCTTTTTATTGGTAGCAGGTAACTATATATACTGTGGATATATACAAACACCCGATGGATCAATTTAAGGACCCAGGAGACGCCAATTTTTGCCCACTTCCCGAGACATGTGAAGCGCATACAATTCATATGCAAAGCCACCGCATATATTTCTATATATACATACATATATATAAATATATACGTATATGGGTATAAACTTGACTAAAAGGACTCGAGGGAGATATTAATCTACTTTTTTTCCTCTTTTTTATTCCTTTGGTGCGCCGAGGGAAACGGCAAAAGCCAAGCGTTTCATTTCGGCTCCTCGTTCATTATTATTACCAACTATTCGCGGTGGCTTTAACCCGATACCCGAAACCGAAAACTGAACGGAACCCGGTAACAAGTACAAGTACTACATATATATGTGAATATATGGATGTGTATAGCGTACCCTTAGTCGTCGTCATTTTCACGTTTTCACGGGCTTTCAGCTGCTTTTCATTTCCCCGTTTGGACGCTGTTCGCTTTGCTCCATTTTGGCCACGCTCTTAACTTTTATTGTTAACATGCAATTCATTTATTAATAACACTGCTATTCATATGTCATGTGTGTGTGTGTGTGTTGCCTGCCTGCAGCAATATCCTCGCCAGCGTTTTTTTCTCCTTCTTCTGTCAGTTTTTTCCCTTTTTTCGACTTAATATTTATTGCCTTTTTTTTTGCAGGGTCAGAAATTGACTTTAAGGTCAGCGAAAGAGGAATTAAAAAGTAGGGTATCTGTTGATTGATTTAATATCTATAAGGAATCTATTATTTTATATGGAAATATATAGTAATTGTTATACTATTAACACTTATTAAGGATTTCCTATAAAAATAATACTTCTATCGGCATTCTACATAAAATGTTAATTTATATATTTTATGTTGAATTATTAAAAGTATTATATTTTAACTATTCAAGTTAACAATTAAAACTTAAAAGAGTCCCTGGATTATGTGAAATGTATCGAAAAGTTGACCTCCTAATACTTATTTCGAATAATTGCGGCACATTTTTGAATAGTTTCTGGTAATTGGTCTTTCACCAACTCCCAGACATTTTCCCACCGCCCAAAAAGAGTGAAAGAATTCCGGAGAATTCCCGTAACAATCGTAGAATCCATGGTTTAGGTCCCAAAAAAAATAAAATATAAGAAAAACAACGAGAAAGCCAAAGTGGTAACTCTGCGGTGAGTCAGGGCCCTGGCTTTGGCTTTGGGCTTTGGGCTTTGGTTGTGTGTGAACTAAAATCATATTTTGTAATAAACTTGTACACGGGTTTAATTAACTTCACACGTTATATATGCAGTGTGTATGCCCCTTCCCCCTCCCTGAAAACTGAAAACTTAAAGGGGATTCAAAGTGCTGTCTCGCCTCTGTCCGATCTTTTTCGAACGGTGCTTTTCGAAAGAGCGACAGAGAGGCAGAGGGTATCTCTCATATTTTAACGAGTTTAATTTGAAAAACCTTTAAAAGGTAATTAACGTATATTTTTGGCAGTTTTATGACAATCTTTGTTGCTTTATGCTGTTGCCTAAGTAAGACACATTCACTCACACGGACACACGGAATTATAACCAGATACGAGATCCATATTTGTTTTTTTTTGTTTTTTACTTGGGACCGGGTTTTTTTTTGGGCCTGCTACTGCTATTGGCCAAGTGGCGGAGAGTGTTTAAAAAATTACTTAATTGCTGTCATAAACTGGTGACTTTTTTCCACTCTTATTTGCTTTATTGTCATGACTTTGGCCGCACACACAACACGCACACTGAGACAGTGACTGCCATAAGTACGCTGGGACTGTACTTTTGTCACAACTTTAAACGAAGCAGCAATCACAATAACAATAATAATAATGGTCGCCGGGGCAAACTGGTTGGTTGTTAATAATAATAATATTTTATTGTTATTGCATTACCTGCTAAATGATTAATTTGAAAAAATCTTGCTCAGTTTTAGGCCGACGAAAAAGCAGAGGCATCGTCGTGAGTGATTTCCTTTTAGGAAATAGTTTCGGGTTTATGGCCTAGAAAGAGGGATGAGGATGAGCCATAAATAATATGGACATTTTTGTATAAGAAATTCTAAAGAATACATAACCGCAGGTGAAATTTTATTGTTAATATTATAAGTATATGTCAGAGCATCTGCAAGGGCTGTACATCTTATAGGGTTCCTTTATTGTATTATTAACCGAGGGTTAATTAAGGTACTCCTGGTGTTACTTTTGTTGATCCTGATGTTAAGTTTAGGAGTAGTTATGATTAAAAAGTCAAAGTTGGTCAGTTTTTATTTAAATTCAATTTCTAACCCTTTAAAAAGTTAATTAATAAATTTCTGCTCTTAAGAAAGCTCATTTTTAACCGGAGGTTTAAATTTCTTCCTCTCTCTTGCATGATTTGACTTTATAGAAATACTTGAAATCACTTGGCAGTGCAAGGTTGTCTTGGTGTTAACTTCAAATCAATTTGTATCTCGTCTCCTTTTCCCATTAAAAATGCTTCCTAAATGATATATCTTTTCAATTCCTTTCAATTTAACTAAGCTATTAAGTTTGCTTTTGGCAGAGTTCTCCGGATTATTAAGTAGCTCTGAGATACAGCTACTGACACGGGGATTCGAAATGCGGGACATGGGTTGCGTCATAAATTCAAATTCAAATAAAGTCGAAAATTCACATTCACTTACTCATCATGCTTAATTTATATATATGTAGTTGTGCGAGTGCTTTGTGATCTTTAGATTCGGATTCGGATACGGATTCAGATACAGATTCGGTTTCTGTTTCTGTTTCTGTTGCTGCTGCTGCTGCTGTTTCTCTCACTCCCCGGCGATGTCTCATTATTTTGTTGCTTTCGTTTTTTGGGGCTTTAATCAGGAAGTTTTTAATTGCGTCGTACGTTTTAACTGGCAGCTAACCATATTAACCCCCCCTTGCCTTGCCCCACCCTACCTACCCCTCCCTGGCGTCATTTAATTGAATTATTTCGAACAACAACAGCAATAACAATAATAACGATGAAGAAACTCAACGAGAAATCAACACAAAACAAAAAAAAAACGTCCTCAAGAAATCAAAAAGATTGCTGTGCTTGATTTTTGTACATATATATTTTTTTGTTGCGCCGTATTTCTGTTCCCTTTTGTTGTTGTTGCTGTATATAATTAATTTTTAATTTGACTCGCAGAAATTGGGTAATAAAAATTGTAAAAAGCTGCTACTAGAGAGAGGGAGGTGTGGTCAGCCGAAAGGGGGCTTGGGTTTGGGTTTGGGTTCGGTATTGGGCCGAAGACTTCAATCATTAGTTGCTCCAAGGATGTGGGTGGATGGGAGGGTTTGGCAATTTTTCTGCGGGCCTATTGAGCCTTTTTCAAAGGTCCTGTGATACACCGAAAAAATTAGAATCAAGGAAATAAAGTAAATAAATAAGAAACTTCCTTCTAATCAAGGAAAGAGAAATATAACTTTGACATATATTTATATATATTTATTACACAAATAATTATATCTAAAAACATATATTTAGACTACTTTTTGTATGGGAAATAATAGTTACATATTAAACCCTTCTTGACCTTTTCCCGACTTCCCTTGAAGTTCACAAATTCTTCGCCGTGTACAGCCTTTCTTCCTGGCTTTCTTTATGGTTTCCTCGCCACTCAATGTTCAATGTTTAATTTTATTTTTTTTTGTTCGCTTTTCGCTTGTTGCCTTTCGATTTCAGTCTTTGCATTATTAAAAATGTAAACAGCGTTTCTTAAGCAAGACTAACAATCTGCCGCCGAGGCCGCTTTAACCCCTCGCGGCTCGTGGCTCGCCAGCTGCCGTTTGACCAGCAGCAAAAAAAAAAAAATATATATATATATATACATATAAAATTAGGGGAAAAAAAGTTGATTATAATTTCCCTTTTATTCTACGTATTTTTTTTCGCTATACCAAGTAATCGCCTTCGATATGCCTTCGTCTTCGACGGAAACGGAAACGCAGCCAAAATGCGACGCCCTGCAGTCGGTCTTGGCCCCCGGCCCCCCTCACCACACACCACCCCGCAATTGTTGTTATTTTTCTGGTGTAACAATAAAATTTTCCTTCCTTCCCACCCCCTTGACCAATTTTTTTCCTTGGGTATCCTTTGAGCAACAAAAAAAAAAAGAAAAGGCGAGGAAAAGTAAATGAAAAGGAATCAAAGGCTGCAATATGCCGCCCAGCAATGTTGATGCCGCCGTCTTAACCCCTTCCAGCCCTCTTAACCCTACACCGTCTGTTGCTGTAGTTAAAAAGGAGGAAAATGCAAAAAAAAGGAGGAAAAAATACAAAGAAAGCCACAACCGACACCGACCAGCAATTGTTGTGCTGTGTTTGGGTTATTTTTCCGTTCAGTTCGGATTTTTCCATTCTTTTTTTTTTATTTCTCCCTCCCTCCTTTGTTATTTTCATAAACTTTCAATAATTTTTGTACTTGCTCTGTAATCGAATGATTGGGGTCTTTATATTTTTATTAAATAAGGAAACATGTTTCTGTTGAGAAAAAAATAAAACCAAAAGGTCATCGGAAGCTTAGTTTTAATTATAAAAGAAATATAAATAAATTAGTTATCCCTGCAGTTTTAGTTTGCATTTATATTTAGTTGTATATTTAGTAAAGAGAAATATATTTAATCAGTTTAATTATATTTTTTCTGTATTTATTTAAATACATTAAATCAGTTAATTTCTAATATAAACATATTTATTTTAGTATTTTAATGATTTAAGCATAGAGATTCCTGGAAAATATCCTTATTAGTTGTTCTTTAATAAAATTATGTATTTATAGTTAGATATAGATTATAATATATATAGATAATTACAGATATATCTAGATTTCGGGACATTGTAGCTCACCCTTCGAGTGTCCTAGGCCTGGTGCTTTTTTCGATTTTCCGCCAAAGATTTTGTTACCCAAGTCGAAATTTCTTAGCTCTTCCTGTTCCTTTCTCTTATTTCGTTATTTTGTTGTTGTTGCTGTTGTTGTGCCCGACTCCTTATTAATTTTGGTGCAATTTTTCGCCCCTTTTGCTGTTGGAAATCCTTTGCCGCCCCGCAGGACTTGCCGTGTTTATCCCTGTTGTTTTTGGTGGGTGGCCGCCGCCTGCTGCTTATCGTAATTCATTTGGCAGCGGCGGCCGCGAGTCCTTGCAAGGCGGTCCAACATTAATTTCTATATTGAATCCTTTTCTCTTTTTTTTTTATTTGTGTTCCTTTTTTATGTATATATATTTTTATAGACATAGACAAAGTCCCGGCCCACCTGGGCCGCCATATCTGTTGCGTGCGACGGATCGCGTTTTATATTTTTTTTTATTTCCATCTATCTTTCGCTTAAATTGTCAGTTAAGCGACTTTCGAAACACAATGCCGCGACAAAAGCAAAACTTTACACGCACGAAGCCGGCACTGGGATTGGGATTGGGATTGGGACGGATCGGGATCGGGGTTCCCATCGTTGTCGGTAATTTGCTCTGGGAACCAACAACAAAAAATAAGCAGGGAAAGATGCTGATCCCAGGGAAATGCGTGAGTATTTCCCCCATTCCTGCTTTGTATTTCTACAATTAATATTAGTTTAATTCGCTTCTATTTACTTGCATTTATTTTCGTTGAGGTAACAGCTCTAAATCTGTTTGCCATAGTTTAGTATTCAATAAATACATCTTTATTGTCAGCGTTCTAGTCACGATATCGTTTTTGCTGTGAACTATTATTTCCTAAATAACCAGAAAATTGATTGTTTCGCTTCGTGCCATAATAGCAGGTTTTTAAATATTTTTTTAAGGCTATTTACCTATGGCTTATTATTGTCAGAAATTCACGAACAAATAAAGAATTAATTCCAATCATGAACATATATATTATTATATAGATCAGTGTCCAGGAATCCCCATGTCTGGTTTTCTTTTCCCACCGAAGTTCACACTCTTCCCACGACTCCTTGGCGAAAGTGCCAAGAGAGTGACCAGGAAATAAAAGACAGGTAGAAAATGCAATTTTCTGGATGGTATCTTTAAGTGATAACCAGAGGCCCTTCCCTCTTCCGTGACCCAGTGAACTTTCCCGGGGCTGGCTCACGTGTGGGAGCGGACTCAAAAAAACAAAACTGCAACTCAAACGGCCAAACTCCAAGCTGAGAGAACTCAAAACCGAAAAGTCAAGGCCCAAAAACCGAGACTCACTTCCCCAGCCAAGAAAAGGCCAGAGGGCCGGATGTGGTTGCGTAGAGAGAGCGGGAGCGGGAGCGGGAGCTGGAGCAGCCGGAGGTGACCCCACCGGCGGCAGTAGCAGCCTCTTGAGGGCTTCCAAAAAATAAAAAAAATAAAAACAGCACACACAGAGAAATGTTATATATGAAAGACAAGGAAAATGACAGAAACCAACGAAGAATTACAGAGAGCCACTGAAAATGTCAGCGGCATGCAAGGCGACTTTCTGTTTGTCTAAGACCGCTACGGGTAACTAAAATAATAACAATAATAGTACATAATACTAAGTCAAAATGCCAACTTCCGAAAGCCGAAAGCCGAGGGCCGAGAGCCGAACGCCGTCATTACTCCATTTTTACCACAATTAAAAGGTGGATGTTGGGGTCTCCTCCAGCCGGGTCTCCGGTCTCCGGTCTCGGGTCTCGGGTCTGTGTGGCGTCTGGGTGAATGTCTTTCCTATCTCTCCCCACTCTATTTCATTCCATTTCATTTCGTTTTATTTATTTTTTAATTTCCATGTGTAGACCTTTCTTCTCGCCACTCGCTTGCTTTTCTTTTATTTTTTCTCCTCTCTGCCAATGTCAACTTCCGTGGCGGCTAAGGCAACAGCAGAGAGTGGGGATCGAAGAGAAGCTTATCGATGTTGGGGAAAAATATAGGGATATATCCAGGCAATGGATGCTACAGATGTAGCTCAAAAATGAAGATTAATATGCAAGGAGCTATGCAATATCTGCAAATAGTATATGGAACAAGCAGGCACTACTTTTCATTGTCGGAATCTTGGTTATTAATTATTCTATTGTACCTATAGTTAAATACTTTAATAATAATAATAAATAAATGTATATTTACTTTACTCATATGTTTTTTATTGTGGAGTTTCTTTCTGTTGCCAATATGTTATCAATTAATAATATAGTTTAAATATTGTATATTGTATGTAGAATATATGCTACTTATATGTATCTAACTAGGTTTAATGCTACTTTACATAATGCTTAGATAGTTTGCAGATATAATAGGTAAACTATATTTTTAGTTAGAAACTATAACAACCAGTAGCTACACTTTATGTACTTCCTAGATACTACTTTTACCAGGTATCACATTGTCGAGGTCTACTTACGCTTATTTCTTTTACTTCTGATCGTGTTTCATGTTGCCGTAATGTTGTTTTACACAAATAGAACTTAACTATTTTATGGGAATTATAATATTTAAGACACTATCTATATAGTATCTACATAACCATAGTAACAACTTACCTAGTATCTTCATAGTGCCTCAGTTCTAGTGCTTTGCCCGGATATCGCATTGTCGGGGCCTACTCACTCGCATTTCTTTAACTTCTGCATTTTTTTCTGTTGCCAATTTGTTGTTTATTAAAATTCGCATGTCGTCGAATTTGACATACGCCTGTCAGACCCTGGAAATTACTTTTATTTTTTCCTCTCTCTTCGGAACCGTATTTTTTTCGCCTCTCTCTCTGCTCTGTCTCTGGGTTAAAGGCAGCGAATTTCTTTTCGTTTTTTTTTGGATATAGGAATATATGGCGGGCACAGGAGGGTGGTCTGGGGGGTGTACTGGGTACTGGGTACTGGCAAGTCCATCAATCATCAGTCACATATAGCCAAGTCGGAGCAGAGCTGCGCACTCAACGTAACATTCAAATCAATCAAAATGCGACTGCGACTTCTAACTGTGTTCGGTCTTGGGTTTGGGTTTTGGGTTCGTTCTCTCTGTATTATTTTTATATTTTTTTTGGTCCCGGGTAGGTGGGTGGATTCAGGCCTTGGCTGTATGCAAAACGCAAATCTAATTTTTCATCGAATGTGTTATAGTTGCAGGGCAGAACTGCTGTCGTTTCCCGGGCCGCCGCGGCTGATGAAGTCGTTCGAAATAATGAATAATGTGCTCGATGGATGTTTGGATGTTTGGATGTTGGCTGGGCCTTTGGGGTGGTAATGCTCATATGGCGTGCTCGGAAAATCCATATGGCAAATCCATATGAAGCAGGCCTTGGAAAACTCACAAGTAGGCCTTGGAATCAACTTCCGAGCGAGTGTCACCTCCAACCAGAGCCCAGACTCAGTTCAGTCCAGTAAGCAGAAGTCTCAGCACAACTCACTACTTGTTTTTAGTTCATAAAATTTACTTGTTCTGTGTTTTTATATTTTTCAGTATAAAGTTTTCTACAGTTTTTTCATTTCGGTGAGCTATATTATATTATTTTGAACAGTAATAGTTATTATTCCCCAACTAGACGAAACTTAAACGTAGCCATGAAGTCGTTCTGCAAGAGCTTCTTTCTCCAGCAACTCACCCGCCAAGCTGTCCTCGGACGATGCAGCCTGCACCTGGGTCTGGACTTTCCGGTCCGTGCTAAGGAGAGCCGTGGCGACTCCAAGGACGTACCCGCCGTCCGTGGCGACTCCAAGACCGTGTCCGATGACCACGCCAAGGCGAAACGTGCCGAGGCCAAGGTCTCTGCCACCGTTCGGGTCAGCTGCCTGCCCAAGGACGAGAAGACGGAGCTGGAGCCGGAGAAGCTGCGTAACGCCGAGGAGGCCATTGCAGCGATCACCGGGGGCCCCAAGCGCAGCGAGTTCCAGCAGCGCGAAACGCGGAAGTCCGAGTGCGCCAACCAGCTGAAGGATCTCGCGGCCTACAGGGAAAGCCACTGCGAGATCACTGTCTGTCGTATGCCGTTCGTGAAGACGGCCTACCCCAATGAGCGCTACTTCGAAAGGGCCGAGGATCTGTTGAAGATGGAGAGCGACCCCGTCAAGCTGGCCAAGTGGTTCCTTCAGCTGAAGAAGGAGCTGCAGGTGGAGCGGGAGAAGACGGAGGCCATAACGCAGAAGTATCTGGAGTTGGAGGCGGAACTGCATGCCAAGATCTGTGCTAAGAACAAGGAGCAAAAGGAATCCTCCAAATCGGTAACACCCGCCTCCAAGGACAAGCGGAATAAGAACACCAAATGAATCCCAGCGACGGCGACTACAAAACCACGACATCCCCTAACCATGAAGCGTGGCTTCCAAATTTCTTGTGTTTTACAATTTTTCGACTTTAAGTACAAATTTTGAGATCCGGAAAAATGTAGTATAACATCAAATTAAAAAAAAAAACAATAAAAAGTTAATGTATATTATTTGAGATATTTTGAGATCCGGAAAAATGTAGTATAACATCAAATTAAAAAAAAAAACAATAAAAAGTTAATGTATATTATAATTAGCTCGGAAATATTGAACTAAAGACTGGATACTGAGGAGAAGGCAGAGGTAACTCTTCTGAAACAGCTCGAAAGCTGCTTCTTTTACAGGATTTTGGATAAAATCCTTTACTTAAATCAATCTACAGGGAGTACATAACCAACATATTATTAAGCTAATTATCACTAACAAAACCCTTGTTAACATTCCTCAGAAGGCATTGTGGTTAAGAGGTAAGTACACTTCCCTGTGGAAAGCCCGGCTTTTCTCGTCTTTTTTCCCAGCACATAGTCTTGAATTTGCCAGAGATCCGGAGATGTCACTTGGTTAAAAATAGCGCCATGATCGCATATAAATTATAATTGAAATTATCCAAACAGTCGCCGCTTCAGGCGCGAATCCCGAAGCGCGACAAGTGGCAAGTGGCAGGCACTGTGGCGGCGCACGGTGCTGCTGATGACTTGATTTGAAATCTGAAGTGATATTTTAAGAATGGGAATGGGACTGGGGATGGGGATGGGGATGGGGCTGTGTCTTATCCACCCTCGGCTACCCAAAAACGATCCCGGCCCGAGCCCCTGTCCCGCGCTTGGTGGGCATGTTAAATGTCATTTAATAGTTGACAGTTGCACACTGCAAATACTGCAAATAGTGCAATGAATATTGCAGTTTATTTTTTATTTGTCTTTTTATTCCCCGTACGCGCTATCTAGCTAAAAATTTATGTGTAGGTGGTTTTAAATTTATGCGGTCGTCGTTGTCGTTGTCGCGTTGTCGTGTTGTCGGCGAGACGCCAAAACAAGTCGCGAAAAATTCTTTTGAATTTGGTTCGTTTTTGCTTTAATAAAAGTAAATTTTATTGCTTACACTAAAAATGCATTGCATTGCATCGCATTGCATTGCAATGCCGCAGGCTAATGCTCTCGCAGATGCAGATACACAGATCCAGATACACAATATATGAGAGAGCGCCAGATACGGTCGCTAGCTGCTGCCGCAGATCCAGATACTTTTAGCGCGAATTGAAGACATCCTGTGGCTCGGCATCCGCTTATTTATTCGATCAGATGTAACAAATATTAATATACTGACTTAATTACCATTAAAAATAGATAAGAAAGAAAAATAAAATAATTAATAAGTCTCTGGAAACTGAAATTGAATAAGAAAATATATATTTTCTGCTGGTAGGATTTTTTAACAGACTGAGTCTTAAGTATATTCCAATTTCAAATTAAATTGAATGAAAATCAATTGATTCTTTGTTTGATTTCGATTTTGTTTTATATTTTTAATCCAACTATTTTGTTTAATTTAATTTTTATCAAAGAACTGCAGCCATATTTGTTTATTTCAAAAGGGAATCGATTTATATCAATCTATCTACGCCTTAATCTTGTTTGCCTAAGAAATAGCCCAGCTTAATCTAATTAAATTAGCTTATACTTTGTACCCTTTAATTGTGGCCACAAAATGAAATACAAATGAAATAAAAAACTTTCCACCGCCCAGGGCCATTACTTTCAAGGCGAACTTTGATCGCCAGTTTGATTTTCACGCAGCTCTTGGCGGGCCATCGCTGGCTGGAAAGAAAGTTTGTGTTTATTTTTTTGGCAAATCATAAAAATGGCGCCATGGTCATGGATCACAGCACTGCCAAAAAAAACGTTCAACTAAGAAGAGTCAAAAAGAGCCGAAAAAGAAGCCGAATGAAGCCAGGTCCAACGACCAGTACAGTCGCGGATATTCAGTTGGTTCCTGAGCTGTCATCCAGTCATCCAGTCATTCTAACAGTTAGTCATTCCATCAGTCAGTCAGCCAAGCGTCTCCGAGCCCAACTTGTCTTATCTGCGACTCTGCTCGAATTCCACCTGCTCTTGGGCTTTGTGTTTTTTCGAGTGTGCGCCATTTTTGAATTTCGTTTTCTGGACGAATGCCTCTAATATGAGTTAACAAAAAATATATACCGAAAATGGAGAAAGAATGTAAAGAAATGAAAACATTTTTCAAAATTTTATGCTCATTGTTGGTTATAGTTTTTCTTTTTTGTTTTTTTGGGGGGGTTTTGTTTTTGGCTAATTAGCGTAGCCCCTGGGAAATGGAAATGGATATGGAAATGGGAATAGAAATGCCTCCGCCCGCAGCTCTCGTGGTCTCGACCACTTCCAAAAAAATAATACAAAAAATTTCCCTTGAACAGCACATAATCCCACACATATACACGAGCGTATATATCCAGGTTATAGCCGCTGTTTTGCATAAATTAAATATTTTTCGGTGCGCCGGCCATTTGCCAGGTGGGTGGCTTTTGGCCCAGTTGAAGTTTGACTTCTGCTTGGGCATCGGAAGGTGAGCCGAGAGCATTTCGGGAATCTCAAGAGTTTGCCGAGGGGGAAAATACTAGTGGAAAAGTAGTGGAAAATCGGGGGAGGAAAACGGTGGTGTGTGGTGTGGGTTTCTGGCTGAGAGGTTCCTGCTCTTAATTCACAAGACATGTGATGGCGGCGGGGTAATTACTCCTCCATTGATGATCACTAAAAACGAAGAATTTATAATAACCCCGAAAAATAAAAACCATAAATATATAGGGAGTTTTATTGGTAAAGTTATAAACCATAAGCCACAGAGGTTAATGATTGTATTCCAGGATATTATAGGTGTATAAATAATATGAAAATAGGTTGGGTATGACTATGTTCCCAAGAGATTATTATAGAAATTTAATATATTATTTAAAATATGTATAAATATTAAACAAATCGAAATGCTCCACTCAAGCTCCGGTAGCGAACCCTCGAGATCCAAAATCCGAAAGTTATTAAAGCGTAGACTCCGGCTCTCGATGCGTATATTGTTTTAGTGAGCTGCCTTTGTTGCTGTTGCTTTTTTGGCGCTAGATTCACACTATAAAAAATTAGCTTCGCTCCTCTTCTTTGTTATGCTCGCATTTAGCTTATTATTATTATGATTTTTGTATTTTTTTACGCCAGCATTGCTGCCCATTTGCCGGGTTCAATGACTAATTTATGAAAGTTGCCCTGACTTGACTTTAATTTTATCTTCTATGTTTTTTTTCCTTTTTTTATTTTCCTCCAAGAGAGACAGAGAGAGGGAGCCGGAAACCAGCGAAGTGGTTCACAGGCAAATAAGTTGAGGGATTGCAGATCAGAGGAAAACTAGAGCGGATCCCTAAGAACTTTCACCGACAGAAAAACAAGTGCCGAGGATCTAAGGATGTGCCGAGGTCTCCGAGGATTCCGGGAACAGGATCGCTTGTTTGCCTGTGAAATTTCGCGTTCACCTTTGTGGGCATTGTTGTGTTTAACCAGCGATTAGCCACCAACGGACCTGAGGTTAACCGACCGACCGCCCGACCTCCGGACAGGTACAAAGGAGTGCCGATAATTGGGCTAGGATATCCGGGATATGGGGTATCGGTCAGGCCGATTTAACACCTCTAATTGAGCCATATAATGCCAGCCAGCCAGCCAGCCAGCCGGCCTGCCATCCGTCGATACATTAAAATGCCCCCAAAAATATCGCCTTTGGCTCGCTTTTCGTCTGCCCGACGACCAGCGTTTGCGAGTAAATCAATTTTTATGCCGCACTTAGCAGTTAAAATGGGAAGACTCACAGGCACACGGTAAAAAAATAGCCAAGGCTTTCTGTACTTAATTTAATCTGTACTGTATTTAATTGGGAATTTAATCGTTTATGGAAATATAGTTACAAATTACACGGAGCATCTTTAGTATAAAAATAATTGTTTCCTAATTTATTATGCTTAAACTTTTTTGTTCCTTTATATACATACATTTTTTCGCTGTGTGCAGCCAGGCCAGATGCGAAGATACAAAGATACTGCGCGCGAGCCTCTCGTTACATTAAATATGCATCAAAAATTGATGATGATGCATTTTTAACGATTCAACGTTGGATTTTTATGTCGCCAGAAATGCATCGAGAGTCGGCTTGATGTATGTTCCAATACACATGTCCATCATCCTCCCATCATTCCATCACATTCGACACATCTCCGACTCCTGCCCCATCGCCATATCCATCTCCATCTCAATCTCCATTTATTTGGACTTGTTTGTCGCTTGTCTGCGCCTCAATTTGATTTTAATGGCCTTTTGATAAATTCTCCCCGCTGCCCCATCCTCGAGGGGAACCTGGAGCACCCGAAGAACACCCAGAGAACCTGGATGCTCTCTTCTTGCCCTTGGCCGGGACCCGGTACATGTCATCAGCGATGGGCGGCGCCACTTTGCGATGCTCACACGCTGCGCGTTAGCCTGGACAGTTTGTAATTATTTCTGTGGCCAAATTGAATTGAATTAAGGCGAAGAGGTGAAGTGCACACACGGCGAGAGCAATGGCAGAAACCCATCACACAGGGCAGTGTCTGTGGGTTCCACCACAAGAAGACAGCAATGAGTTCGACCAGCTAATGCCCTTTACTTGGGTTTATTGCTTATATATGCATTTTTTTTTTATTTTTATATTTGTGGAATTTATTTGAAGACAAGAAACACACCGTTTACACTGTATCTTTTACAATGCTGTTAAACAGTGGTGCCCAATCCCTTGACTCCCACACCAGTACGGTCACATGGTTAGTCTGTGTCTAATCTGGTCACTTTTAAAGTTAATTTTAGTATTTAGTTAAGTAAGTATAGTATTTTTTACTGATGTAGAGGTTCTTTCTTAACTTAATTATAAATGGGTTTAACTAAATATTCCTTGAGCCCAATATACCCGCTGATAACTCATAGTTTCCTAGGCATAATGAAGCCGAAGTCGAGCGCAAATGAACAACGAACTTTTTGGCCACAGTTGAGTGATTCCTGGGTGTCGTCGTCATCGTCGTCTTGGGTCTCTGGTCTTCGGTCTACGGTCTATTCGGCACTCCATTCCCTGGTCTTCTGCCCGTACTCTTCGGTCTTCAATCTCCAGTATTTCCCTCGCTCTCTCTGTGCACCTGTGGCGTTACTGGGTACTCTCTGGTAGGTGCTAGGTATCTTGGGCCGGAGAGGCGACCACTGTCACTGTCAAGCGTAATCATAATTTATTGTAATTATTTTGTATTATTTTTTAAAATTGTTTTAATGAGTCGTAGTCGTTGCGCTGTTCGTCTTCTTCGTTACTTGTTACTTTTGCTGGCTGGCTGGTTGGCTGGTTGGCTGTTTCTCTGATCGTTTTGCCGTTTTACAGTCACCTCGATCCCGGCCATAATTACATTATAGATATTTCCATGTTTGTGATTGTGATTACCGTTGCCTGTGTCTGTGTCTGTGCTGGCATTTTGTCAACGAAAAACGAACGAAATTTCATAATCGGAAGTGTTAGACGTTGAGTTGGGAGTATGTGTTGCTGGCTGCCATTACCCGACCACTTTTAATGAGCCGCAATTATTGAAATTTCTCGAATGCAACGGCCCATGGGAGGTGGTCGCCATCGCCGCCTCCGGAGAGGTGTATTTCCTTAAAGAGAAGAAAAAAAACTGCTGTTAGCTGTTTATTTTTAATAGGTAGAAGATTGTTGTCTATTTAAAATGATTTATTTGGGGGCTTTCCACCTGAACTCGATAACTAATTTAGTTTTTATGGTCTTTAACTTTAAGTTGGGTTTTAAGAACTACATGGAAAATAAAAGAAAGAGCTAGCCGTTCTGTTCAATTTGGCAGAACGTTTTGATTTTTATAAAATGAAAAGCCTAGTTAAGAAATAAATAAAAGCAAAGTTAAAGGAAATCTTTTTAATATTTTTTTTTTTGGTAATTTTAAGGATGATTCCTCTGTCAGCTATTTAATATAGTCTTTCGAATTTAATAAAAGTAGTCTCGAAATAACTAACAAATGCGAGTAAATTAATATATAACAGAAGACAAGAAAGTTACAATTATATTTCTTTATTAGTTTTGTGAATTAAAATTAACTTAAGTTAAGTAAAACATATTTTATATTGTAGTTTATATACGTGGAAAAAGAAGAAAGTTCTTACTGATTCATGGCTATGTCCGGCATAGAGGGTGGCAAATGCTTCGCTCAGTGCGTGGCAAACTTCTGACTAACCCTCCTCTGACAGGTTAAAGTGATATATATCTTAAATAGCTTTTGAAATATTCTCAGATAGTCAGAAGATCGCTTGGGGCACTATATATCAAGAGGTGATTGCGCCATCGCTCCCATTTCTCCATTTTTTTCGGGATGCTGACGCTGTCGCTCGGCAATGGCACCTGTTGATCTTGTGCAAATACCGAAAATAGTTTCCAGCCCCGAAACAATGCGATCCCAAAGTATACACACACCCAGAGCTGCGGGGAGGGAACTTGCGAGGAGGCGGTGTGTACACACACACGGGTCTCGCCCGGGGTTTTGGTCCCCTGATAAGCCTCGCTCTCTACACATCCATCTCCAGCGAAATCCATTTGTTTTTTGGAACTATCAGGCGGGGGTGTTCGTTTCTCGGTTCTCGGGGTTTATTTGGTCTGTTTTTCATATTTTTTTCTTTCTGTACATATATCTCCGCGATAAGATAGGAGGCGAGAGGAAAACTGGGTTCAGTTCCAGCTTGCAGCTTGGGTTTCATCAGCCAAACCGCAGCATGCCAAAGCCATGAGGCCAATTTTCCAAGAATAATTTGTGATTTCGTTTTCGTTTTCGGTTTCGGTTTTGGTTCCTCCTCTATAAGTATTTTGTGGGGGGACGATACACACAAATAGTTGAGCAAATAAGGCGGAATGGCTAAACAATAATAGCACTTCACGTTTCGGAATCAGAAATTATTTCATTGTTTGCCGACGATAAGAAGTAAGTGGAAGCTCTCTGGCGGAGGGAATGACATGTGGCCAGGGCAGTTACGAAAGTCAATAAGATTAGCATCATTTAGAGTCTACATCACCATGATGATCACAATCAAAGTCTGAGAATGGCCATATCTGGCAAGGTTCTCGAAATGTGATTACCTGGCACCAGGGTTTCATTGTCGTAAAGTTCGCTTTTTTAACTGAATTCCTCTTAGACAGGGGTGCTCATGCCAATAGCATTGTGTTAAGTCGCTTAACCGAATGCTATTTCTTGTTGGATAGTCGGAAGATCAAGCAGACTGTTTCTGGGCACCCCTGCTTTGGGAAATATGTAATCTATATATATCCCATGACTCCCCTGATAAATACATATATTAAATTATAATTCCTTAAGTCTCCGAGTGCCTTACACTCGCGTTACGCACTATCGCCATGCAAGCTGGCTGGCTGTTCATCATCTACATCATGATTGTCGCCATCGCATTCGTAGTCGTCGTCGTCGTGCCCAGCTCATTATTTTTATGAGTCTTTGTGCCGGGGCCCCGTCTCTTCCGCCTCCTCAGCAAAGTGATCTAAATCTATTGACCGAACGAACTCCCGCCCAAAGACGACTCGTACACCTGAGAACTGAGAACTGAGAAGTCAGAACCGAGAACTGGCTTTGTTGATACTCAAACTCAAACTCGAAGCCAAACTCCAGCTCGAAGTTGCTCTCTTCTGCTTGGTTTTTTCTGCTGCGGCAGTCGGAATAAAACTATATACACGTTCGTGTATTTTTTATTGCCATTCATGCATAATGCCAAAAAGATAAATAACAAATAAATTTCCTACTATGTACTACTGCCAGCCGAGTCCCCCCACTAGCTCTTTCCCATCGCTGTGTGGTAATTATTAATAAATGCCTGCCCACCTGCGTCCCGCGGACCATGCCCTCTAATAGTGTTCACGCTTCGCTTGGCATTGAAGAAGACAACGACGACGACGACGACGACGGCGAAGACTCGCTGAGAAGACGCTCTGCGGAGACTGGTGACTGGGCCGTGCCCTTAGCGTTCCAAAGAGCCAAACAACCGAAGAACCGAACAACCAATTGTCTTTTGGCATATTTTCAAGTTGAACGCTCGGCGTGTTTTTTTTTCATTTGTTTTTCTACCATCTTACCCATCTTGCTTCTACCCATTTCTAGAGATTTTCTAGTGCGATTAAGCGAAAAACGAAACAGTCTCATAAAAAATATTCCTCTCCCTCTCTGGCGCTCTCTTGGCTCATACATAAATATTGTGGAAATGGCCGGGAAAATGGTGGCTTTAGGCCCCCGGAATTGAAGAACTCAAATTGCAGGCTAGTCTCGACTGGGGCCAGGTTCAATGGCAAATAGTGTGAACTTCTTTGGCGACCGTGACAAGTATACTTTGATTGGGGGCTTTGTTTTAACAAAGCTACAGATGTGACACCAGTTTGCCATATTAAATTGTATATAATAATAATGACTTAGTACTGTACTGTACTGTACTGCCAAATATGATAAATAATCTGGAATTAGTATTCATGGTTATTAGAATAAGCGAATAATTGGGAACAAGAGTCGGCTTAAATTATTACTAATCATTCTTGGCGATCGTGACAAATCTACAAAGTATTCCTATATCATTTTCGTATATAGCAAGAGTTTTAAAATTAGCTTTTAATGTTATTACAGCATGATTGTATATTTTAATATTGATATTTATGGTTCTCTTATATTATTTGACTTTAAAGTACGCTTTGATAAACATTAATATTATTAAAAGCGGAAAGAACATTAAATGATTTCTTTATTATATTCATATATAAACAATAATGTATGTATTAGCCCTTATAAATACCAAAGAATACCCAATAATAGCTAGAAAATACATTCCCACTCTTATAAGTATATAATAAAATCGAAATTTATTCAAAAACCTTCTGCAGCCCATCAACGCCCGCAGTCAGCTCACCAATAACCCATTCAGAGAGCGAGTCATTCACTCAATCATTCAGGCATTCAGTCGATCCAGGGAGAACCCCTTGATTGGGAGTTGGACTCACATTCGCATTCGCATTCGCATTCGGATGCGGATGCCACATCACCCTCGCAGAACTGCTTTGCATATTGACATCATCATTTTGCCGGAGACGACAAACTGTCAAACAAAACAATTGCTGTCAAATTTACAACAATGAGCGGGAGCCCAGAGAAGAAAGCACACGGAGCACAGAAAAAATGGAGCTGTCAAAGTTTTTATGGTCGAAAGAAGCAATTTCAACATATCAATAAATTTTTGACAATTCCCAAAGACAGGCGGAGGAGGAAGGAATGAAGGAAATTTCGATATATATATAGGCGGCCGGAGGACGTAACAAATACCGAGGAACACCTTTTCAATAAATTTGCTACAACTGTCAGCGAAACAATGTCATTGTCACGACGCCCTCGCCGAGGTCCTGGAGCTCGAGCCTCACCCCTTTCCTTATTTTTTCTACGCCGGAGACGGGCGAAGCGACCTATAAACCTGTCACAGGACCCGGGCGCACATTCAATTGAAGGCACACGAAGGCGGCAGGAGCAGCAGCAGCAGGAGCAGCAGGAGCAGCAGGAGCAGAACGACAACGACAACGACAACGAAAACGACGACATTATTGTCGCTAAACAAACGATCAAATGGCAATTTAAAAGTTTTTATTTAACACTAAATCACCCACACCAACGATCCGGGCAACCGCCGAGCCGCCGCCACCTGACATTCGCTTTCTTTTTCAATTTCGAACCCTTTCGTCCTTTCCAGGACCCGCAACCCTCTCAGTCCGCGCAGGCCGCCCACCCTCTTGCGCGATTTTCAATAACTTTTGCCCCGCCGAACAAAAGGCGCAAAACTTTAGCGACTTAAATTATGGGCCTTGTCTCTCGTCCTCGTCCTCGTCTTCTTCTCTTGTATTATATTTTTTCCTTGTATTTTTTTGAGCTCATCGACTGACTTCTGCACTCCCCAGGGAATTTGTTGCATGCATGAAAAAATATCTGACATAACGACGGGGAGAGGGTGGAGTTCTGGCTTAAAGACAACCAATGTTTCCAACTCCCAGCTCCCAGTTCCGAATTCCTTTCGCGCTCATATTGATATTGGCGGAGAGAGTGCCTTCGCTTAAGGACATTTGACACGGGGTTAAGCGCCAGCTTAAGGGTCTTGATTGGTGACCCTGAAACCCTTTCCGCAGTGGCTTTTGATTTCATCTCCTCTAGAGTACCTGTAGCCAGTGTTGGCATGTGTTAGAGCTTACCTTCCTGGCAAAAGGACTTTAAAAATAGCGTTTACAGGACTTTAAATATTTACAAATGCTAGAAACCAAATATTAGAATAAGTATTAGTATATTATTATACTTTTTACCACCATTATGAAGGTATCTACAAAAATATATATATCCTGGAGTCACAGATTAAGTACGATTATTTACGATTATTCGAGCATAGTTATGTTCATGTTTTTACTTTATTTAAATTTAACAACTAAGCCCTTAAGGCACACTGTCCCAATGTTTGGAATTTAATTAACCTTGATGCTTTAATGAACGAACTGAAGGGAGGCTCTCAAGGATAGAAATCATTGCGTGCGGGGCTTGGGTTAGGCCGGACCTTGGGGATCCCTACTTCCATACCATGTTGTTCCGACGACGACGACGTGGGCTGGTCTTTCGCATGAAGGCGATGCTCAGGCGACGCTTGGCCCGCGTTTGGATCTCCTTGCTGTCGGCCGGCTGGAAGAGGTCGGCATAGCTGCCCAGACTGCTGTCCACGACCTTGCCCTGGGCTTCGCCGCGGATCAGGGCGCTGGCCCGGGGTCGGGGTGCTGGGGTCGCATCGGAGCTGACAGCCGACGGTGGCGGCGGTGGGAGCTGGGCGCCCACTTTGGCAGCAGGCCCCTTCCCGGCCGATGGCTTCACTCGCTTCTCTGGGATCGGTGGCTTCTCCGGCTTCGGTGACTTCTCCGCCTTCGCCGGCTTCTGCGACTTCGGTGGCTTCGGCGGCTTTTGTGATTTCGGTGGCTTCTCCGACTTCGCTGGCTTCGGATCCCTGGGCAGGTGCTGAGCGGATGACCCCCTCGACTTCTGGCGTTCCTTCTGGATCATCTGGGAAGACGTCTTCCCGGCTGGCTGCCACTCGCCGTGATGGCGCCGGAACATCCCTGAGCCGTACTCCAGCATCGTATCGATGGCCCCCTCGCGGCGCAGATCCCGCTTGAGGCGCTCCTCCAGCAAGCGATGGTGTCGCTGGCGACAGGTCAGCCTCGGCCCGAAGCGGGACGTCATGATCGGGCTCGTGGAGTTGCGGCCACTCGGTATCTGGGTGGCGCCGGCAGCTCCCTGGAACTGGTAGGGCGTGTACCACGGACAGTTCACCTTGCGCATCTGCCCGCTCACAAAGGACCTGGCCTTGCGCACCTCCAGCTTCGACGGCTGCTTATCCTTGCTCCTCCTGCTCTCCACCTGTATCTGGCTCAGCTTGGTGAGAGTCTTCTTCTTGGCCAGTGGATGGCTGCCAGCGGCGAGGCGCCGGCGTTTGGTGCTGGGCACCAGCCAGGGCTTGTCGTAGTTCCTGAACGGCTGACGCGGTGGCCTTGGCTTCTCGCGTGGCCCGCTCTTGGACCGGGCCTGGGGGAAGGCCTTGACCAAGGCCTTGGTCAGGACCTTGGATGTCAAAGCCTCCTTTTGCTCCTTTGGGGGTCTGCGCAAGCGGACGGTGGGGGCCGTGACCGAGGACCTGGACGGCATGACCGATGGCGATGGCGATTGCGATGCCGTTGGCGATGGCGATGGTGAGTGCGAGCAGAAAGATGAAGGGGAGCGGACTCGGGAACGGGTGGGGGATACCGATCTGGCCCGATCCTGCTCCACCTGGCCCTGTTTAGTGGACTTTGACAGCTTGCCGGGCATCAGCTTCGGCTTCGACTGCGACGGCGACTTCGTCACCTTAACCTTGGACTTGGACTTCGCCGGGGCTAACTTGGCTGCCCTGGGAGTCTGGGCTGGTGGCTTCTTTTGGGTGGCTGCCAGCTTGCGAGCGGCCCCAGCGGGAAGGCGCTGGGATTTCTTAGGGGACTTGGCTAAGGAACCGGAGCGCACACGTAAGGCGGAACGGGAGCGGGACTCCGATCGCAGATCAATATCATTCTCCGCCTGGCGGGACCTGGCGGGCTGCGTTCGCCGAGGCTGACCATTGTCGGGCTTCCGCGCCAATTTCTTGACGGACCTGGTCTTAGCCAGGGCAGGCACCTGGGAACGCACTGGCATGGCGGTGGAGGAGCCACGCACCACTGGAGGAGCTGGCCCCTTCTTTGGCGCAGATGGAGCCCCTACCTTCCTGGTCTTGGACCTTACCTGCGGCAGCTTCGACGCCTTCAGTAGCTGCTTGAGCTGCTCCTTGTGCTGGAACTTTCTGGCCAGGTGCGGATCCAGGAGCAGGAGGTCATCGAGCGCCTCCTTGGACTGGGCGATGAGGTTCAGGAAGTTGAGGCGCTCCGGCTTGGCGTAGTACATGTGGCCCTTGTAGTCGTCCACCTGGCCAAGGTTGTGGTGCTCGGCCACCACCTGGGCCACCACCCGCTTCAGGGTGCTCCGGTTGAGGTTCATGTGCTGGGCCACGTTCTTGGCCAGCGCCTTGAGGGCGCCGCCCGTGCCGCCGAGCGGTCGCATCGTCCAGATATTCTGCAGCCTCCGTTCATCCATGACGGGATGAGGGGTCTCGTCCTGGTCCTGTGCCTGGGAATACGATTGGGGTTGGTATTGGGAGCGGGACCGATGCATTGCATCGATGTCTGGGCCCAAAAACGAGAACAACTAATTTAAATGCAAGCCGAAAAAAGGTTCTGCAAGTCGCGGGAGTCGAGTAGAATTCCTCGCTTTCTCGAATTTTGTTTCAAACTTAATATTTTTTGTAACTTATATACTTTCGAACGGAGACTAGGGGCTTTGAAGTCTGCTGAAAAAATGAAAGTCTTGCGTATAGCTAATATATTTAGAAATATAAAGAGGTGATTCTGTACGTACGAGCTGAAAAGGAAGCCTTGAAAGGGGCACTGCCCGAAAATCCACAGCCTGCTCTGTTTCCTTATTTTCTAATATTTTTTTTAGTTATTATGGATTCAGCTAAAAGTAATAGGAAACATTTGGTGTAAGGACTACCTAGACTTTTGTATTATTTATTCTCGGATTTTGTGAACGGTAAACTATCGGGGAAATCATCGTTTCGATTATGCTTCCTTGGGGAATCCGTACACACTTATATTTACAATATTCCCAAGCGATCATTAGAGGCAGCTGAATGCTGAGCAGGTGCCCCAACCACCACCGACGATCAGTAGCCACGTGCTAAAGGACCAGGGACAAGTGACCCCTCCTTCTGGTGCTCCTTCTCCTGCCTCGGGCCATATCAATGGGCTCCGAAATGGGCAATCAAGCGTGTTGGGAAAACACAAAGTCAACGGGGAAGCCAGGCCAGCAGACATACCTGCTCGGGGGCAGAGGAAAAGCAACCAACGGTGTCTGAGAGCGAGAGTCCGAGTCCGACCGCAAAACAAACGCAACATCGGACATCGGACGCACCTCAGACAGGGGAGGAAGGAAAAATTATAAATGATTTCATTAAGGCGAGAACGGGAACGGGAACGAGGGTCGTCGTAGGTCAGGGACCAAACTGAGGCACCTGCATCATTGCTGCCTGCACCTTGGGCAGGTGAACAAGGGAAGAGGTTGCCGGGCTCCTTAGGGGTGGGAAAAATGATTTACAGACAGCTCGGGTCTCGGGACTGGGGTCTTTGGTCTCTGGTCTCTGGTCTCTGATGATGATGATCCGCTTCAGTGGAGGCTAGGGTAGCCCAAAAAACAGAGAAAACGGAGAAAACCCTTTGCGAAGTTCAATACGGAAGCGCCCTGTGCCTTGTCTCTCCTCGTTTGGGCCACTTAACCGTAATTAGGGCTTTTCAATATTATTAATGATGATGGTCGCTGGTCTGGCCTGGCCTGGCCTCGCCTGCCCTGGAAATGTGGGAAATGCATTGCGAATTGATGACGGCCTGGTGGCTGGTGGACAATGAATGCAAAAATGCAAAAATGCAAACACGCAAGCCCAAAAGCGCAACAATTTTCGAATAGCAATTTCTGTGCCGCTTTTATGGCTCTTCGCTCTATTTGACTCTCGTTGTTTTGTTTGCACTTTGGCGGTGGTGGTGGTGGTGGTTACATCCATGCAACCATCCATCCATCCATCCATCCATACGTTTTTAGCGTTATCAGTGCAAAATAATCTTTCAATCAGCCCTATGGCCGCAACATGGTGGATGGTGTACCGGGGCTCCTCCATCCCTGGACTCCCTCTGGCCGCCAGCAGAGCGTGACGCCAATTGTTGCAACTTGCAGTGGCAGTGGCAGTTGCATTTCCAAGGGCGGCCTGGGATGGCCTGGGATGGCATGGTGGCACTTGAAGGGCTTTGCAATTACAGTACCAGGAACCTATCGAAGCACACACTCACCTGTTGTTGGTCGCGGGAAAAATAGAGGTCGAGAAAATCATGTGGGAAAGCCACAGAACGTACTTGTTTTACGCTCTTTTCAATGAGAGTTTTATTAACTAATATTTATACTTTTGTATTAGATAAATAAATTATTTTTCCATGTATATATTAGTACAGAATATTAAATACATTTTTTCATTCAATAAATACATTAGTTCGTCTCACTTATATTTAATTTAATTGATTTAGAACCTTTGGGCCTGGGGTAGCTTCAAGTATAGCAGATTTATTGCCAGATCATTGTATATATATTGTATTACATAATTCCTAGTGGTTCCCAGACCTTCTTCTTCCGCACTTTTTGGCCCATTTGCGCCTTGTTTGAACAACAAAAATAAAATAAAAGAAAACAGAAGAGCAGCGACGGGAAGCGACTTGCGACCGACCGGGAATCATTTAAGCATTGCGGTGTGAAATTTCACACCGATTGCAATAAACATTCAACAATAAAAAAAAGTACAAAAAAACAACTAAACAGAGAAAGGCCAGAAAAGCGAGCGAAGACGAGAAGAAACCCTTTGCAATGGAACAAAATCAATCAAACAGACGACGGGCTGCGCATGCGCGCACGCCGGATGTGGATGTGTTGTTGGCAAACGGCTACCAGGCGGCGGCATGGGTTAAGGTGGTCGGGGGTTAAGAGTACACACACCACACCACACCACTGGCTGCTGCTGCTGGCGTTAATGGTGTCACTAAGTACGCCGCAAACTGGCGGCCTTTCGGGCCGCGCTCTGATCATCGAATGGAACCAATAAAAGTCGCCTTCCCATTGTCTTTATTCGCGCGGCTCTCTCGCGTGCACTGTAAAAATAAAGACAAAGTATAGATTATATTCAAAATATTTTATTTAGACAGAGGAAATTACTTTAAACTGTTGCAGAAGTCATGATGGACAACATTTATAGATTATTTATCGCGAAAATAACGCTTTTATTAGAGCAAAAGGATATTAACTTTAAATAAAAAAATATAAACATAAATCACAATTTCCTTATCGATTTGTATCGGTTTTGATCGATAGTTTTAGTTTATTTTGAACACTCCCAGCGCTGTTTTTATCTTTTTCCCGAGTGCATCCATTTCCCATTTCATTCAATTTGCATTTGTGGCCAGCTCATGGTTGAATGGTCTTGCGGGTGCTGCTGTCCCCCCATCCCAGCCACTTCCATTTCCACTTCCAGCCCTTTATGGGGGTGTAGGTTTAGGCGGCTGTGGGTTTCCCGAAGGGGGTAGAACAAAAGAGTCAGCCGGCGGGAGCCGAAACAATTCAATTGTCTGATTCGGTGTTGGCTTTCTTGTTTTCCTGTTCCATCCGCAGTTCGTCAGTTGCGCTACATTGCATCTCACACATCGCGCATTAGCGCTGCCAATGACAATGACGATAGCAATTCCAATTCCGATGACGATAACAATCGCGATGACTTTTGTGTGATGGTCGAGCGCCTGCTGTTGTACTCGTTCTGCCCCGAATAGTGAAGAAGGGTGGGCAGCAGGTAGTATGATTAACAGTATCGCCAGGTATCCGGATACAAGAATCATATTTCAAGCTACGATTATCCCTATGATTACCCATTGATCGGAGGCCAAAGCAAGACTGACACAACATCCAGAAATCATTATTTCAGCTGTCAAAAGCAGTCTGTCTACCAGCTATCCCCCTTCCCGCCCAATCATACATCATTCGCTTTATCTATATTTCCGCCTAACTGCGGTCCAGGTCCCCCTGGAACTCGGATATGTATATGCCTGGCATATAGTACATATGTGTGAGAGATCGGCCTGCTAATATGCGGGCGCGATCGGGAACCGCAAACAAAAGCGATCCCAAGCGAGGACCGATGGTTAATTGCCCTCCAAGAGCGAGAGAGAGAAAGGGAGACGCCACGTCGTATAAATATTTTTTCCAATGAAACATTTTTATGTTAATTCGAAAAATTGTTTTACAACCAATTAACTTAGCCAATGCACCAAAAAGATCAACGGACAAGATCGCGCACTGCCACTGGACAGAGCGCTTGCCGAGGGTAATGTAATGTTCAGGGGTCGGGTCGGGGCCGGCACTGAAGGAACTGCGGAAGAATCGAGGGTGAGTGTCGATCGCATGCCGCTCGGAATTCCATTATCCATTCCGACTGTCAGTCGATGGCCCGTACCAAAAAGAGCTCCCTCCCCGGCCAGCGGGCAGGCAGGTGCACTGGGAACCCTTGAGTGGTGCTGGTGGTGGCCAACCCTCCTGTGAATGTCCTGTTGCTGCGGGTCAGTGCCGCTCGCTAAATCAATCAAGCGCGGCTGAAGGAAAATAATATTATCAGCCGAAAATAGAGCACAAAACTCGTAGGATTCGATCGATTGAGTACCCTGGAGTTATTTTTTAAGCGCTGTTTGCAATTTTTTGCGAAATGGAGATTTCTAAACAAGTTGGCGGCGCCTGGCAATGTAATATTATAATTTAAAGTGTGTATATTATATAAAAAGAATTATAAATTATAATATATCGTGTAATATAATCGTTTTGGCTACAGCTTACATATCTAATATACCCTGAATATATGCATCAATCCTTGAGAGTCGGTAAAACCATTTCAATTAAAATGCCACTTGAGGTCTGTGCCTCTCACTCGCACTCTGGCACTCTGGCACTCGCGGCCTAGTCCACAGGTGAGCTACAGGTGCGAACGGACACCAGGTAACCCGACCTGCGGTTGTGTCATGTAATTAGGAACTTCCCCGAGCGCCTATCGATTTGGGGGATCGATCGATGGATGGATGGATCGATCGGATCGGAATGAAGTCATTCGGCAGCTGCTTCTGTTTTTGTTTTTCCTTCTTTTTCTTTTCCTTTGTAGATGTTGGCTTTTCACTTCCATTTCCATTTCCCTACCAATTTTCATTGCCATTTCGGACCAGTCATGACAGACCTAAGTGGCCACTCGTGATCTGCAGAAAGGCAGCGAGGCGGAGACAGCGGGAGAGGGACTTTCCCAGGCCATCCATCCAGAGCGGAGATCTTCATTACGGCCCAGTGGCTCCCAGTTATCTGGACGCGTTTATCAGCTGGCCTCCAGGAACTCACTGCTACGATTCTGCATCTGGATGCATCGCAAATCCTGGCCAATCCCTGGCAGCTTCCGCTAATCTCCGCCAGCGAATCGAAGTCACGTTGCCCAAGCCGACTACGCTCTTCTAGGAGCCATGTCCGCACTCACAGGAAAACTTAAGGAAAATATATTTTCAAATTCAATATTAAAGAAAGCTTATTTTATTATATTGAAAAATATGTTATAATATTTTAAGATACACAGGAAATTAGCCAGAAGATGGCTTACATGGTGGATTCCTATAATTTCTAGAAATACATAAAACATTTATAATTATATTTAAATGCACAATACATTACATTAGCTTAAGGTTCCGAAATAAACCAAACAAAAGTGCGAAAACTACCCATTGATATTTCTTTAATTTCTTTTGTTATTTTCATAGAACTATTTGCGGAAATTAAAAAATAAATACCTGCAAGGTATCTCTATTCTATGATAAAGAAAATCGTTAGTATATTTTATTTTTGGCTGAAGCGATGCCTTCTTTGATCCCAAAAGTTGAGTGTACGACATCTGAGGGAACCTAATTGCTGAGCGTGTCAACGTATAGGTGAATTATGATATAGAAGCCCTGCGGAATTATATGGCTAAAATATGAAAAAACTATGGCCCCAACGGCGAACGGCGGCTGATCGCTGGCTAGAGATAATCCCCAGGTTATGGAGTATGGAGTATCTCCAGGTCTCTCAGGCCCCCGATTCTCCGATTCTCTTCTGTTTCTGCTTCTGCTTCTCGGCTTCTCGGCCTCTCGGCTCCTCTCTCTATCTTTCTTTCGGCGGCAGAAATCAGAGCTCGTTAAAAACGCTCAACTTGAACCAATCAAAAGACGCGCCGTTGTCGACAACGATGCCGCCATCGTTGTGGGCCATAAAAATAATAAAAAAAAAATAACAAGAAATAAACAAGCAGCAGACACAGGCCAGAAGAAAAAATGAAAAAAAAAAAAAAAAAATTTATTCAAACAAAAAAAGTGCGACCGAGATGGATAGAAAGAAGATTTCGAGAGGTAAGTATATAATAATAAAAATGGGTAACGCATCACACAGAAATATGGTGAAAATGTGCGACTTTTTCGTGGCCAACATTAGATATTCATATCGAAAGTTCATTGTACCAAAGAACACCGGCGACAGCGACATTAAAATATGATCTATGATCCATTGTTCTACAAAATTTCAGTTCAGTTTCAGTTAATTCGGAGGTTCGGCTCTTTGGAAGCAAAGAAATGCGGGAATTTCTACAAAGGGCCAAGCAAACAGGAAACGGCCTTAAGATGGCAACAAATGAAATTAAGTTAATGGCTTCCATAGGAACACAATACTATACTATGTATGTTAAAAGGCGATTAATCCGCATATGAAAATAGTTTTAGATGGCTGAGAACTGGCTGATCTTACGAAGAATCTCCTAGGGAACAGGGTAACGGGGCTTTGTTCCATATATTTCTATACTTGATATATATCTATTACCTTATTATTGGGAACTTTATTCTTTTCGAGGCGATACCATCTGCAAGGGCATTGTATAGCCCATATTTAAAACATCTGATAGACAACATACAAAGTATTTGTCAAATGTTCAACCTTTTCATTTCTTTTTCATCTTGAGAGTTGACATTTTATTTTGCCATTCCATTATTTAAATAAGATCCTTTTTAGTTAATGCACTGAATAAGAATACAAATATTGAGAATAAAAGATGACATGTTTTTGATTACCTACTAAACAGCTACCACAAATAGTGTGACCTAATTTAACGCGTCTGGCATCTCAGTCAAAAGTCATTGCAGATTTTTGCAAAAGTTCAGTTTGGGCTCCTTGAGCCTGGCTGTGCGCCATAACATCCTCGTGCAGTTCAGTTTGTTTTGTGCAGCTGTAGAGTGCACATGTCTTCTTCTTCATTTTATTTTAATTAATTTCTTTTTTTTCTAATTTTCTTTTCACATATTTTTGAGGCGCCTGCCCCGACAGAGCTCGTTGAATTTTTTTCTGATTTGTGCATTTTTTAATATTTTGTTTTCTCAAAATACTATATGTAACATTATTTTCGACTACAAATGTAGGGAAATTTTTTTCTGATTGTACATTTTTTAATATTTTGTTTTCTTAAAATACTATATGTAACATTATTTTTGATCTATTGAAAATTATTTGAAAAAAATTTAATTTTAATTTTAAACAATAGCATATATATATATTATCAAACTACATTTGCAGGGAGATTTTTTTCTGATTGTACATTTTTTAATATTTTGTTTTCTTAAAATACTATATGTAACATTATTTTCGATCTATTGAAAATTATTTGAAAAAAATTTAATTTTAATTTTAAACAATAGCATATATATATATTATTGAACTACATTTGCAGGAAGATTTTTCCTGATTTGTATATTTTTTAATATTTTGTTTTCTTAAAATACTATATGTAACATTATTTTCGATCTATTGAAAATTATTTGAAAAAAATTTAATTTTAATTTTAAACAATAGCATATATATATATTATCAAACTACATTTGCAGGAAGATTTTAATTTTAAACAATAGCATATATATATATTATCAAACTACATTTGCAGGAAGATTTTTTTCTGACTGACAATAGCATATATATATATTGTCGAACTACATTTGCAGGGAGATTTTTTTCTGATTGTACATTTTTTAATATTTTGTTTTCTTAAAATACTATATGTAACATTATTTTCGATCTATTGAAAATTATTTGAAAAAAATTTAATTTTAATTTTAAACAATAGCATATAT